>JAHXMU010000146.1:448083-484715 GCA_019455685.1 Philornis downsi | reverse complement strand
TGATGGTACCTGAGCTAGTTGAAATGGTAGGCATTTTAAAAAGTGCTATAAATCGTACGAGTATATTGACTGAAAATTTAAAGATGAGAAAGCTGTGCGCAAGACGGATGCCGCGCTTGCTTTCAATAGAATACAAATAGACGTTTCAGTAGTGTTTTTCGATGTGAAGTCGAATTTTTGCGTCGATTTATAACCATGGATGGGACATGGGTCCAAAACTTCACACCTGAGTCAGTGGAACAGTCACAGCATTGGACTAGAATTGGAGAATCATGTCCAAGGAAGGTGAAGACGGTTCTAGCTGCAGACGTGTTATGGCGTCTGTTTTTCTGGCATGGAATTATTTTTATTGATTATCTTCAATTGTGTTGTTTCATTAAGACAATGTTCCAGTTCGCGCATCCACTATTGCAATGGTCAAAATTAATTAATTATAGCTCGAATTGCTTCATCGCGTATCTTATTCGCCAGATTTAGCTCCCTCGGGCTATTTTATATTTGTTTAAACTTAAAAAAATGGCTCGGTTGTAAAAGATTTGCCAACAATGAATGGGTGGAGTCTGGGGTTGATGGCTATTTTAAGATAGTTTTTTCTATAAACTGAGCATAGAAGCTATTGCATATTGCTGGGAAAAGTGTATCGAACTAAAAACAGATTATGTTGTGATTATGTTATTTATTCTCCTGTTGTCTATTATTAAGTATATATCGGTCCATGTTTGTTCCGTTTCCTCATCACAAACAATTTAAAATATAGTTAGAGTGTGAAAAGCGTAATAATATCACAAAAGTATGTAATTTGTGTCTTATTTATGCCCCTCACAAACAAACTAAACATGCTTATAGATAAAACAACATATCTTCGAGACGAGTGTACCAACATAAAAAAAATAATAATCGAAATTCGAATGTACGTAGCCCGCGAAATTTGAAAATTTACCTTATTTTTTGAACACACCTCGTACAGGCATTTTTGTGCCATTTTATGAATAAGCCCCACATTTCCCACTAACAGGTGTCCGAATATGAATTAACTTGGAGCCAAGTTTTTCGAGAGGAAAACGTTCTTGAATGGCAACGCCAACCACTTTTTGTTGGTTTCCAGAACTTAATGCGGAATAATTTCCATTTTTACATTATAGTACTCGTATGTTCGATAATACAAGAGAAAATTTGCGAAATTAAATGAAAACAATTTTGCAATTTTCCAAATAAATTATGCTTGCTAACATTTTGACGTAAAAACGTAAATTGTCTCGATTTCGGTGTCGAAAAGCAAAATAAGAAAAGCTGGCAATGTGGCTAAACTATTTCATGAGCAAACAATATCTCGTGGAATTTTTTCTCGTGTACAGATCTTAGTAGTTAGCTTAAGGCCTATATCTTCCACTAACAGGTGTTCGAATAGTTATAAAATCCGTCAAGCACAAGCAGTCAAACTTACTGCGTATGTCGATTAAGGCAGCGACATATCGTATAATGACAACGAAATTTGTTTGAAAACGTTCGAACAAACAGCTGCTTTAGTGTTTACATTTTCCCAAAAATAAATGAATGGCTTCCCAACCTAAATTCAACAGCAAATATGGCTTTATGGCGACTTTGCAAAGAATGAAACTAACATTCCGTAAGCCGTCATACTCATGGATCGCTTTTTGTACCTTCACCCTAAGGAATGAAGATATATATCAACTGATTATAGTAGACACCACCTCGCTTTAGCTGTTGCCACACTGATGTCAATGCACTACTACCAATACCCGGAAAATTCTATAGGGGACGGTTTTTGATTATTCCCACGTGAGTTGTTATTTTTAGAGCACAATTGATTGACAGCAGTATAACACCCAGAAAGCACCAAAAATCCTTCGAGGAAACGAGTTTCACGACTTTTTAAGTCAATTGGTCTATGTTCCTTTGTCTGGCTGCCTGGTAGGCGGAGTAACAGCCATAGATTCATATGAAATTTCTTACAACTTGGCACTGCCAAACATTTTTCCAGATCGTAACTGAAGGTAGCAAATTGGCAATATCTATTCACCCCTTCTGATACTCACAATAAAAATTGTACGAACTTTTAAACTTTGATTTTTTTCTCCAACTTCTAACTCAAAGACTGCAGCTACCTAAGTTTTCTTCATTACATTGGTTTATGGTGTTCGGTAGATCTGCAAAAATTAGATTGATTAACATCCTGATACTGACCGATTTAACTCATAAATTTTAAGGTTCGTATCATTTACTTAGTTATATGTTCTAAACTTAGTCAAATGTTGGCACACGTTTAACTTTTTATCAAATTAGTTTTTCGCATATATTTCTAATTTGTAGATCGCATTTACTTAACAGTTTATAAATTATGTTGTATTACAATGTTCGGAATAATACAATGTTTGGAATAATCAACCTAATAACCACGCCTCCTCCTCAACTTCATTCCAGGGTATCTGATTTAACGCATATATTCTAAGATCCTCATTTTTCATTCAATTGCACTATATTCAGTTAAATTAGCAGGATTCTGACATTTAGTAAGCTTAGTTGTACGGATGAAAATTAATTGCGTTGCCACGCCCCTAGGATGATTTAGCAAAAAAAAAAAAACGAGGTTCCTCTCCAATTTCTAAGGAGATGGTTTCAGAAAGTTATGATTTTTCTTATTTTTATACTTTCACCCGAAATAGTGTCGCTGTACATCATTCAACATAAATGAAAAATTTAGAAAAAGTCATTTAGAGTTCCCGTAAATGTAGTTCTGCGAATGGAAATGGTCCACGGGGCTGCCTTCTTAAAGTATTTCACATAAAACTTAATCAATCTAAGGAAAATCTCTGTCTTATTAATAATTTCACAAAACAGTAAATTTATCAATTAAGTTCAGTTTTATTACGTGCTAACTCACAGCATTTTGTGATAAGATCCTGAGGCTTTGTCAAGCCCATTCAGATACTTCATGCACTTATGCACTATTCCAAAGGACATATAAGTCTGGAATATCTGTAGTGACTTAACTTTGTCTCTTTTTCACGGCCTGATCAACAAAATGAGAGTGGTCTGCCTTTGCATTTTTTTGCAGCAAACAGATGACGAAAATTTCCTTTGTAAGTGTGAATAAAAATGAATATTTTCAATGTGTTTCTGATTTCTTCTTGGTAAAAATAATATTTTTTACATTTTTTAAATATTTGAATTTATCTTCAAAATTGAATTTTTCAAAAATAAATCCCTTTTTCATAAATTCATTACATTTTCCTTTTTTTTATTCATTACTTTCCTTTTATACCAACTTTTTATGATATCTAAAATATAGAAATTTTTAATAAAAAATTTTCTGTAAAATTATGTTTATATAAATACATATAGTGTACATTTTGAAATATTTGTACAGTTTTGAAATTAGCATTCTGAACGTATTTAGAAGTACCTTTAACTTGAGCATCTGAACATGCATGTTTGGGAATATTATTGTTTTTTTCGGTTTCAATAAGCAAAGATTGGATCCAATATCGATTACATTTTCAATATTTTGTTATAAAATATTAGAGTTAGGGTTACAGTCATTTGTATATCATGTGTCTGGTATGATACTTTTCTTATAGAAAAGTGTCTGGTATGATACTTTTCTTATAGAAAAGTGTCTGATATGACACTTTTCGATTAGAAATGTGTCTGGTATTATACTTTTCTTATAGAAAAGAGTCTGGTATGATTCTTTTCTTATAAAGGGTGTCCCAACAAAAACGCAAGATTTAAATGACTGATGCAACAATTGAATTGCTTCTCTGGCTGTATAACATGTGGCGCCGTCTTGTTGAAACCACATGCCCTCCACACTCATTTTGTTCAATTCTAGGCTCGAAAAAACTGGTTATCATTTCACGATACCGAACACCATTGACTGTTTGCGCTTGATATGCCTCATTTTCATAAAAACAGGTCCAATGATTCCTCCAGCCCAAAATCCACACCACACAGTGACACGTTGAGGATGCATTTGCTTCTCGTGAATCACTCGAGGATTTTCCTCACCCCAAATGCGACCATTCTGCCTATTGACGAAGCCATCAAGATGGAAATGGGCCTCGTCACTGAAGATGGTTTTATCGGCAAAATCAGCATTTTCATGTTGTCTCTCCAATACCCAATTAACGAACTTCCTTCACTGTCCATGATTAGCTGGCTTCAGTTAATGAGTCAATTGAACTTTGTATGCATGAAGATGCAAATCTTTCGTCAAAATTCGCTGCATAGCGGATTTGGAGACACCAATTTGCTGAGCTCGGTGCCAAATTGAGGTGGATGGAGTTTAAGGGACATCATTACGTACAGCTGCGACATTTTCGGTCGATCGACCTGGTCGAAGGCGCGTTGTTGTCTTTACATCACTAACAGAGCCAGTTTTGGCAAATTTATCCATTAGTCTCTTTACAGTTGACTCTTTTGGAGCATTATTGTGACCCCAAATTGATCGCAATTTGCGAACTGTAGCCGCAAAACTTTCACCATTTTGGTAAAACAATTTCACAATGAGAATGCGTTGTTTATTCCTGCAGCTCTCCATTCTTACTAACCTCGTACCTTCTACAAGCAAACAATAACAATTGTTCAAATGTCAAACAATGGCACTTCAAATGGCACCAAATTTAAATCTTGCGTTCTTGTTTGGACACCCTTTATGTGCCGAACGAGAATAGGCGTGTCTAATACCGTTTCTGCCTTTTCAATTTTCAATATTTCGACTCATCATAACTACGATAGTGGAATATCAAAATTGCATATTTGAATTTGAATTTGAGAATTCAGCTATTTTTCAAACTTATGCAAGCAAGAATGCCAATAAATATTTAAGCTTTTTAACAGTCCATTCTGAAATATGGACATGCCGGTATCAAATATTAAGACTTAAAATGAATTAAAGCCGACATTTTCTGATTTAAATGCATCACAAAAAATTTGTTCTTTGAGATTTGGTATCTAAAACATGATGCACTTGGCACGGAAATACAATAAAATTGCAATTTTAGGCTCAACATCTCACGATTCGTGTCGGATTTTGGTGGGGGTGAATACAGATGAACTTCAATAAGAGGAGTTTCGTGATTGATGAAATAACTCTTCAATGACGTTGCCTCAGGTCATCGCGGTTGTTTGACACGTATTGTGGCCTTCCTTTTGTACAAATACTTGTACTGAAAATTGAATTTCGGTCGGAGTGGACACAGATGCACTTCAATGAGAGAAATTTCGTGATTGATTAAATAACTCTTTAGCGACGTAGCCTTAGGTCATCGCGGCTGTTTGACACGTATTGTTGCTTCCCTTTCGTACAAGTACTTGTACTGAGAATTTAAAGGAATTCTTAGAAGTAATAAAAAACTTTTAGTATTATTATTTCTTGCAGCTGTTTCATTTTGAAGTTCGCTACAGTTCATTGTTGACTTATTTACAATATATTTATGTCAGAGTTTATATACGGCCATTTCCCAACAATCATATGTACACTTATGAAATTTTGATGAGTTCATACAAAAATGTTAACATTTCTGAACCAAACTGTTAGGAAGTTTTTGTTATTGGCATTTGATGAACTCATTTTAAACACAAAATTGAGATCTCTTTGAAATCGCCTTGGGCACTTGTGCTTATTAAAGGAGACTTTCGCGTAAGAGAATAAACATATTGATGAAGAAAATCAATAGCATTGAATGCCATTTTAAAAGTAAATTTTAGACTGAAAAGTTCCATCTTAAAAATTTCGTGGTGTATGAGATACACATTCTGCGAGGTGTGTTCAACAAATAAGCCGAATTTTCAAATTTCGCGAGCTACGCGCATTCGACTTTAGATTAATGTTGATTGATGTTGGTACACTCGTCTCGAAGATATGTTGACGGTTTTATCCATATAGCATGTTTAGTTTGTTTTTATCTCCTCAATCTTCGCAAAACGTCGTCGTTTTAAGGGGGGTCTTCAATCTTGGAAACGGGAAAAAGTCACAGGGGGCCAAATCTGGTAAATATGGTGGCTGAGGTATGATAACGGTCTTGTTTTTGGCCAAATAATCTTTCACAAGCAAAAATGAGTGAGCAAGTGCATTATCATGATGCAAAAGCCATGAATATTTTTCCTTAATTCCGTGCTTTTTTTCGTATTGCTTCATGCAAACAGCGCATAACTTCAGTGTAATACTCCTTATGTACCGTATGACCTTTTGGAAGAACTCCTGATGCACTTCGCCATGGTAATCGAAGAAAACCGTGAGCAAAACATTGACATTTGATCGGCGTTTGCGTGTTTTTTTGGTCTTGGCTCTCCTCTCCCCGTGATTCGTAACCAGTTATGACCCTTTTAAACAAATCTGGATCATCGTTGACATCATTCAACAATTCCTGAGCGATACTTAAGCGACGTTGCTTTTGGTCAAAATTCAGAAATTTTAGAACGAACTTCGCTGCCACGCGCTTCATGCCCAAAATTTTCGAAAATATTGCATGCCATGAGCCAACCGATATGCCGACATCCTCAGCAACTTCTCTAATTGTGATTCGACGATTCTCCTTAACAATTTCCTTTATTTTTTCAACATTTTCATCGGTTGTTGATGTGCTGGGGTGTTCAGAGCGAGCGTCGTCATTCACATCTTCTCGACCTTCCGTTAAAAACTTGTACCACTTGTAAACATTTTTTAACTCATAGTACTCTCATCGTATGCCACTGCCAACATTTCAAGTGTTTTTGAGTACTTAATTCCATTTTTTGCACAAAATTTGATGCAACTTCTTTGATCCATTTCGATAGCAAAAAATCGCCGAACACGCAAAACACTTGTCTTATTTATGCCTCTCCCAAACAAACTAAACATGCTATATGGATAAAACCGTCAACAGACGAGTGTACCAACATAAGAAAAAATAATAATCGAAAGCCGAATGTACGTCGCCCGCGAAATTTGAAAATTCGCCTTATTTTTTAAACACACCTCGTATATTTTGACTCACTGAAGGAGTTTACTACAGAATCTAAGTGTAAATTTGGAATGATTTTACAAGGCTTGTCGATAATTGTTCGCACAGCGAGGCGCGCAGTGGAATGTTTTCATATAATATCTGACATTAATTAGAAAGAGTTTAAGATAGGGCTTTAAAACTTGTTATGTTTAATTTGTATAATAAAACTAGAACACATGTAAAAATATGTCCTTTTCATCCACTTTCACACACCATGAAAACAAAAACCAGATCAAGATACCGAGTCTTAAGCTGGAATTAATCAAAGCTAATGATTATAACGCTTTCATCCCGTTTTATATTCGCAACATATTTGTTGAATATTTTTAAGATTATTTTGAAAATGAATTAAGCTGTAAATATAAGGATTGTAACATGGAAGCAAAGTAGTACATGCATAAAAATTTACGATATAAATGTTTATAATTTTGGAGATTCTGCCTAAAAATTTTTTAGGAAATGTTTCCTAAAAAACAGTTGCTGCCGCAACTGTCACAAAACACTTGAGAAAATTTTTCTTTATTTTTCGACGCAATCTCCTTTTAGTTCGATACACCTTTTGCAGCGATATTCAAAAGCTTCTATGCCTTGTTTATAGTAAAAACTGTCGAACTCCTTAAAATAGCCATCAATCGCAGACTCCTTCCCTTTATTCTTGGCAAATCTTTTACCACCGAACCATTTTTTTCACGTTTGGAAACAGAAAATACTCTGAAGGCGCAAAATCTGATGCGTGATAAAGCAGTTAGAATTTTAGTTCATTAATTTTGGTCATCGCAATAGTGGATGTTTGAACTGAAGCATTGTCTTGATGAAACAACAGTTTCTTTTTCGCCAAATGCGGCCTTTATTCTATAATTTTATCACCTAAATGCTGCAATAAATTAGCATAATATTCACCGTTGATGGTTTTTCCTTTCTGAGAATAATCAATAAAAATTATCCCATGCACATCCCAAAAAAGCAGACGCCATGACCTTGCCTACACATGGAACCGTCTTCTCCTTCTTTGGACACGATTCTCCCATTTCAGGCCACTGCTTTGACTGTTCCTTTGTCTCAGGTGTGAAGTGGTGGATCTATGTCCCGTCCATGGTTATAAATCGACGCAAAAAGCCAGCTTGAAAGCCAAAGCCAAAGTCCCTACTGAAACATCTTCACGACGCTGTTTTTGCTCTATTGAAAGCAAGCGCGGCACCCATCTTGCGCACAGCTTTTTCATCTTCAAATCAATCAATATACGACGTATAGCACTTTTTGAAATGCCTATCATTTCAGGTAGCTCACGCACCTTCAGCCGAGATCATCCAATAACATTTTGTGGATTTTCTTAACCGCGTCTAGCGTGGACACCTCAATTGGTCTATCACTACGGTATTCGTCTTGGAAGCTCGTACGGCCTCGTTTAAACTCTGCTACTAAATATTTTACAGTCGTAAACGAAAGAGGAGACTCCCTAGAGTAGAATACGGCGCGGCTTTAAAATTTGTTGGACTCGTACCTTTCAAATGCAATATTGAATTACGTAAGAGTGATCAATTTTTTCCATTTTTACAAATTCACTAACACCGTTTATTTTTCATAGCTCAAATAAAAATGCTAAACAACGTGGAGCCTTAAAAATTAAAACATATATTTTATAAGGTTGCCACTTTTTAGCGAAATAATTTTTTTCATACTACTGGTAACATCTATACGTCAGGTTGACTAGTTTTGAGACCGCCCTTGTATCTATGACTGTCCTTATTTTATTTTGTAATCATGACTGTCCTTATTTTATTTTGTAATCATTGTATGGGCTATTGCTTGCCAAACTGTTAGCGACTTCCGGGCGAAATCTCATCTAGAGAGAAAATGTCGATTGGAATCATACATCGTGACATGACTGGCAATATCTCAATTTCATAAGCCTTCAATGGACCAAACAAAATGTCTTTAATTTGCATAGCTTTGGAGACATCTTTCTTCACATATTATCCTTATTTGGACGTGTTAACATTTATATACTTAGAATGCCTCTATTTCATTGGCGAAATATTTCTGAATCATCTTAGTTGGATTGTTTTCCACAAAATCCAGTTGAAAAATCGAATATTGTTGTACATAAAAATTTGGACTTTATGCTGCTTATAATACACCGTGCGTTGTTCAAACAAATATAAATTGTTGTACAACGCATAATAAAATGCACGTTGCTAATTTGAACTAGTCGTCATGCCACGAGTGGTCTACTCCAAAACATTATATAAGCCGAAATACAAGGAAATTGTTGGAAGTCGTGTTGAAAATGTGAAATTTTATGTGGAAATCGCGTTGAAAATATGAAGTTATATGTCCAAAATTTTAGACAATATATCTTTAGTATTTCATGCAAAATTAGATACGGTTAAGCTTAAATTTATGTTTCCTTATTGCTCGCCAAGTTCTTTAATTGAAACAATTTTCAATCTCTATTTTTATTTCTTTTAATATAATGTTTTCTATGCACCATTGTTTCCAATCATTCGATCCAAAATTTCGTGCAAAGGTGATGAGAATAAATCCAAAACACTTTCCGTGCAAATTTCCTCGTAGTGATGACATTGATCATGAATACCATCCACTTCGGCTTGATAATATCTTAAGGGTAAATTTTCATTTCTCGATGTGGAGGGTCTACAGAAGAACAAATATTTCAGAAAATTACAATTCGATTTCAACATTTAGACTTACGAAAACATTATATGTATTATACTGCCCAGAACTCCATTGATATCACCCAATTCCGAAGAATTCGTTTCGCAAATTAAACGCAAAAGGCAAGGTTCTCCCACGAAACCGCTTCTGCAACAAAACGCAAAAATGAATATTTTTTCCCAACTTCTATGTAGCAAAAAGTGTCTTACCTTTTAAATTTATCTATTAGTATTTTATAGAAATGTCTCCTTGTCAATAAAGAAGTGGGCATAGATCTTTTCCTACGGGCTTTGGTTTCATTTCTCGCAGAGGAACTCATGAAGGGTTCATCGTCACCACTTCCTTCGACTTCCTCGCCGCTGGTGCTGGTACAGTTGGCGGTGGTACAACCTCTTCCATTGTGTAATCGAGCCTGATCCTCGAAAAGATCTTCATCTTCAACACCCACCTAAGTTGTGATTTAAATGGATCGCAAAGAGAAAGTTTAATAATTTCATTTGGTTTCGATTAATTAACACATATTTTGTTCTACATCTGGAAGATAATGAAATGGCTTAGAGAAGATAAGGCCAAAAGTATGGAGGGAACGATGGTGTAAGTTTTTTTTCGAGTGTGATTGACTCTTTATATATATATATATATGTATATATATATTTTATAGATATAAATCTATATATATATTTATAGATATATATATATTTTATAGAAAATTCCCAAAAAGGTTGTGGCTGATAGAATATTATTTTTTGACCATTTGTTGACAACATATTCTCGCTTACATTAATATTCAGAAATATTACATAATTTTCCAAAAATCGCTGTTTTGAAAGATCTGAAGAACACTTCGAGTGGTCGAGTAATCGACAAGTCTAGTAAACTGAAACTAACTTTCGATACAGTCGTTAAAATGTAGGTGCCCTTGAGTGAGTCTAAGGAAGAGATTCGTAAGCTCAATGCAAGAAGCTCTTCCGCAACTCATTTATGGAATGCAAGGGAATTTGTCTTTTTTTTATGTCCATTAAGGAGTGTTAGAGCTCCCATTTTAACAGTATTTATTTTGGCAGAACATTTTGTCAGTCTTTCTCTTATTTGAGCAGATCCTCCGTAAAATACATAACTGCCAATTAAAATGGCGTTTAAGAAGAACCAAATGTTTCGGGAAAGTAATCCGAAATTGGATTGAAAGGCAATTATTAACAAAAAGCTATATATTTAATCCAGTTCTTATTTGAATTGGAAATTTATACTTTTCTGATCTTTAAAGCTTCAAAGCATTCTTTAGAGTTTTCATCTTCGATGATGACCAGTGAAATTACAGCGTAGCATTTTCTTGAAATATTTTGATTTCTACCACTGCCGTTCAGTACACAATTTTGCCATTTTGTGAAAAATAATAAAAGGACTAAATTCCTTTTTCAAGTTCGGTAATAGAAAATAGTCCGAGAGAGTTAAGCCTGGCGAATAAGGTGCGTGATGAAGCAATTCGAGATTTAATTCATCCATTTTGCCCGTCACAACAGTAGATGTGTGAACTGGAGCATTCTCCTGATGGAACAACACTTTCATTTTCGTCAATTGTATAATTTCAATAAATTTTGTATAATTTCAATAAATTATGATATTATTCGCCTCTCTGGAGATAATCAATGAAAATAATTCCATACGCATCCAGCAGGTGTAACTGTCTTTCCCTTCCTTGGGTATTATTCTCCCAATCCAGTCCTCTGCTTTGACTGTTCCTTTGTTTCAGGTGTGAAGTGGTGGACTAATATCTCATCCATGGTTATAAGTCGACGCAAAAATTCGGCTTCATTGCGGTGAAACATCGAAAGACGCTCTACTGAGAGATCTTGACGATACCGTTTTTATTCTATTGAACGCAAGCGCGGCACCCATCTTGCGCACAGCTTTCGCATCTTCAAATCTTCCGTCAATATGCGACATATAGCACTTTTTGACGACGATCATCCAATACTATTTTCTGGATTTTCTTAACAGTGTCTGGCGTGGACACCCCACAACGGTGTTCGTCCTGGCAGCTCGTACGCCCTCGTTTAAACTCTGCCTTCCAATATTTTGCAGTCGTAAACGAAAGAGTAGACTCCACCAGTGTAGAATCTAATTTGGCATCAATGACCAATTTTTTCCATGTTTATAAATTTACTGAGATCGTTAACTTTAACAACATGGAGCCTTAAAACTTTAAAACGTATGTTTTATAGGGTTGCCATTTTTCACCGCCCTCGTACATCCCGTATATCCTTCGCATGACATATGTCGTCACTTACGTCCTTTTGACTTAATGCAAGTTGTACGGGGTGATAGAAGAGGATATGGTAAATCGCTAGCTTACTATTTAATGGTACCAGAAGGGGCGTTTTTAGTTGGATGATTTTTCTCTAAGGTTACTGTAGGTCTTTAATTATTAGTTATGACGGAAACATTTACGACTGCCATACTGACTTACCTCTATTGAATTAGAAAGTCACATTTGGTCAAAAGGCTGCTATATTTTTGACAATGTCAAGTGGCATATAAAGGGTGGCTGACGTTGGAATGGGTTTTCTTTCTTTTAGCTCTATGTGTGGTTTCAACAAGATCGAGCAACTTGGCACATAAGCTGGACTGCTATATCGGAAATTCTTCAATAACCTAATTTTAAGAAACTCCACTTCCCGCTGTCCTCCTAAGTATCCTTACTTTGTTGTGCTATGTTTTTTTTTTTGTGGGAAGAGATTTTGAATAATTAAAAATAAAACATTTGGACGAGAAATGAGTAAATTCCTCCTACAACCCTCCGACATTAATGAATAACGATATCGCTTTTGCGTCATAGAGTATGGAAATTAATTAAATTCAGTTTTTTTTCTCAAATGAATAAAGAGAAAAATATATGAAAAAAAAAATACTTGATTTTCTTAATATAGCAACATTCACCATCCACCCCGTATTTTCAATCCATCAGGTAAACGTGAGCAAATATTCCTCACAATTTGCTGGCCCACTTTATGATTGCATATTTTTTGTTTTTTTTTGTCGATGATATACGATATACGGCACACAAAACACTTGTCTTATTTATGCCTGTTGATGCTATATGGACAATAGCATCAACATATCTTCGAGACGAGTGTACCAACATAAAAAAATAATAATCGAAAATCGAATATACGTAGCCGGCGAGATTTGAAAATTCGCCTTTTTCCTTCAAGAACCGATCAAATAAGTTATGCCCGATATTTTATGTTTGAAGAAAATTGAAAAAACATTTACTTTTCCTGAGCTGCGAATCGAACCTTGCCACCTTTATCAGACATTTGCCAATATTGGTCAGGTGATCTTTCAGTAGTGTGTCTTTAGCACGGGCGGCTATTGCGGTTGTTTGACCAACGATTCCTAATTAGTGGATTCGTCCCCAAGACGACGTAGTACTCAATTATGCTAATGTACAATGCAAACGGCAATTTGAGATCATAATTAATGCCTATATATTTTCAAAATGTATTCCTACATTCTTTCTAATATAGGACTGTAACTGGATACGTTTACTGCGCCCATGAGCTACCAATCCCATGCAAAATAGCGTATTTGACAAAAATCTCTTTTTGACTCTTAATTTAGCATTGGTAATCCCAATTAGCGTAAAAATTGGACCAACATAATCATTTATGTCGTTCAGTTTGCATTCAATTTGTGGTAGTGGAACAGTTTGCCCCGCTCTCTTGGGTGCTCTGCCCATAAATGACCTTAAACCCATAACTATTGAAATTTTTTCTCAAATTTTGCAAACGTTACCACACTATGATTTATTTTGCTCACACTCTAAGTTAAAATAATGTTTTTGTTATATCTACTTAGTCTTTGCAGATGGTAGTGTCGTCTTAAACGATATGTTTTTTTATCAGTTATCGGTATTTCTATTAAATCGGCCAATTTGTATGTCTGACACCCTAATAGGGGAGACAATGCGGTCCATTTTTTCGTGTAATTAAGTTTACTAAACTTCTAATACGCGTCAAATTATAATGAATTTTGTGCAATCGAATTTAAGATATGAATTAAGGAATATGTTTGTAAGGGCGTTACCAGACAGGTCATGGTTTTTCGGTAAACTTTTCCAAATTTTTGCCAAGCATTACGATACAATCTCTACTAATTAGGGGTTACATAAAATATAAATAAAATGAAATTTCGATAAGTCGGTCAATTCTTATGGGAATATAAATTTACATTTCCAGAACTCAATTCTCTAAACGCATAATGTTGGCCTTTGAGGGGAACTTTGGCTATGTTCCCCTCTTTCATTTTAAGAAATTAGAAGGCGTTAGAATGGCCTTGATTACTTGGCCGTTTTCTTTTAAGTTTTACGGAGGATTATTATATATCAATACCATCAATAAAAATATAGACTACTGCTACAGGGTGATTTTTAAGATTTAAGTTTTTCAGGTTGGCAGCACTGGTTGGTAATGGCGTCCAAACATCATCTGTTAAAGAGAAAAGTGTACAGTATACTCTGCCATTCCATCATGGAATAACGAATGACCTACCAAAACGTCTAATTTTTGGTGAATGGGCCTTACAAAAGCTCAATGAAAATCCGCTGTTTTATCGAAAAATTGTGTTCAACGATGAGGCTCACTTCTTGCTGAACGGATACGTAAATAAGCAAAACTGTCGCATCTGAAGTGATGAACAGCCGCATGCCATACATGAATTACCAATGCGTCCCGAAAAAACGACAGTCTGATGTGGTTTATTTTCTGGTGGCATCATCGGTCTATTTTTCTTCAAAGACGACCGCCGTCAACTGTGAACGGTATCGAGCCATGATACGCGATTTTTTTTTTGCCCCAATTGACTGAGTTGAACTTGGTTGACATGTGGTTTCATCAGGGCGATGCAACATGCCACACTGCTGGTAAAACAATGGATATGTTGAGGGATGAATTTGGTGAGCAGTTTGTCTCTCGATTTGGCCCTGCGATTTAACGCCTCTTGATTATATCTTGTGAGGTTATGTCAAGTCGTTAGTCTATGTGGACAAGCCGAACACTATTGAAGCCTTACAGGATAACATAACACGCGTTATTCGTGGAATACAGGCCGAAATGCTCGAAAAAGTGACAAGAAATTGGACCTTCCGAATGGACATTTTAAGACGGATCCGCGGACAACATTTACATGAAATGATCTTTAAAAATTGAATGGCAAATACCAATTTATCGATTCCCATAAAAAAATTTTAATATATGATGCAAATTTGAGTGTCTTATTAGATTTAAAAAAACTACGATTAAAAGTCATACTTTATTTACTATTTTGAAATTACAGAGGCAGGATTGAATTTTGGAAAATCATCTAATTTGTTTAGAAGGTGCGTGTGCGAAATTTGATCGGCTTTAGTTCAATCGAGTGGAAGATATGAACGTAAGAGTATTTGAGTTAAAACACTCATTTGTGAGAGAGCTTACAGAAAGGCCATGGCTCGGTCTATTTTTCAAATTTTATCAAGCATTATAAACTATTGACAAAAATTTTAGTTAGTCCAGTCTACGAACAAGGAATTACAGGGTACAAATTGAATATCTGAATTTTGGGTTTTCAATTTTCGTCTAAATATTAGGCTGTGTCAAGTTTTAAGGTGTTTCATAAAGTTTTACGGCAGTTATCGTATCTACGAACCAGATAGACCGACATCGCTTAATCAGCTTAAAAATTCATGAAAAACGTTTGGTCAACAAGATGTTTGGCTTTACTCTTAACTTTAAACATTTTAGTCCTTCGAGTGAAAGCTTAAAAATGGTTTTCAAAATGATCCCTGACCAGAAGGTTTTCTTTTCTGGTAGCACGGGATATCGGGGGGCCCAAGAACAGTTTCTTCTTGCTTGATCGCGGCGTAGGACCCCTTGTGGAAGCATCGTGCTGGCTGTGGTCAACTGAACACTTGTTGTCAGTGCTCTGCATTATATGAGATTCTCCTATAGGTAATGCGAAAACTTGGAAACGCTGTTCATCGTCGATTAGGAAGAGGTGTAGATAGGGCTCACACTCTAACAGGAGAAAGCCCACTTCATACCAAAGAGGAAACAAGGCCTGAGGAAATTCTCCAAGGAGATATATTTCTTATTTCAAAGGTGCTTATATTAATCCTTCCGGGAATAGTCTGAGTTCCCCAGAGTGTCACTAACTGTCGCAAATGTAAATAAAAATAGTCCCATATGCGATGGCACACCGTGAGTAAGGCTTTCACAGCGAGAAGCACGTTAAACTACCACGGATTGATTGATTTACAAAATGGTTAGTCAACAAATAATTATGAGATATTTTAACCACGTTTATAAAATTCGTAACTTTCATGTTTGTTTCTCAGAAAAGCATTATATGGAACAGATTTTCTTTTTATTTGTATACAAAAAGAAAAAAAAAGAAAACCATTAATTAATCAACTCAAACAGATTTGGTAATACAGGGTGTCCGTCGGGAAGGTATACTACTTTGTTTTGCCGCCATTTTGGTAAACATTGGTCTTGCCAGTTCATATTTGGTAGTCGTGAAGTACAGACGTGGCAAATTTATTTGTGGAAAAGTATTCGATAAGCCAACGTGTTTTAATCGTTAAAACATTTTATCGAAATCAATCATCGACAACCCCGATTTTCATGAAAAAATCATAACGAGTGAGTAATGGAAAACCCTCAAATTATCACCTCATCAGTCACCTTTGCATCCTTTAAAAGTAACAGTCTGGTGTTCAATTTGGTCAGGAGGAGTCATTGGACCTTACCTCTTTGAAACTGAAAACGATGTAATGTGATATCGTGATATGATTGAAAACTTTTTTATTGCCACAACTGCAAGCTTAATTAACATGTGGCATAAACAAGACGGTGCCACATCGCATACAGCCAGGATTACAATGGAATTACTGCGAAACCTCTTTCCACAACAAGTTATTTCAAGAAATGGTGATGTTGATTGGCCTCCATGGTCGCCTGATTTGATTGTTCCGGACTTTTTTTTTGTGGGGAAATGTGAAAAGCAAGGTTTATGCAAACAAACCAAAACCGCTTGAGCAACTCAAACTAAATATTGGTGATGAAAAATGTGCTCAAAAGGACTCGCATTTGTAAGGCTAACAGAGGAGGACCGTTATCTGATATTGTACTCCATACGTAATTGTCGACATTAAATAAAAGATATACATATATAAAGATCCATTCTCTTTCATTTAATCAGAAATTTGTAAACAAACAAAGTAGTATACTTTCCCGACGGACACCCTGTATGTATGTTGTTAGACGAAGGAGTTATGCCGTTTTGTGTAATAACCACTTCAGATATGTCGTTTCAGAGTCGGTGCAAAAGAGTTGACAGGATCAAAAAATAAATGCGCATAAGCAACCAGTTGCTGTTTCAAGGCAGTTGTACTGCCTCAGACCGATGTATAAAATTTTAGTAAAGCAACAGTTCCATAATTAACTAATTACCCCCAATATCTTTGTCGCCATAAATTTCCACTGAATTTGAACTTACCGCATACGGTGGTATATCCCAAGTTTCTGGCAGGTTATAATTCGCTTCGAAATTGTAGGAAACGAATACACTGCGGTGAGGCAGATCCAATGGTACAGCTATGGCAGCAAAAATCTATATAAGCGAAATACCGATTTGAATTTCTATTACAAGTTATTTTCTTGGCTATCCTCTTACACCGTAAGCACTGTTGGAGGGAAAGAACAATGAGCTATGAGCGCGTCGAACGACTACTCCGACTATCACAGCGACTGTTAGAAAAACTTTGAAGTTTTTCATTTTAAGAACCGAACAATTTCTTGGAATGCTCGCAGTGGGCTAATGTTGGTCGTGTGTTATTACATGACAAGCTTAAGGTAAACTGAGCCAACTGATGTTCAGGGAACCGTGTAAAAGCTTTAAAATCTATCAATACAAAATGTGTATCAATTTAATTAGAACATTTTAGCGCAACTCTTCACTGAGAATGATGGAAAGTACTGCTAATGAAGAGTGTCAATAAATAAAAGAAACGTTGCTGAGATGCAAAAGTGCGGATTGCTCATATGCTGCTCCATATCTGACCACCAGTGCGTACAATGAAAACCTGTTAACAGCTGGGACCGTCAAATGGAGAAATATTCAAATTATGCTCATTGTTGTGACTAAACAATTAAGAGTTTAAATCCTATCACCTAAGGCCGCACAAATGGAAAAACGCCATTAACGTGAACTCATTCAGAGCCATTAACGGCTGTGGATTGGATTGCATGAGGAATTTGTGATGAATTGTGTGTAACTGAAACACATAACTTTAATAAGACACTTGCTGGTCACGCTAGTATTTATCTTCGCGGTCACACACTGTGAACTACTTTATTAGCTGAGTAAACTAGAGCAAATGCGTTCAGTTGTAACTGCAACTCATGATTGTTGTTGATCATTATTATTAACCAAATTTCGTTTAGAGTTTAGGGAAAGAATATTCCAGAGGAGGGTTTTTTGTTCCGTAGCGCCTTCCCAAAAGAGAAAGGCGGGAAGCTGCCCAGGTAAGGGCATTCCGAGGAATGGATCTACATTAAAAAGCTTAAAGATGTGTGAAAATGTTGAGTTTTATATATATAAGTAATTTTTTTTTTTTTTTTGCTAATTCGGCCAATAACTAACTATTCGTTTAAGTAAGTTTTATTAGGGGTTTCTGTAAGAAATAAAGTAACATTAAAAACGTACTTAAAAGCGTTTTTTTTCTTAAACCTTAACTTTTATTACGAAAAGATTTGTCACCAATGTAAGAGGGCAGTCCCAAACCTAGCCGACCTGGCGTATAGATGGTGCCAGTAGTTAGAAAAAAAAATTATTTCGGTTAAAAGTGGCAACCTTATAAAACATATGTTTTAAGTTTTAAGGCGCCACGTTGTTAAATATTTTTATTTCAGCCATCAAAAATAAACAATCTCAGCGAATTTGTAAACACAGAAATAATTGGACACCGTTATGTAATTCAATATTTTCATTTGAAAGGCCTCAGTCCAACAAATGTTAAAACCGAGCTAGATTCTACTCTGGGGGAGTCTGCTCCTTCATTTACGACTGTAAAATATTGGGTAGCAGAGTTTAAACGAGGCCGTATGAGTTGCCAAGACGAACACTATAGTGGTGGACCAATTGAGGTGTTCACGCCAGACATGGTTAAGAAACTCCACAAAATGATATTGCATGATCGTACGCTGAAGATGCGTGAGCTGAAATGAAAGGCTATACAAGTGCTACACATCGTACATTGGCCGAAGATTTGAAGATGAGAAAGCTGTGCGCAAGATGGGTGCCGCGCTTGCTTTCAATAGAGCGAAAACAGCGTCGTGAAAATGTTTCAGTAGAGTGTTTGGCTATGCTTCACCGCAAAAACCCGAATTTTTGCGTCGAGCTATGACCATGGATGAGAGATCACCACTTCACACCTGAGACAAAGGAGCAGTCAAAACGGTGGACTGGAATAGGAAAATCGTGTCAAAGAAAGCGAAGACGGATCCATCTGCAGGCAAGGTCGTGACGTCTGTTTTGTTTTTGGGAAGCGCATGGGGTTATTTTTATTAATCATCTTCGGAAAGGAAAAACCATCAATGGCGTATAATATGCTAATTTATTGCAGTATTTAGGTGATGCAATTATGACAAGACAATGCTCCAGTTCACACATCCACTATTGCGCCGCTATTGATCAAAATTAATGAATTGAAGTTCAAATAGGTTCATCATCCATTTTATGGACTATTTTCTATTTCCAAACTTGAAAAAAAGCTCGGTGGTAAAAGATTTACCAACAATGAAGACGTGGAGTCCGTAATTGATGGTTATTTTGAGGAGTTTGCCAGTTCTTACTATAAGCAGTGTGTAGAAGCCATTGAATATCGGTGGAAAAAGTGTATCAAGCTAAAAGCAGTTATGTTAAAAAATTAACTTTTTGCCCCAACTTTTTTTTGTCTCTTTGTTAGATCGGCTAGTTTTGGGACAGTAACTGGCTATTAGAAAAAAATACATGTGAACATATGTAAACAGACAGGGTGGGTGATAAATGTTGATACAGAAAGATATGGAAGGTATTGGAAGCGGAGCGACAATGTATTCCATTTTCTTTCTATGGCCATGAGAGATCATAACAATTGCAAATGTATGAACCTATGAATAGATGGTTTAAAATATAGGAATTAGAGGTGTGCAAAACGGTGATTTGCCAATCACGGTGAAAACTGTGATTGCGATTTGTCAATCACAGTGATTATAAACGGTGATTGAAACTGCGATTTGTAGCGTAGAGCGCTCAAACCTTGAAGGAGAACAAAACAAATGCACTGCAAACATAAACAACTAAAAATTACGGTTGATGACTTTGCCGAACAATTTTTTAAATAAATATGAACAAAGTAACAGAAAAATATTAAGTAAAACAGAAAACAATTCATGTATTTTTCAGTTAAACAATAAAATAACAAAAACAACAATTCATGTAACTTAACGGAACAACCTGTCGCTGTGTTTGGTACCAAACTGTATATACCTACAAAAATATGCAACGCCGTCTGTGACAAACACATTTTCGAGAAACTACCATAGCCATTCCTGTGTTGTTAAAAAGATCAATCAAAATATAAAGCGCACCCTGTGATTCAGTCACACATCTAACTGAATCACAGTATATAAGAAGTAGTGCAAAGAGCAATCGCAGCGATTCACTGCGAATACTGTGATTTTCCAATCAGATTGCCAAAGCAGATTGCTCTTTTAACAGAGTGGCATTGGTTTAGTAGAAAAAAAAGAGCAATCACAGTGATTTGCTATTTCCAATCACAGTGATCAACTGTGACTTTGCAATCACAGTGAAAAAAGAACAGTCTGCTCTTTTTTGCACACCACTAATACGAATTAGAGGCGTTCGAATACGCTAGAAGTATGGAAGGAAACAGAAGGGTAGTGCCAATGTGATTCCCTGCCATTCTCGGAACTTGCTTTAATAAATTCTTAAGGCAACTGGGGTGTGTTCAAAAAATAACGTGAATTTTCAAATTTCGCGGGCTATGTACATTCGACTTTCGATTATTATTATTTTTTATGTTGATACACTCGTCTCGAAGACATGTTGACGGTTTTATCCATACAGCATGCTTAGTTTGTTTGTGAGAGGCATAAATAAGACAAGTGTTGCATCAAAGTTGCATCAAATTTTGTGCAAAAAATGGAATTAAGTGCTCAAAAACACTTGAAATGTTGACAGTGGCATATTGTAAGAGTACTCTGAGCCAAAAAAATGTTTACAAGCGGCACAAGCTTGTTACAGAAGGTTGAGAAGATATGAATGATGACATTCGCTCTGGATGCCCCAGTACATCAACAAGCCAAGAAAGTGAAGAAAATTGTTATGGAAAATCGTCATAACTGGTGGCAAATCATGGGTATACGAGTATGGTTATGACATCGATATCAAAGCCCAATTGTTCCAATGGAAAAGTCCAGGGGAGCCAAGACCAAAAAAGCAAGCCAAGTTCGATCAAATGTCAAGGTTTTGCTTACTGTTTTCTTCGATTACCATGACATAAAGCATCAGGAGTTCTTACCATAAGGTCGTACGCTAAATAAGGGGTATAACGTTCGCGTGAAGCAATACGAAAGAAACGCTCTTAATTGTGGAAAAAAAATTCAAGGCTTTTGAATCATGATACTGCACCTCCTCACTCATCTTTGCTTGTGAGAGATTATTTGGCCAAAAACAACACCGTTATCATGCCTCAGCCACCGTATTTCACTAGATTTGCCACAAGTTTATTATATCTCAGGGGGACTACTTTGAAGGAGATAAAATAGAAATTGATGAATAAATAAATATTTTTTGAGAAAATTGAAAATTCGCCTTATTTTTTGAAGACACTTCATATATTTTTTATTTTTGCTCAATTAAACTTTTTTATATACCTAGTATCCTCTTACCTCAAGCTGATCATGTAATTAGCGAAATAGTTTTTGGGGAGCTACACAAATTACGCATACGAGTTGTTTGATACTGAGCTCATATGATGAACATATAATTCTTATTAAAAGGAAAAACTTTACAAAATGAACCATTGTCGTTATCATTTTATTCATAAGACTACGTACCAATGATAAACGAACTAAAAAAACAACTCATTCAATTTCTTCGGTTCCATAGTTATCATCAAAATCTATGTAAAAATTCGAATGATCCTCATCTGGTTGCCGTGTCTGTTGCCCAAACATGAAGTATTCTAAATCGCAATAAAAAATATTTAAAATAAAATTTATCTATACGAATATATTTATGTGAATTCAATTACCTTCACCCAACTGCTCCCATAAATGTTCAAAACGCGGATCATTTTTCATTTGCCATAGAATCTCCCTTAATATAACTGGATCGATTTGTGACATATCATACTCAATACCTGCACCTTCGTTGGTCATATAATCGCCATAAAAATTATAGCCATTACCGCACTCATTGTACGTCCACCCAGTATTATCCAAGTCATCTTCATAGTGATCTTCTGACTCCCTCGTAAAACCGAGTCGTTTCAAATCTGTCTAATGTAATATAGAAAAAAAATCTAAAATAGCAACTTTTTTGTTTTGATTTAATACGAATTTGTGGTTTACCTCATTTTCTATTATGAAATCCTTGATGTCGCCCATTATTGGTGAGATGAATAAACACATCAAAGCTATCAAGATAGCAGTAGTTTTCATGATGGCCAGAATTTAAATGATCGTCTCTTCAATATTACCCAAGTTGTTATTTGGAATTACGATGCAGATAGAGAGGGATTATATAGATATTCATCTTTAGCGTTCATTTGAATCCACCGAATTTCCTACCATCAACATATTTTGGGGAAACGTTTTTGGTTATAATTTTCTCATAATTATTTTAATTTGGGTTACTTATTATACATTTGCCCAGCTTGTGCGTTTCTGCTCCATTTCCTAAATTTTTTTTTGAAAATTAATCGCACTTTGAATGCTCTTTGTACGAAAGTAGTATAATGAGTTAATGATACGATATTTGTTTGGAATAAGCAAACCATTTTAAATGAAGTCGCGGTACAGATGTCCTTAGAAGATTTTGTGAGACACAGTTTCTCAACGTGGCGACATGACAATGCAATAACGATTTTATCGAAGACTATAAAATGTCTTTTTTGGGAATTGGCTGGGTTTCAATTTGGGCTACCTGATATATGATATAGTCACGTTCTTATGCAGAATTTTCTAAACTCACAATTTATGACTTTCGCTGTAGTATCGCCCGGCAAAGCTATCAGAGATCCTAATGGAGACAGTTAGAGTGAGAAAGCATGTAGTTGATTAACCTAAACGGTAGGTTAACAGCGATGGATCTTAGACCGGCATCGATGGATTTTTTTCTCAAAAAATATTTATTTATTTATCAATTTCTATTTGATCTCCTTCAAAGTAGTTCCTCTTAGATATAATACACTTGTACCAGCGTTTTTCCCAATCCTCGAAGCAGATCTGATATTCACTTTTTGGTACGTCCTTAAGCTCTCTCAACGATTCGGTTTTCATCTCCTCAATCGTCGCAAAACGCCGTCTTTTCATGGGTCTCTTCAATCTTGGGAACAGGAAAAAGTTGCAGGGAGCCAAGTCTGGTGAATACGGTAGCTGAGGCATGATAACGTTGTTGTTTTTGGCCAACTAATCTCTCACAACCAGGCAGGCGCATTATCATGATTCAAAACCCATGAATTTTTTTCCACAACTTCGTGCGTTTTTTCGTATTGCTTCACGCAAACAGCGCATAACTTCAATGTAATACTCCTTATTTACCGCATGACCTTATGGTAAGAACTCCTGATGCACTATGCCATGGTAATCGAAGAAAACTGTGGGCAAATCCTTGACATTTGATCGACCTTGGCGTGTTTTTTTTGGTCTTGGCTCTCCTGGACGTTTCCATTCAGACGATTGGACTTTGGTTTCTATGTCATAACCATATACCCATGATTCGTTACCAGTTATGACCCTTTTAAGCAAATCTGGATCATCGTTGACGTCATTCAACAATTGCTGAGCGATACTCATGCGACGTTGTTTTTGGTCAAAATTCAGCAATTTTGAAACGAATTTCGTTGCTACACGTTAAATGCCCAAAATATCCGAAAACATTGCATGACATGAGCCAACTGATATGCCGACAACCTCAGAAACTTCTCTAATTTTGATTCGACGATTCTCCATAACAATTTTCTTCACTTTTTCAACATTTTTATCGGTTGTTAATGTGCTGGGGCGTGTGCAGAGCGAGCGTCGTCATTCACATCTTTTCGACCTTCTGTGAAAAGTTGGTATCACTTGTAAACATTTTTTTGACTCAGAGTACTCACACCGTGTGCCACTGTCAACATTTCAAGTGTTTTTTGAGCACTTAATTCCATTTTTTATGCAAAGTTTGATGCATCTTCTTTGATCCATTTTTTTTAATAGCGAAAAATCGCCGAACACTCAAAGCACTTGTCTTATTTATGCCTCTCACAAACAAAATAAACATGCTATACGGATAAAACCGAGACGAGTGTATGTATCAACATAAACAAAAAATAATAAATAATAATCGAAAATCGAATGTACGTAGCCCGCGAAATTTGAAAATTCACCTTATTTTTTTAACACACTTTGTAGGTCGACCCCGAAAATGTTGTATGGGTGTAGTCTGTAAGGAACGCATCTAGAATGTCTGCAGTCTTAGAATATAAATACTATTGGTGGAAGAGCTCGGCAAATATAAGGCTAATATCACCGCCTTGCGGGAGGTGCCACTGATTGGACAAGGATTGACATGACGTAGAAACTATGATATCGTATCTATCAGGCCTGCAAAAAGTATGAATGTGAACTTTCAGTAGGCACTTTGTCTCATGTTTTAATCCTTTATGCGTTCGAATAGCCAAAATCCGCATTAAGGCGAATTATTTATTTTTATCACGCTGATTTGTGGATATTCCCTCCGACAGTAGACAGAGACGATGACTCCAAATGCCTGCCATGTATATCTGGAAGAAATATGCAACCATTGTTCTAGCCATGATAACGAGAATAGCCTCGGTCGACAACTTCTGATAACCAAAACCAAAGATATCCACAAGGCAGCTTGGCTATCCCCTGACCAAGGCACGAGAAACCACTTTAATAGGGTGGTAATAGAGGTAGTGTTTAGGCCTCAGATCAACAGAGTGCAAAACCTACGTAACCAAGCATAAAAAAGGCAGACATCACAAAGCTCCACATCCTCGAAGTAGACGATGACTGTTCCTACTGCATGACGCCATTAATCTAAATGTTCTTAACAGAGAGTGGTAATATAATGCTTATTGGATTCTTCTTATTTTTATGTGGCGACTGGAATAGACAGCTCTATCTATTATACGTCGTCCGTAGAAAATAATTCGAAGCACTTCGATCTTCTGCGCTTCTTCTCCAATTTGTCACACTAAGTTTCGATAGTATTTCAGAAACCTGGTCCTTCCAACGGAGTTTTCCGTCTATCGAGTTCGTTGACGAACACTTTCAGTGCCGGAGCATTTGGGTTCATACGCACAACATGATCCAGCCAAAGCAATCGTTGTATATTAATGCGTTTGACCACGTCGATGCCGGCATATAGCTCATACAGCTCATTGTTCATCCGACGCCGATACTCTCCGCCAACGATGATGGGTCCATATAATTTCCGGAGTATTTTCCTCTCTAAAACTGCCAGTACTGATTCATCCGGCTGCGTCATAACCCAGGATTCTGCGCCATATAACAAGACAGTTAGAACTAACGTTTGGTACAGTCTGATTTTTGTTTGTCGAGAGAGGGCTTTATCATTGAATCGCTTGCTTATCCCGTAGTAACATCTGTTAGCAAGCAATACTCTTCTCTTTATCTCCATGCTAACATCATTCGTTTTGTTTACAGCGGAACCGAGGTAGATGAGTTTTTCCACCACTTCAAAATTTTAGCTGTCAACGTTCACACAGCGTCCCAAACGAGTAGGCTCTTTGTTCGTTGAAACCAATAACTTTGTTTTGTCCTCGTTTTCCACCAGACCCATTTTCGCTGCTTCCTTCTCGATGCTTGAGAAAGCTGCAGTAACATCTCGTAGTTTTCGCCCAATAATGTCTATGTCATCTGCATATACACTCGCACAGACTCGCAACATATGGCTTTTATTGAAGATGGTACCAGTCGTGTTCACTGCAACTTTTCTCATAATCATCTCCAACAGTATCGGATTACAACTACGATAAATACTGTGTTTGGGCATGAAAATCACCTGGTCTGATAGGATGAAAATGCTGTATACAAGTAACGATCCGACCGAATATAACGCATGTTGCGTGGGACAGTTATAAGAAGAGGAAGGAAGGAAGGGGTTTTTACGTAAAAAAGACTGCCAGGAGAGGATCAAAAGAGCTATGATGCACAAATTTGACCAACAAGGAACACTCTTACTTTAAGGGCAATGGTGGATACTTGGTTAGAGATACACAGAATATGCTATAGTTTTGAATATGACTGTTCAACAAGTTTCTAGTTCTGGGTCTGGATACCATCGGACCAAATTGAGGCAGGAACCGCAGCATCACGGCTTAAAAAAAAAATAAAGTTGCCGGTGATAATGGCGTGAACGAAGAGCTATTTAAAATCGGTGGCAATAAGTTGTTAATCTACACTGATCATTATTAAACACAATTTTTCATTCATTTGAGCATTCATTATGCTCAAAGGTTTTATGGTGCGTGGTATGTGAATGGCCACAAGCAGTTCTGTTTAACTTGATCGAATCTATCTGTGCATTTTATTGTAATTTGTAATTTGTAGTTTGACAAACCCTGTGCATGACCCAAAAACAAAACAAACAAAAACAAGTCGATACGTAACATCTTTTCGTCAGCTATAAAATTGTCTTCTACAGTGCGATGCAGAAAAATGGCTAGGAAATCAACACTAATCTTTCAGTTGAGTTTTTGGCCAGAAATTTTTAAGAGTGACCTTTTGAGACGATGCGTTATCGCTGTGCAAAAATGAGTTTCCTTTCCAAGAAACTACATTTTTTCGACATTTCTATTCTCTTAACCACTGTGTAATGCTTAGATAGTAATCTGCAATAATTCCAAGTGCACGTTAAGATAAGACGTTTGCTCGACTTAGACCAGGTCTCTTCGACTTCGGCTCAATTGAGATTCGCCATTATGAAAGCTGTTGATTTGTCAGCATATAATCCCATATCTCATTACCAGAAAGGGTTGAAATAAACCCTTTCTAGCACATCTTCAGCGACTTTTTCGTTTCGTTTGAGTTGTTGAAGAAAATTCAGGACTATCGGAATTATTCGGGCGTATTTTATACCTAAATAGTCGTGTAAACTGGTACGAATTCATTCGTGAAATATAAAAAGTTCAGGCGCTATCTCCTTAAACTTAAATGATAGCTTTCAGCTTTCACCAATTCCTTCACATAATTGATGTCAACTTCAGACATTGATGGCAGCAGACCAGAGAGAGGTGAAGATTTGCATATCGACCGTTTTTGAATGCACTGTACCACTCTTATGGTTATGGCGTTGATGTAGTCGATTCACCGTAAACATTTTATATTATAATTATATAACATAATATAATGTTCAGTCATACGGCAACCGAAATTCCATTTACAGCAAAGAACTTTAGAGAAATTCTTTGTTCGATATTTTAATCCATTGTAAAAATTGGGAAATTTCAAGAGAAAATAATAACGAAAAGCAAAATTCCATTTGCAGCAAAAAACTTCAGAGAAATTCTTTGTTCGCTTCTTTTTATCCATTGTAAAAATAGCAAAAAATATCAGTTCTGAGAATTTTCAAGAGAAAATAATAACAAAAAGTTGCTCTTTTATTATGAACTATGAGCTGTAATAACTGTACATTGATATCGACTATTGCGTTGCTGTGTCATATTAGTTTAAAGTATTGAAGAAGAAGCTGAGAGGAGTATAAAAGATAATAATTTCTGCTAAAGTCACCTTTTAAGTAAAACTCGAATTCGTTGTTGAATAGCAATAATATAGGGTTATCTATATAGTGGTTTCAAAACCGCCGGTCTGGCAACGCTGTCAGATGTTAAATACCTGTAATCTGAAGTGTCATTTATTTAGTGAGAGGTTTGCCATTTACGAATATCGGTCGTTTTAGAACCGAAATATAGAAAGTAAAAATAGTTAAAACTTACTATAAAAATGGTGATTCAAGCGTGCGCTTTCTTTCAATCAAACAACATTTTCTTCAGCGGTGAAGCTCATTTCTAACTCGACGGTTACGTCAACAACAAGCAAATTTGTAGCATACGGAGCTGGGAGAACCCAGAAGTGAATGGGGAAAAGCTATTGCATCCGGAAAAAGGGACTGTTTGGTGCGAATTATGGTCTGAAGGTGTCATTGGGCAGTATTTTTTTTTAAAACTATATGTACATCAGAAGGATCCACTGCTGCAACCAATCTAGAGGCGGTTATTTAAATGACATTGTATGGTAGGGCCCAAACATTATACTGAAAAGTTTTGTCGAAATCATAGCTTTATTTGTATTTTATTTAACTTTACTTGAAAACGAAAAATGGGTGACCCTATATATAACTGCTATATATAGAAAAACGATCTTGACCGAATAAGGAACCAAAATAATATTACGTTATTTTTTTTATTTATTAAGCTATGTTTGTTGACATCTGCGCCAACAATAACATGAACATGAACCGCCGATAATTGAGTTATATGTGAGTTGTGCTCTTCGTTGGGAATATTTTCGTATCAGTGGGTAAAACTTCTCAATTGTTTTGTGAAGTTACAGCGCTTTTTAAGGTTATGATGAGATTGTGAGAATTCATAAACAGCTAACGGCATTGAAGATGATATTTGAATTTCACAGATTTTTTAATAATAAGGTCCATTAGCAACAATTAATTGTTGCTGATAAAAAAATTATATTGAACCGAATAAGTAATCAAAATCGCTGTGGGATTTTGTCACTGAGAAAGTAGATGCGTATAAACTATTGTAAAGGGGGAAAGCTCCATCCTTTCGCAATAAGAGCTGCCAAATGTGTCTATATATATATGTACTAAATAAATGTAATGAGGCTTTCTTTTTGTTTACTGGTTTATAGGAAGATAAAGGGTGATTTTTTATATATATAGTTTTTATAGTCTTTTTTTTTTTAAATCAAATAAAACACTCAAATTTCCATCTTATATTACAATTTTTTTTGGAATCGATAAATTGGTCTTTGCCATTTAATTTTTTAAGATAATTTCATGTAAATGTTATCTCCGTCGCAAAATGTCCTTTCGGAAGGTCCAATTTTTCGTCACTTTTTCGAGCATTTTGGCCTGTATTCCATGAATAACGCTTGTTATGCTATCCTGTAAGGCTTCAATAGTGTTCGCCTTGTCCACATAGACTAACGACTTGACATAACCTCACAAGAAATAATCAAGAGGGGTTTAATCGCAAGATTTTGGGGGCCAACTCATAGGGCTAAATCGAGAGATAAGCTGCTCACCAAATTCATCCATCAACATATCCATTGTTTCACCGTCCTGATGAAACTACTTGTCAACCAAGTTCAACTCAGCCAATTGGGGCAAAAAAATCGCGTATCATGGCTCGATATCGTTCGCCGTTGACGGTAACGTTTCTTCCACGGTCGTCTTTGAAGAAAAATGCACCGATGATGCCATCAGCCCATAATCCACACCAGACTGTCGTTTTTTCAAAATGCATCGGTAATTCATGTATGGCATGTGGCTGTTCATCACTCCAGATGCGACAGTTTTGCTTGTTTACGTATCCGTTCAGCAAGATATGGAGCCTCATCGCTAAATACAAATTTTCGATAAAACAGCGGATTTTCATTAAGCTTTTGTAAGACCCATTCACCAAAAATTAGACGTTGTGGTAGGTCATTCATCAATCCATGATAACATGGCAGAGTATACTGTACACTTTTCACTTTGACAGATGACGCCATTACCAACCAGTGCTGGCAACCTAAAAAACTTAAATTTTAAAAAATCACCCTGTATTATCAATTAGCCGACTGTGTTATTATAGCTTGAATACGCGACTATTGTGCATACGATTGTGTGTTCGAACCGCGATGCAACCATCTATCATTCTGTCTGACGAACACCTCCAGTAGGCAAGAAATCGATAAGTCTAGTAAAAGCTTCTTAAACTGACGTCCAGAATTGTCGTTAAACTGCAGCTCTCTCTGGTTGATTACAAAAATTGAATGCATTCAACCTCACTGAATGTGAGAAGTTTTTTCACAGCCAATTCATGGAATTGTATTTCACAGCCAATTCAATGGGATTGTATAAAGAAAGGCTTCATATACTGGGTACTATGCTGGCCACACAGGACGTGCTCTTTGCAATGGCTTTAAACGTTATTATAATTTACGAATATGTCATGATTTTTTATAGATTTATATGGTTTCCCCAGGGCTTTTTAAGAGAAAGTTTGGGAAGCATAGCTTAGAAAAATTAACTGACTGTGAAACAACAACTATAACTCATCTCATCATAGTCAATATGTTTATCTTAAGATCGCCAGAGTATAACCAACAATATGCTATTTAAGAACAAACCATCCTGACCGCTAAACTAGAAACCAAACATTACTTTTTAAAGCAGACTAATAAAACATATAAACTGTATTATTTAATGAGCCATTAAATTGTTCTACCATCAACCATGGAAACCTTGAGTAAAGGCAAAATATAAAATGCACTAATTGATGAGGGGGGAGTAGGTGAGCGAGTGCTGATGAACGAAATAAACGGTGGCCTTTTGTGAGTGAACTATGATTACTGCTGATGACATCATTGACCGACCCAGCATGATTGTTATGTCCTCCAAAAGTTTTAAATTTTTAATAACAATTAAACTGTTATCTAAATGACATCGTTCGCCTTCGTTGGAAAATTTTCAAAACAAAACAAAACATTTAACAAATGGAAATAAATAAACGGGTCAAGAATTCTGAAAATTGTATCAATATTCGAAACTTCCAGAGCAGGCAAAATTAAAGAATTAAAGTTTTTCAATTTTATTATACGAAGATTGTATGATAACTAAGAGGCCTAGGAAGGGGATAAAAATTGTATGATCTAAAAAAAGATGTAATTTTCACTTTACTAAAAATGCTACTTTTTACTCATTATTGAACAAATTAACATTAACATAATGGTTTGTTCATACTTTTCTGCGCCATCTAGCAAATCAATTCCAATTGATTTTCGTACTAAAACATTTTCATTCACTCGCATCATGTGGCCCAGCCAATGCAATTGCTTTACTTGCATGTCAATATACAGCTAATATAGATCATAATTTATACAGTGCATATGCTTTCCGTTAATCATGATAATTTCAGACATTCTGTAACAAAAATGTCGGGCACTGTCAATAAACAACAAGATATTTATCACCTTACGAAATAATACATTAATGCCAATGAATAATCTAATTATCAAAATATTTTTAAGCTCTTTTTCCGGAAAAGACTTCAGTTCTTACCGCGAATTATGTTTTATTTCTTTTATAGATTGAAAGCTGTTGCCTCGAAGTGGTAATATAAGTTTTGGAACAATAAAAAAGCCTCCCGATGGTTGTTCGATAATATTTGTTCAGCGTTTGATCAGAAATTTTTTCAAATTGATAGGCCTGTAAAATAACTCGTTATAGTTTAGCAAAATCCATCAGTTTTCTTTCCATAAATCTGATCTTTTTTGACAAATTTGCACTTTGTTCATCTTCCAATGTTCTGGTAAGAAATTTAAGTGCTTATCATCGCGATAATCAAAGGAAACAGTCAATGTTGGCTTTCACCGATATTTTTCGGTTTCAGCTTAGTTCCTTTCTGAAACTTGTTAACTGGTTTGTATGTCAAAGCCATGTGTCCGCACAAGTCTTGTGGGTTTGAAATTGACTCATAAGTGTTTGAATAAACTTCGATCTTTCGGAACTAGTAGAGCAGCAACGCATATTGGGCGGCGGCGCGAATTGATTTATGACACACGGAAAGAACAGCAGCCAGCTCTCCCAAACTTAAATGAATTCCATTCACTTTATCAATGATGCATTCAGCTGAAGACGCTAATGGCCGACCAGAGCGAAACAAATATTCCATCACATTTCGACCACTTAAAGTCAGTTTACGGTAAGCCTTTTGTGGCATTTTTTGGGATTCGCCACACAATTCCAATTGCAATACAAAATTTGAGACATTTTCTTTGATCTATATTTTGCATCAATTTTAAAACACGTGAAGCAACCTTGAGAATAACTGACAAAAGTGAGCTCTGTAAACAAATTAAATTCTCTCTCTTAAATTCTACGTCAGCGTAGAGGACAGTTGTGGTCACTTAGTGATAAAAAGAATTTTGTCAAAGTTCTTTGGACGGGCTCTTTAGTGATCATTTTTTGTACTTTTTTGGCAGAACATAAATTTTGTGGAGAATTATTTTCTGGTAGACTCTCAGAAGAAGTTCATCTGTTTGCGTCATAACTTAGAACTCTGCGCTGTACAGTAAGATAGGAAGAGTTAATGTCTGGCGCAGTTGAATATTCGTTCATTGAATGAGAGAGAGATACAATGTGTGTTCAAAAAATATGGTTAATTTCCATTTTTCTCAAAAAGTATTTATGTATTTATCAATTTCTATTTTATCTCCTCCAAAGTAGTTCCCCTCAGATATAATACACTTATGCCGGCGTTTTTTCCAAACCTCGAAACAGGTTTTATATGCACCTTTTGGTATGTCCTTAAGCTGTCTCACCAATTCAGTTTTTGTCTCCATGAGAGGATTTCTTCAGTTTTGGGAACAGCAAAAAGTCGCAGGGGGCCAAATCTGATGAATAAGGTGGCTGAGGCATTATAACGTTGTTGTTTTTGGCCAAATAATCTTTCACAAGCAAAGATGAGTGAGCAGGTGCATTACCATGATGCAAAAGCAGTGAATTTTCTTTTTCCATCGAAGAAAACAGTGAGGAAAACCTTGACATTTGATCGAACTTTGCCTGCTTTTTTTGGTTTTGGCTCCCCTGGACTCTTCCATTGGGACGACTAGGCTTTGGTTTCGATGTCGTAATTATATACCCATATGACCCTTTTAAGCAAATCTGTACTATCGTTCATGTCATTCAACAATTCCTGAGCGATGCTCATGCGACGATGTGTTTGGTCGAAATTCAGCAATTTTGGAACAAACTTCGCTGCCACACGCTTCATGCCCAAAATTTCGGAAAAGATTGCATGGCATAGCCAATCAATATGCCGACATCTTCAGCAACTTCTCTAATTATGATTCAACGATTCTCCATAACAATTTTCTTCACTTTCTCAACATTTTCATCGATTGTTGATGTGCTGGGGCGTCCAGAGCGAGCGTCATCATTTACATCTTCTCGGCCTTCTGTGAAAAGCTTGTGCCATTTGTAAACATTTTTTTGACTCAGAGTACTCCCACCGTATGGCACTATCAACATTTCAGGTGTTTTTGAGCACTGAATTCCATTTTTTACACAAAATTTGATGCAACTTCTTTAATCCATTTTTTTTCCGATAGCAGAAAATCGCCGAACACGCAAAACGCTTGTCTTATTTATGCCTCTCACAAACAAACTAAACATGCTATATGGATAAAACCGTCAACATATCGAAAGTCGACTATATGTAGCCCGCGAAATTTGTAAATTCACCTTTTTCTGTCAGCAATACAAAGCCCTAATTTGTTAGCGAACATCGTCAACTTTATTAATGACGGAAGTAGATGAAATGATTCTTCACTAGAAGGCTTTGCCTGTTATCGTTTACATTGCATTGCGTCCCAGATGGATAAGTTTTAATTGGTCGTAACAAATATCTTAATTTTGCTCTCTTTTGCCACCAAAACCTACTTTTAGTGACTCCTTCTAAATGCTAACCTAAATCTAAATTTAACAATAATAATAAATAAATGAACAAATCTAATTTAAATCTAAATCTAAATGAAGGTTGCAGTAACATACATATTGTAGTTTTTGGTAAATAATATCAAAATCACTGGTGTACAGAAGCACCTTTATTAAAGAATTTGTTAGGCATGTTCACTGCAACTTTCCTCATTAGCATCTGTGTACAGAAGTACTTTTATTAAAGAATTTGATAGGCATGTTCACTGTAACTGTCATCATTAATATCTGCATAAGTGTAAAATGGCACGACAAGATCTTTGCTTTTTTCAGCGGAAAACTTCATGTCATTCAATGCCATTCCGCAAAAAGCACTTCATCATCGTTGGGATAACGAGCTTGAACTTCAACTTTAAACTTCAATTAACTTTTCAGAAGACCGCTTAAGACAGCTTTAAATTCGACTTAAAAGTGATAAGTGCAAATGACTGGTATCGGAGTAGTTGGTACATACGTTCATATTTTACTCCCTGTATGTAAAATGCAATTGTAATAGCTCATCGATATCAATCTTTAATAACTCTATCGGCATTAATACAAGTAAATTTGTTGTTCTCAAGTCGTGATATAACTGTTCTGAGCTTTTTTAACTCTATTCCATAGTCGATAATTGGCGTGATTTCTTTTCTGTTAGTGCTTTTCGGAACAAGGCAGTACGATAAAGTAATCTGCATCTACTTTTTTAGTATGCTCTTAAGTTTTAAGTTTTTCAGGTTGGCAGCACTGGTTGGTAATGGCGTCCAAACGTCATCTGTCAAAGTGAAAAGAGTATACTCTGCCATTTTATCATGGAAAGACTAACAAACGAGCAACGATTGCAAATCGTTGATTTAATGCCTCTTGATTAGTTCTTGTGGACAGGCTGAAATGCTCGAAAAAGTGGCGAAAAATTGGACCTTCCGAATGGAAATTTTGAGACGAAGCCGCGGACAACATTTACATGAAATTATCTTTAAAGATTAAATGGCAAAGACCAATTTATCGATTCCAATTAAAAATTTTAATACATGATCCAAATGTTATTCGATATTTAAAAAAAAAACTACGATTAAAAAATCACCCTTTATTTATGGCTCACGACCCTAGCCTGCCGTGTGTTTACATATATTATCCATGTGATCGCAAGTTCCAACCGCCAACACAGCTGGCATTAACGTCGGTGTCGAGAAGTCTAGTGGAATCTTCTCAAAACTAACGTTTTTAAAGGGCAGGTCTCAATTAAATGAGTATGAAAATAGACAGCGTGGAAGTTTCTTGGTTGTGAGAAACTCTTTTATATCTCATTAGCGGAGTTCAAGGATTTTTTGCTTCCTACAGGAGGGGAGTTTGTTTTTCCCTTTTACTATTTTTTATGGAGTTTGGGTTCTTCACCTGCATTCCAGTCATTACACTAAAATCATGCCTTCCATACCTTACCAAATAATCCATCTGCATGCTCGTGTTTTGACAATGGATAAACAATTGATTTTGATTTTTTTTTGGGCGCTCGTGAAATGCGCCTTTGTTTTCAGAATAGTTGTCTTCCATCCGGGCATGTTTACAAATCAGCTTGATAAGAAATAGATATTGTGGTTTTTTGGTCACTCATGGACTTTGTGGGGGAGGCCAAGTTTCTAAATCTCTTCCCGGCTGCAAATCCACATCTACACTCAGCGAAATTCAATTAAAGGCAACTGTATTTTTGTAAATAAAAATAGATTTTCGAATAACGTAACCTCCCTCTTCTCTATTTTGCTTTGCCTTGCCCATCGTTTCCTATAAAATTTACAGTTAGTTTTGTAGCTAATATAAGTAAATTTCTCGAATTTTTGTCATTTTTGGTGCAAAATTCAATTAAAGGCATTCGTCCTAAGTCGCCCAAAGAGGCCAGTTCAGGAGTTGATTTGTATTTTTTTTTGTAATTACATTTATTTAACATTAACACGTTTAGTTTTGTAAAAACCTCTGTTTCTTAAATTAATTTCAAATGGATAAAGGTAAGATATTGATCAGCGAAGGAGTCACTCAAGTCCTTGCATATAAGGATGTCGGATGGTCTAACCTAAAAATTGCACGCAAACTGGAACGATCTGCTACTACTGTAGACAATGTAGGAAAACTGAAGGAAAATTACAACAAAAATAGAATAAATTCTAATAACCAAAAAAAAAAAAAAAAAATGTCAGGATTTAATATTCAATATTCATTCAACGGCTTCAACAATTGTATCACAATTAAACCTACCCAGAACCAAGTGACGTGTTCAGCAAATTTTGGCAACTTGAAATCGCCTAATTTGGAAAAAATTAGATTTAAATCGGTTCTATCAAACGAACACAAAGTGGCTCGGCTAAAATTTTGCAAAGAACACATATCATAATTTCATAATTATTCAGTCCTAAAAAATTTATTAAGAAATATTCGAAAAAAATATTAAAAAATATTAATATTCAAATCCTATGAGCTGATTGGAATTTTGATTCAAATCAAATTTATTAATTTCATAAGGACTATTGGAAGTACAGTTTTTTGCATAAAAAGTGAAGTGCGTCGGGGGAAAATTTTAATTAGTGGAAGAGCTTCGAAAAAAACCATGTCTCAGGAATTGATTCCAAATTTAATTTTTGAAGTAATGCAAGAATCTGGAGGATGGATACATTTTTCATTTACATTATTGAGTCTTTTTGAAGTTTTCTTTTTTGATTTAGGATAACATTGAAACTAGTGCCTTTAATTGAATTCCGCGCTTTATTTTTGATTTTTTCGTTTTTCTTACATTATAAGTTTGTTATTTAAAAAAAAAAAAGTTATTGTGCTTAAAATAAAATAAATAAAAAACATATGACTTAATACGAAAAACTTTGCATAAGGTTCAAATAATCAAAAAAAAAAAAA
>JAHXMU010000146.1:399007-438083 GCA_019455685.1 Philornis downsi | reverse complement strand
CTTCAGTATTAGGAGTTACCCGCCAAGCCATTTTCAAACGATTGTATGCGTTGGAAATAATTGAAAAGCAAAAAGCTTGGGTTCCTTACGAGTTGAAGTTTTCTTCATCGTATTGTAACGGGTGATGAAAAATCGATTCATTACAGCAATCCAAAGGAAAAAAAGTCATGCGGGCTGCCTAGTCACGCTGCTACGTCGTCTCCTCGGCCGAATATTCACGCTGCGAAGGTTACGCTCTGTATTTGGTGGGACCAGGTCGGTGTTATTTATTACGAGCTGTTGAAACCAAGCAAAACTATCAGTGGCGATCGGTATCGATTTAAAAGCCACCTACTATATGCGCCGGATCATCACGATTCAAAATAGTGCTCACATGATCTTCCGCATTAACAATTTTCATTATTTTATCGAAATTTTGGCAATTGGCCTTTCAGAGCGTGGTGCAACTTTGGCATCAAAATTATCGGAGTGGAATCGAAATTTGCGCATAATTGACTGTTGCAGTACCAGGACCATAAACAGTATTCATATTACGTAGTTTTCCTTTGCTGGTATCCGTCTTTCATGCGCACTCAAGCAATATTGAGTCAAGCAGTCACAAAACTGTCTGGGTAGTTTTCTGTGTGCAAAATCGTATCTTCTTGAAGTCAAAACCGATCACCTTTATGCAATGCAAGACACAGATTACTGAGGCCATCTATTGGAAAATTAAAGAATTTGTTTCTACAGCGTGCCGCACGAATCGTGCTACAAACACAATGTTAATGTCAACGGGGACCGTTGTTTAAAGATGTTGAAGAAGTTTTTTTTTATCCAGAATTGCACCGAAGACGTATCCGTTTCAACAGCATTTGGTTCCAGCAAAAAGGACCAACTGCACAGATAGTAAGGCCGGTTATGGCGGAGCTCCAACGAAAATTCCCAAACTGATTAATATCGAGAAACTGCACTCTCTGATGTCCTCAAAAATCACCCAACCTGAATGCACCAGTTTTATTTTTGTGAGTTTATGTCAAGCAAGAAGAGTACAAAACTAAATGAAGGAATTTGAATGGAATGGAAGCAGTCAATTAAAACAATAATTGAGGCGATCTCGACTGCAACTCTTCAGGCCTCAATGAATAATTTTCTGACTAGCTGTCGCATATGAGTGAATGCGCATGGAGGGCATTCATGGTCTATCATTTTTAAAATCAATTAGTAATATTAAATAAAGTTGAATTTTTATACAATAATAAGAAAAAAATAAATAAAATGCATTGATTAAAAAAAAGTTATTTGAATTTCTTATTGTAGCACAATCGGTGCGCCACCTTGTGCTATACGTTATTCTAAATGTAATAAAAGGCAATGTGCCTATTCTTGACATTGAATCAAAAGTGCTGTCAGAGTTGAGTTTAAGTCGTTAGTTGCGCGCATAAGCCCGGATTGTCATAATCCAGCTTTTATGCGTGTTTTTTAGACCGATTTCTTTAACGGATTTTGGAAACAGATCACTTAAAAACCAATTACAGAGATCGTGTTATTGTATTATTATTGTATTATTGTGCAATGTAATGCAATGTGTTGTATTATAGAGACTGTAGTCATTAAAACCATTTCTGCTTTCAAATGAAATGATTAAAGCAACGATTATCATTAAATCAAATTTTTCAGGATCACTATATAAAGAGTAGGCACTATAATATTGTGCTTTTGCGGACTTAAAATGTGTTGGGAGCATATACGGAAAGTTTACGTAGAAGAAATTTTGTTGTACTATTAGTGTATTTCGGCTTCAGGCTTTCCCGAATTTTTAGTATCGCACAAAAAAATTACAATTTGTTTTACCACGTTTGTGAACCCAGTTCCAATGATTAGATGATAGATATCCTTCTGCTAGATTTATTTGGTATCGATTATCAAACCAATTTTAAAAACTTGCCAGCACCGAAGTCGAATCTCTCTGAATCACTTTATGCATACACGTATGAACCACCTGCGACAGTGTCCTTTGATTCAGCACCGAAATACGACAAGTTTATCATTTTTACCCGAATCTACCTAAGTTGATACTCCACTGGAATATTATATTGTGATATAACTTTTTGGAAGCGTATAAAACCCCATACTTAAACGCACTTCCTGCTCACTTAACTTTATTGTACACCTGGGATGCAAAAACCAAATTTTTCTCAAAATTGGCTATTTATGCCAACTTCAGTGTTGGGACTCTTGCAGCCTTTTTCCTCGAAATTGTAAAGGCAATAATTCAATTTTACACAAGAAAGTGTAGTTTTAGATGCTAGCCATAACGCGATGGTTAATACACTCGATTATGGTTCGAGCGGTTGCGGAGGTTCGACCCCAAACACAGACCTCTGTCCTTCTAGGAGCAGCGGTTGATGTACTGACGAACATTTCGATTTACCGAGCGAGTAAAAACTCTTCAAACTAAAGGTTCGAAATCGTCGTTAAAGCGTATATCCCCTTTAGTGAGCCTAAAGATAGAATGAATGTAAGCCGACTAAATGTGAAAGTTCTCCCTTTTATCATTCATGATAACTGATGTGAAGGTTTTACATGAGTCTCGCTGTGAAAGCCTTACCCATGGTGTGCCACCACATAGGTGCTGTTTTCCATCATTTACTTTTCTTTCTTGGTTATGTATTCTTTCCTACTTCTAGCGACAGCAAGCGCCCCTTTAGGGTACTCAAACTAATCCCGAAGGATTAGCCAAACTGCCAGAGATTATAAGTAGGTCCCTTGGAAAAGCTTCCTCAGGTCCTACTCCCTCACTCGGCCACAGTACCTTTGTAGCCACTTGGTATGAAGTGAGCTATCTCCCGGGTAGGAGTTGAGGTATCTAGGAAGACCTCGGATAGACATGAACAGTGTTTTCTAAGCTAATGCCTTCCTTCAGCAAAGCGACCTGAAGTAACGCAAAAGCAGTGAAAACACTTGTTCGGGCAACCACAGCCAGCACGATGCTCCCACTAGGGGTCCAACACCATTGACCAGGAAGGAACAATGTTCCTTGGGCCCCTGGTCACCCGTGCTAACAGAAGAGAAGAACCCTTTGGTCTGGGTTTCGCAGACAGGCTACTCCAGTTTTGCTTTATCATACCTCGCATGGAACTGGTAATCTATAATCTACGGCATAGATTTTCAATGTCCGAGGAGAGAATATCAACACAGCAAAGCACACCATGATCCTATCATAGTTCATTAACCAGATTTCTCTGGTCATACAACTATCTTTACGGAAAAGATAAATCTTCTGATACCTCCCGACGGCTTCTCTATGTCCGCAACTGTTGCCAGGATGTGTCTTGTTTAACTATGACTCTCTCCTTTACTTGGTTTTCGAAAAACGAGTTCCAAGATCAGTTTATTATTCATGATTAGTAAGATAATTTGCTTTTTTAAGTTTTAGGCTTTGTAGCAAAATATTATATTCCGTAGACTTCAAAATTTCCATAACAAATTTTCACTGCCACCCTAATGTTCATAAAGGAGGTTCATGAAAATGTATTTTCTGTGGTCATCCCTAAATATACATAACATATATGTCACCAAATCTGGATCATTTAACATTTCATCGTCGTATTAAGTCGTTAGTGAGCTAAATGTGTTCGAAAACATCCTTAAAAATCATATCTACTGAATATACATTCTGTCATTTTGGTATTTTTCGTCGAATTTGCTCTTTAAAACGCCATATAAAATCCAGGTATATTCTTTATTTACCACTTGACCTCCAGGCAAGCATTCCGAGTGCCCAATACCGCGACATTCAAAGAAAATCGTCAATATTACCTGGACTTTTGATCTATTTTGACACTGTTTTTTTTCCTTTGTTTCGGCTCAAGTGAGAGGCTGCACTATGAAATTTGATGACTGGTTTGCATATCAAACTAGTAAACCCATGCCATTTCGCCAGTTATAATACGTTTTATTATTGTGGTGTTGGAATTCATTGCTTTTTACGATTGAGTTTTTGAAGAAAATTCCTTTCGAAACTAGTCGAACCGTAATGCATTTCGTATCCAAATGATCGTGTAGTATGGTACGAATTGATTCGTGAGCCACAGAAAATTCGGCGGCCAATTCTCTCAAACTTAAATGATGCCTTTCAGTTGTTAATTCCCTCAGCATCGATAAAATGATGCTGACACCAATTTAAGACGTTAATGGCTGACTAGAATGAGCTAGATCCGTCACTATTTCTAGACAACTTTTCAATGCATTGTACCACTCATATGCACGTGTTGCTCATACAACTAGTTCGCCGCAGTACTTTTGTACATTTTTCAGCGATTCTAGACACGAAATTCCATTTGCAATATAAAATTTGACAAAAATTCCTTGTTCGATATTTCTATTCATTCTATAAAACATAAAATACAATTGAGATGAATTAACAAAATTGAACATTGTAAAACATTGTAAATGACTGAATGCGTTAGTGATCCGCACAAATATAAAGGACAATTGTGTCATCTTAGTGTTAAAAAGAAATTTGAAATTTCATTTCAGTAGGTTTTTTTATTGATAAAATCGGTATTGCATAGCAGTCTAATGAAATTCATTATTTTTGCTATAGATGGCTTCAGTACATTGCGTTGTATAAGTGCGGTTGTTCTACGATAGATGGTGTTGAATAGATAAGATTTTGTACTAGAAAACTACTCGGATGGTTTTGAGATTGGTTGATTCAGTGCTGTTTAATCGCGCGTCATGAATGGAAGCCAACAAAGAAAAAATCCGTCAAATTTCTTAGCTAAAGGTGAAAGCCAGGCGCCTAAAAAGGTGCATGTTGTTAATGCTTTTGATACTGTAACTGCCAATCGTGCGCAATTTTAGTTTCATCGAATCCGTTCCGATAATTTTGATAACAAAGATTCCCCACGCTGAATTTGATTTTTAATTTTTCTCAAAAAATATTTATTTACTAGCTGACCCGGCAAACGTTGTTTTGCGTTCAAAATGCCTTTTGTATTAGTAGTTACTTTTCAAATTAGAAGATACAAATTTTTAGTAGTAAAATTAGTTAAAATTAGCGCCACATACAGACTGGTATGTTTGTCACCTACCATTATTTGATTCAATGTTAACGTGGTAAAAAAAATTAATTGCAAAAATCTCATCTCCATCGCCATCTATCACTTCAAATAAAACCTTCTAAACCTTCCGGAATACTCTACCAATAATTTAAGGCCAAAATGAGCCAAATCGGTCCAACCGTTCTCGAGCTTTAGCGAGACTAACGCACAGCAATTGATTTTTATATATATAAGATTCATCAATTTCTATGTGGTCCCCTTCAAAGTAATTCCCCTCAGATATAATATACTTGTGACAGCGTTTCTCCCAATCCTCAAATCAGTTCTGATATGCACTTTTTGGTATGTCTTTGAGCTCTCAATCGTCGCTAAACGCCGTCCTTTCATGGGTCTCTTCAATCTTGGGAACAGGAAAAAGTCGCAGGGGGCCAAATCTGGTGAGTACAGTGGCTGAGCCATGATAACGGCGTTGTTTTTGGCCAAATAATCTCTTACAAGTAAAGATGAGTGAACAAGTGCATTATAATGATGCAAAAGCCATGAAATTTTTCCACAATTTCGGGCATTTTTTATTTATATTGCTTCACGCAAACGGCGCATAACTTCAAGGTAATACCCCTTATTTAGCGTACAACCTAGTGGTAAGAACTCCTGATGCACTACGCCATGGTAATCGAAGAAAACTGTGGGCAAAACCTTAACACTTGGCGTACTTTTTTTGGTCTTGGCTCTCCTGGACTCTTCCATTGGGACGATTGGGCTTTGGCTTTGATGTCATAACCATAAGGTATACCCATGATTCGTCACTCATTATGACCCTTTTAAGCAAATCTGGGCCATCGTTGACGTCATTCAACAATTCCTGAGCGATGCTCGTGCGACGTTGCTTTTGGTCAAAATTCAGCAATTTTGGAACGAATTTCGCTGCTACACGCTTCATGCCTAAAATTTCCGAAAAGATGGCATGGCATAGCCAACCGATATGCCGACATCCTCAGCAACTTCTCTAATTGATATTCGACGATTCTCCATAACAATTTTGTTCACTTTCTTAACATTTTTATCGGTTGTTGATGTGCTGGGGCGTCCAGAGCGAGCGTCGTCATTCACATCTTCTCGACCTTCTGTGAAAAGTTGGTACCACTTGTAAACAATTTTTTGACTCAGAGAGAGAGAGACTCATATTTTTTGACTCTCACCGAATGTCACTGTCAACATTTCAAGTGTTTTTGAGTACGTAATTCAATTTTTTACATAAAATTTGATGCAACTTCTTTGATCCATTTTTTTCGATAGCAGAAAATCGCCGAAAATGCAAATCACTTGTCTTATTTATGCCTCTCACAAACAAAATAAACACGCTATATGGATTTAACCGTCAACATATCTTCGAGACGAATGGACGAACATAAAAAACAAAAATAATCGAAAGTCGAATTTACGTATTCAGCGAAATTTGAAAATTCACCTTTGTTTTTAATACATCCCTATGAGACAGTATAGCACACAATAAAACTTTATACACCGAATTTTCATCTGCGAATAGCTGCTGAATCATAAAATCGATCCATTTCTTAGGCGTATAGTGACTGATGATGAGAGGTGGTTCACCTACGACGACGTCAAGTGAAAATACTGGTGCTAAAATCACGGTGAGCCGGCGCAATGGGTGGCTAAGCCGTAATTGATTGCCAGGCAGAATTTTGCGTGTTTGAAGTAATTGCCGGGGAATCTATCTGATGTGAGCCGCTTCCCTGCCTTCAAACTCTTAATTCGAAACTGTACTATCAACAATCAGACCGTGTAGAGGAAGGAATTACTCAGAAACGTCCAACTTTGGCCAATAGGAAAGGAAATGTGTTCCATCAGGACATCGTCTAGCCACACCTATTAATTGTGGCTTCTATGAAGAAGCTGCAAGAGAGTGGTTTGCTGGTTCATATACATCCATCTTATAGCTTGGACCTGAAACCAAGTGATTACACTCTGTTCCTATCTATTGCGACTGATTCTACCTATACTGGTAAAATAATTCCAATCAAGAGAAGCTTATAAAAATCGACAGTGGCAGTTTTTTGCCAATAGGATGAAGTTCTTCTTTGAAAGAGGCAAAGAGTAATTATGTTCGAGCTGGCACAGTGAGTTATTTAACAAAATGGTGCATATTTGACCCAAATCGGATTACTCTAACTTTGGTAAAAAAACCGTCATCGCAAAAAATAAATAAAGTAGATAAAATAAAGAATTTTTGTTTTCTTAACATGCCATATCTCGTATATTGTCAGGCATCCCCAACGATGTGTGATATTTTCATATGACAACTGAAAATTGAGTTTTTTTGTATGGAAAGCGCCATAAATATACTCGTATATGGTGGGCAAATATTGGACACCTTCATGTTTCAAGTGTCTTTATGTCTTAGCCGTATTTACTCATTCATCTCCTGGCATGGATTTAAATCCACTTGTATCAGGGCTTTATCTACCCCTGGAAAATCTTATTAAACCTATTGATGTCAATGTGTTGTTCACATTTCAGACTCAGGTAAATCACAAAAGATAATGCGAGAGACACAAAATGCAAGAAGCATAACACGTTACGGAACAGAGTGTCATGAAAGATAATGGACATTACGTAATGCTGTGTGCGTGAGTTGTGGGAGTATCATAAATTATTTGAATCGAGGTGCAGTGGAATTTACGATAAGTCTTGGAAACTTAATGCTTAATTAGGCTGACATAATTTACATTTGTTACAAATGTGGACACGATTGAGCAGTCGATATTTTCTATTTTTATAAATTTCGTCCATGATGCAATCCAATCATATGTGTTAAAGTCAATGTGTTTGCAAATAATTGTCATTCGTAGAAAAAGCTAAACTTGGTATGTCTATTAGCAGGGGTCTGAGTTGAAACAGGGACAATACGGTATGTCCGTGAAAATAAATTTAATTTTTTTTTTCTTAAATTTAATATATCAAACAAACTTTATACAAATTACGCCTTAGCGCCGCATGGCATTATAGAGGCCAGTTGGCAAAAGAATTACATCAAAATTGTTTGTAAAGGGTGGCGCATAAGTAACGTTAACAGCGACCATATTGAATGCGTTCTTGTGCATCATTTGGTTTTAACTCCTCAACAAATTGAATCTTATATGGGAAAAGATGTAAGATATGTAAAATTCTTTGCAAAGAACGTTGCCTGGTGGAAATTTCGGAGTTTTCCTCAATACTTGCTTGCACTCGAGCAATGGTCACTTCATTTCGAACGAAGTGCACGACGTCTTCCAGCACGCGGAAGATCACAGACAGCCCCAAAACGCTGAACCAATCGGAGCGCTAGGACCATTTCGAACATGAAAGAAATTTCAATATGATTTGAATAATCGAATGCTAACTTTCAAAGTAAAATTGAACAAATTTGGTTCTTTGTTCTGTGCTGAGCATAAATTTCCAGCATAAATTTCCCAAGTATTATTTTGTTAATTCTGTAAAGAGACGAAAAAAAAGGACTTAAACTAAAAAAGTATTCACTGATCAAATCTTAACGTTGCTTATCGCCACCATATATAATAACCATAGTTTTAATACAACATAAAAACACATTTATGAAAAATCTAATTTCTTGCCATATACTTCTTCAATATTAGCTCAACATTTTTCTGATATGAATTTTGAACTATTATTGAAGAGCTCTTCGACATTTTGCAATAAATACCCTTTCATTGACGATTTAAATAATGAAAGTGTTTCTAGTGATTTTAATTGTTGTGGTAAAATAGTGTACTGTACTACTACCAGAATGTTCTATACGCTCTTTAGTTGTTTCAGATCGATACATCGACACACTCTCAAATTGTCATTATTTCTCATATTGAAGATATACTGATTTCGGGAAAAATTTATCTTGTGATGGCCAATACTATGCAAGCATTTGAAAATATATATTAGCAATTATAATTTATAATTGTATAATTTAATAGCAAAGCGAAGCCTAGAACTGCTTTAGAAACTGAATTCTATTGTCATGGCCTAATAGATCTCTTTCAATGCGACAAATTTGCATTTTTGTCCACTGTTACACGTACATTGCAGAACGATTTCAAATTACCACACTGTTTCCTTTCTGCACAGTGGGCTAAAATGTTAGTGATTAATATAACACTTAAGCCAAGTTGTCAACTTTTTAAATTGTTCTGACATGTATTTATGTTACAACTTAAAAGCACTATTGAAGCACTTTATCCTGTTGCTTCGTCTAACCGACGAAGAATCCTTCGTTTGCGCACGGTGGGGAAAGATGTTGGCAAATATTTTAACACATAAGTCCAAATTGCAGCTTTCTGAAGGGCCATTCAAAGACGATATCCTGGCATAAGTTAGGCGGACAAAGAATTCTTTGTTTGTGCAAAGAAGAAGACAAAAGTGCAAATTTTGTCGTTTTAACAGTGCTCTGTTAACCTTGTCAATACAGTTCTGTCACTGAAACTGATTTTGCTAGCCTGTTGGTTTGTAATAAGAAATCACGCTAAACTGAACAGTGCTGTGCCAATGCGGGGTTATCCCTTTTTCGGTTTCAAAACTAAAGTTAAATAAAATGCACATAAAGCTATGATTTCAATGAAATTTTTATTTCATTATAATGTTTGGACCTTGCCATTATGTACGAAATGCAATATCATTCAAATTACCACCTCTAGATTGGTTGCAGCAGTGGATCCCGTTGTGGTAGTTTTCGAAAAATACGGCCTAATGATACCTCCAGAACATAATGCGTGCCAACACCCACTTTTTCCTAAAGCAAAGGCTTTTCCACAATCACTTCTGGATTCTCCGAGTCACATATGCGACAATTTTGCTTGTTGAAGGAGCCAGCGAGTGAGAAATGAGCTTCATCGCTAAAAAACATTTTCGACTAAAAGCCCACTCTTGAATCACCTTTTTACAATGTTTTCGGTTATTCAACGATCTTCGGTTGTTAAACGATCCATATTCGTAAATGACAAACTTTACACAAAATAAATAACACTTCAGATGTCAGGTATTTAACAGCTGACAGCCTTGCCAGATCGGCAGTTTTGAAACTAACCATTATAAGATCACAACCATTATAAGATCACAATTTTTATCTGCGAAAAGCTGAAAATTCGATTTTTTTTGCAACAAAATCGACACATTTCTGAAGCGGATGGGGACTGATGATGAAAATCATACCACTTGCGACAGCGTCAATTAGAAATGGTTGCGGTCGAATCAGAGTGAAACGGCGCAAACACTGGTCTAGCCAGTATTCATTGTTAGGAAGTCTTTGCCATATAAAGGGCGATTTTTTAAATCGTAGTTTTTTTAAAATCTAATAAAATACTCAAGTTTGCATCATATATATATATATATCAAATTTGCATATAATATGTATATATATACTTATATATATATTACAATTTTTTATTGAAATCGATAAATTGGTCTTTGCTATTTAATTTTTAAAGATAATTTCATGTAAATGTTGTCTGCGGCTCCGTCTCAAAATGTCCATTCGGAAGGTCCAATTCTTCGTCACTTTTTCGAGCATTTCGGGCTGTATTCCACGAATAACGCGTGTTATGTTATCCTATAAGGATTCAATAGTGTTTGGCTTGTCCACATAGACTAACGACTTGACATAACCCCACAAGAAATAATGAAAAGGCGTTAAATCGCAAGATCTTGGAGGCCAAATCGAGAGATAACCTGGTCACCAAATTCATCTCCTCAACATATCCATTGTTTCACGAGCAATGCACCGTCTTGCTGAAACCACATGTTAACCAGGTTCAACTCAGCCAATTGGGGGGAAAAACAAATCGCGTATCATGGCTTGATATCGTTCGCCATCGACAGTAACGTTTCTTCCATTCCATAAATCACACCAGACTGTCGTTTTTTCCGGATGCATCAGTAATTCATGTATGGCATGTGGCTGTTCATAACTCCAGATGAGACAGTTTTGCTTGCAACCTGAAAAACTTAAATCTTAAAAGATCACCCTATATTTGATGGAATTGGCAGGGCATCATCTGCTATAAGCTGCTTCTATACAACCAATTTTCTAATTCAAGTCTTTACTTTTAATAATGGGACCGCCTGAAGGAAGCAATTGCCAGGGAGCGTTCAGCTTTGGCATTAGAAGAGGAATTGTGTTCCATCAGGACAATCCCATGCATTGAGATTTATTCGCCATACTCAGGAGTTGGGTTCAGAGGTTTTTATTCACACATCTTATAGTCTGAATCTAACACCAAGTGATCACTACCAGTATCTGTCTCTGGTCAATAATTTTTACTGGCGAAAAATGTGCTTCAAAAGAAGTTCGTGAAAATCGACTGTCCCATTATTTGCCCAATAGGGGCGAGTATTTCTATGACAGAGGCATAATGGAATTATCTTCAAAATGCCAACAAGTTATCGAACAAAAAGGTGCATATTTCACATAAATGGATCCATTCTGATTAGGCTAAATAAAGCCTACAATGTCATGCAAAAATTATAGTTTTCTTGACTACACCTTATATGTTCTTATATAACTTTACAAAATTTTGGAGAGAAATAACTAACATTCAATTTATTAAATTTTAAACACCTTTTTTGCATGTTAAAAAAAAAATGAATCATGAACGTCTCTTGACTTTAAAGGGAGACTGTGCGCTACCCTCATAGGTAGATAAAATACAATCCAATTGTTGCCATCAAAGGATGCCCATGAAGATGATAACTAAAATAGACTATAGCAATGGTGGCTGTCCTTGGAATGAGAGTTACTGCATTGTAGCATTTTAGTTTAAATAAATATTTAAATTAGTAGTGAATATAACTGCTATCAACTGGAAGTTCTATTTACTTTTCCGTCTTCCTTGAAGCTTCTTATTCTCTTTGCTTTATTGTTTAATTTTCTATTCATTTCTTATTTGCATTTTTCTGATTATTGTTTCTGTTGACAAAGGAATAATTTGTCATGACATGCCCTAAGCCTGCCAGCTTCTAAATAGTTTGTGAAAATGTCCCTTAGGAACTTTATCGTTTTTGTTTTTGTTTCTTAATAGTTTCAACCCAAATAATGTCCAAATTTTTGTGATGTTCAGATAATTTAGAAGTTTTTGATTGATTTCTTATGCAATAGCACAAAAAATGTTGTCCTTTTATCGGTGATGTTGGCGTGGGCGGTGACGGTGGCGATGGCGATGGCCATGATAGCCGCATGACTGTGAGGTTAATCTTACAATCATTTCTTATTAACGTCCATCTTAATTTTTCTCTCTTGATGGACATTGACAACTTCCAGCTTGCTTTTGCTTCATTTTGTTTAGTTAAGATTAGATCGCATTTTAGAATTGTGTCTCATTTAATTTCATCAAATTGGTAAAGGCTAATGACACCTTTATTCTTGATGAAAAATCTACGTAAATACATTAAAGGCAAAATTAGGCTTATTAGGATTTTCCAGTGGCTGTGTGTGAGTATAGAGTTGATTTTTAATAATCTATTTAGTCTGCTTAACTGGATGTTATAAAACATTTATCAACGGCTTTAAATTGCATAAATTAATATTCGTATACAGCAAATCTCAGGTAAAAGGACATCCGGTTTGGTATAAATTATGATAAACTGTTACTTTTCTATGGGAAAAGCACTCAGTTGATCGAAAATGCTTATCTGAAATAAATAAGAAACTTTAAAACTCCGTCTTTTATTGCTGTAAGTTATCTATATAGTTATACTTTTTAAAACATTCAACCGAAGGAGTGAAGGTATGTATCATTTCATACGGTAACCAGTACAGAAACTTCAGTCAGATAAACTGACCTACATACCTTTACCCAACGTCCTTTTATGTTGCTGCAAAAGATACTCGAATTTGAAGCACAATAGAAGAAGCAAAATCGTAAGTTTCTGAAGTCCTCCATTTGGGAAACGTAGAAGGACCACAGATCTCTGCCTAATTGACCAATTTTTTGTGTGTGGTGCCCTAAGGGAAGTGGCAGTTCAATATATTGCCATTGACAGCACTAAAATATATGAGTTACTTAAGGCACATTTTACCCATTGACGAAAATTGAACTAACTTAAGGCAACAAATGAAGGATTATGGCTAAAAAGTAAATTTCGATAAATCGATGAATTTGTGCGGGAGCTACCAAAGTGGGCGTAGGAAATTCGGCAATTTTCGCCTTCAGGAATTAGATTATCAAACGCAATATATGTGGCAAATTTGGAAAAATTTGGTAAACCCGATTGGAAGATACGGAGATAAGATTATGTTTGTTAAATCGGTCATTTGCATAGCAGGTATCCAAAGGGGCGTGGTTACAATGTAATGGATGAAAATCTACACTGCTACAACTGACCAAATTGATGATACAGAGCATTGATTGAATGTCGAAAAATCGATTCATTTCTATGAAACAAAACAGAATGTGTGTGGCGATGTGGTCGATTTTCTCATTTAGAGACTCTATTTTGGCGAAAGCTCAATTTTGTGCCAAATTGACTAAATTTAGTGCAAGCGTTTGGAAGTTATATGGAAAGATCATTTCTATGGTGAGATGAGATTAGTCGTTATGGGTGAGATTAGTCGTTTTATTTTTTCATATTTTACCAGGAATTATGAAACAAAGCAACGGACCAAATTTAGAGTGCTGTGTTTGGCGGATACAAAGTTACAGGGATGAAATTGAATTTGAGACTCAATGCAAATTTTGAGAAAAATCGATCAAATAATCACACCCCCTCTGGTACCTCCAATGCAAATGACAGACTTAACATATACATTCGTCACTCGTAACATATCTTTTAAGCAGTTGTATAAATTTTGGCAAATTTGGCACGCGCCATGCTTTTGATGGCATAAATTCTTAGAATGAAAAAAATGAGTGACAGTGTTACACTTCTTTTCCCATACAAATTAACCGACATTCCACAACTCAATTCGTTTCCAGTAACTCCTCATTCACAGAGTGGTCTGAATCATAATGCACCGAACTTTTTTATGCAGAAAAGAGCTCGCAGTTTTCCAGCAGGAAAGTAGCCTTAGCCTAATTAAGTCATAATTTACATAACAAAAAGTGGCCTTAGACACACTGAGGCTTTACTAAGGAAATGTGGACTGAGTAAAATATTGTGTAGCACAGTTTGAACGAGGTCGTACAAGCTGCCAAGATGAATACCATAGTGGTCGACCAATTGAGGTGTCCACGCCGGACACGGTTAAGAAAATTTACAAAATTATATTGCGTGACCGTTGGCTAAAGATGCGTGAGCTAGCTGAAATGATAGGCATTTCAAGAAGCCCTATCGATCGTATATTGACTGAAGATTAGGACAGGAGAAAGCTGTGCGTAAGATGGGTGCCGCGCTTGTTTTCAATAGAGCAAAACAGCGTCCTGAAGATGTTGCAGTAGAGTGTTTGGTGATGTTTCGTACGGCAAAAAGGCTAATTTGTGCATCACCATGGATGAGACATGGGTCCACCAATTCGCACCTGAGACAAAGGAACAGGAACAAAGCAGTGGACTGGAATGTGGGAATAGTGTCCCAAGAAGGCTAAGACGGTTCCATCTGCAGGCAAGCTCATGGCATTATTTTTTATCGGTACAAGAATATAAAAAAAATTCAATGGCGAATATTATGCTAATTTATTGCAGCTTTTAAGTGATGAAGTTGTGAAAAAAGGCTGCATTTGGCATAAAAAAAGTGTTGTTTCATCGAGACAATGCCGCAGTTCACACATCCACTACTGCGATGGCCAAAATTAATGAATTAAAGTTCAAATTGCTTCATTACGCACCTTATTCGCTATATGAGTCCTAAGCAGAGGGGATAAAACGATCGTCGACCGGAACAGTCTGTGATAGTAAACATATCAAATTCTTCCAAAGAATTCGGTGGTAAAAGATTTGCCTGCAAAGAGGACGTCAAGTCTGCGGTTGATGGCTATTTTAAGAAGTTTGACAGTTTTTACTATAAATAGACAGGGTATAGAAGCTCTTGAATATCGCTGGAAAAGCGCATCGAAAATAAAGAGAATTGTTTCCCAAATTTTTTGAGTCTGTAAGGAATATTTTGGATATCTTGATTAAATAACAATCAAATATTTCCAGCATTTCCAATGTGACAAAAATTTTAAATTTTCCGGAAATTTCGAATATTTACAATGTTGAGAATATTTTGTATAATTTTGATAAATTGATTGAATTCATTTTTGGTAATTTAAAATATTTTTCATGTTTGAGGTAATTTATTTTAATATTTTTTGTTTGTTTGCAATTAGTCGAACATTTCGATTTTCAATTTGAACTCTGCAACCCCCTCTACCTGTAATTGCTCATATGAATATTAAATACATGCATGATGTTAACTTATTCATTAAAGTTTTAATTACAATTGAGTGGATGTCACACCAACACATATGTCCATACAAAACACACACATACATACACTCAAACACACAAATCGATATCATCACCAACTCATTTTCAATTGCAGCAAAAAAGACGACAAGGAAAGACTGTGGAAGAGAGATCATGAGACTCGTTTAAACACCTCAAACACCACAGCAACTACATCAATGCATATGTATGCACATGAGTGTGTGTAAATATTTGTGTAAACTTTCATGCACATATATGCGGTTTATCGATATATATAGAGGTAAGAAAATGTCACATACTCGTATTTTGTTTAACGATTAGCCATATAATTGCAAGTTAATCATACATTGTACTCGTACGTCACTGGTTCCGTTCAATATTGAAAACGTATAATGCGTGTGGGTGACCGATGTGACACCATCATGTTGTGTTATCCTTTATCAACTATGGGTTTTTATTAAATGATATTTTTGAAAAAGTTTAATCAGGTTTTACCTGATTAAAATAACCTTAATTAAATGTCGCTTGAAACTTCAACAGATATTGCGGGGGTTTTTCTGTGTTTCTGAGATGCTGTTAAGCATCATAGATTGGTAAAATTGCTCTTTCGCAATGAAATGGTCGAATAGTTCCCCGGCAAATTGTACACAACTTTGAGTGCGTTGGTTTTGCATACACTTAATGGATTTGATTGCAATGCTTGTTTTGTTAAATGGACAAGCAATTTCGAGACAGTTTAAATGATAAATCATAGTTGATTGGTTTTAAATTAAGTATAAGTCGTATGTTTGGCTTGAACAAAATTGTATTTGCGGAGATTATTTTCTTTTCTAATTTACCCACATGCGAATTCCAAGACAAATAGTTTTGAAGCAAGATATCCAAACATTTTACAAACTGGGTTTTTTTTATACCGGCATACCTCGTTTAACGCTCATGGTGCGTTTCTGAAAATTGAGCGTTAACAGAAAGAGCGTTAAAAGATGTGTTTTTTACGCTAAAATATGGGGTTACGTTACTGCAAACTGTTTTGGTACTTTGAAGTGAGAAATAACAAGACCGTATATATTCTTACTTTGAAAAAAATGTTACTTTCAGCTATACTTCAATTAAAAATTTAATTAGAATTTAACATAATAAAAGGATTTCAATAATATTAAAAAACAAACATTTCACAAAATAAAGCTAAGTTCATATTTAATTGTTTTTTTAAATGTGTCTAAGCTTGATTGCTTTGACTGCTTCTCTTTTAAGAGTTCTATGTAGACTGATAAGGCATTCATTACTCCTCGTTTTATAGCGCAAGATCTTTCAAAATATGGATTATTTTCACATAAATCTTCTAAAGCATTTTTGATTATTCCGAGATTATTTTCCAAACATTTTTTCGTTAAAATATTTTCTGCAATATGTCCTCTTTCTGGCGTTGGCTCCTCAATATTTGGTTGATTTTGTAATAAACTATCAATAACATCCTCATGGGAGATACCATGATCATCACTTCCGCTAAGTTCTTGAATGTTTTTTCATCAACTTCCTCAAATCCAATATCGTTCGCTATTTCCGTTATTTCTGCTACAACTTGTGGTATCTCATTAATTATTTCATCTTCAACCGAGCGGTTCCAGCATCCTTTGAGACAACTTTGTTGCACTTGGTGAACCCATATTTTCTATGGCGTTCGTGATGTTAAATTTCTTCCAAAATTCCTTGATGGAAAATTCATTGTTGTCAACTGTTTCAACTAAAGAGTGTCCCAACAAGAACGCACGATTTAAATGACTGATGCAGCAATTGAATTGTTTCTGTCTGTATGACATGTAGCGCCGTCTTGTTGAAACCACATGCCCTCCACATTCATTTCTTCAATTCTAGGCACGAAAAAACTGGTTATCAACACCATTGACTGTTTGCGTTTGACATGCCTCATTTTCATAAAAAAAGGTCCAAAGATTCCTTCAGCCCAGAATACACACCACACAGTGACACGTTGAGGATGCATTTGCTTCTCGTGAAAATCACGCGAGAATTTTCCTCACCCCAAATGCGACGAAGCCATCAAGAGGGAAATGGGTCTCGTCACTGAAGATGATTTTATCGGCAAAATCAGCATTTTCATGTTGTCTCTCCAATACCCAATTAACGAACTCCCTTCGCTGTCGATGGTCAGCTGGCTTCAGTTCCTGAGTGAATTGAATTTTGTATACATGAAGATGCAAATCTTTCGTCAAAATTCGCTGCATAGTGGATTTGGAGACACCAATTTGCTGAGCTCGGTGTCGAATTGAGGTAGATTGAGTTTGAGCGACATCATCACGTACAGCTGCGACATTTTCTGTCGATCGACCTGGTCGAAGGCGCGTTGTTGTCTTTACATCACTAACAGACCCAGTTTTGGCAAATTTATCCATTAATCTCTTTACAGTTGACTCTTTTGGAGCATTATTGTGACCCCAAATTGATCGCAATTTGCGAACTGTAGACGCAAAACTTTCACCATTTTGGTAAAACAATTTCACAATGAGAATGCGTTGTTCATTCGTGTAGCGCTCTATTTTTACTAACCTCGTACCTTCTACTAGCAAACAATAGTAATTGTTCAAATGTCAAACAATGACACTTCGAATGGCGCCAAATTTAAATCTTGCGGGTATCCCAACCTTTAGTTGCTCAAACGTTTTTTTTTTTTGATCATAATAAGCCTTGTAAGTTGGTATTTGGAGGTGAAAAAATGATTTCAACAGGCAACCAACAAGTTTGAAATTCTGATAAATTTTGAGGGTGTCCAGGAGCGTTACCGAGAATCAGCAATGTTTTTTTTCTAATCCATTTTCTTCGCAATTCGATTTTACGGCAGGACGGAAATGCTCTTAAAAAATAAAGTTACAGTCATCCATGCTTTTTGGTTTGCCATCCAAATCACAGGCATTGATTGTTTAGAAATCCCTTTCAATGCCCTGGGATTTTCCAAATGGTAAATGAGTAGCGGTTTAATCGTGAAATCTCCAGTTGAATTTCCACCAAATAGTAAAGTCAAACGATTTTTACCGGCTTTAAATGAATGTTTTTAATGGTATTTTTTCCCCCAAAATAGATCGGTCTCATCAAAATTAAAAATAAGCTGAGGAAGATAATTATTTCCTTTTATAGTATCATCCAAACCCTACTTAAATGTCCAGTATTGGCAGACTCTCCGCACAGACGAATGCTGTGTAAGTTTGCACATAATTTAAACTTTTCAAATCAGCCTCGGCTTGCAGTTTTCTCCAGCTCGTTTTGCAAACTCTAAATATAATTTTTTTTGCATTTTCTATTATGATACCCTGGCTAAGTGACATATTTCTCTGCACCTGATCCTCAATCCAGATTGTTAAAAATTTGTTCTTCTACTTAGGTATTTCTTGTGCGGACGTAACTTTCTTGGCAGATAATGAAATAGTTGTATAAATCAATTTCTTAATGTTATCGGAATTTTTAAGAATGGTTCTAAAGGTTGATCCAGCCAATTCTAGACTGGAAGATAGTTGGGATTGTCGTTCACCGCTCTCAATTCGCCTAATAACATTTATTTTCGTATCCAACATCAAGCTTTTTCTAGATTGTTTAGCAACTTGTGTGCCTGTGGTTCATCTGTTCTTTTCTCAGCCATATTCTTATAAAAAATTGATTTGTTTTATTTAAAGCATTTTATTTATTTAATCAAAATTACTATTGAGTTCTATATTAAACCACATCACTACTTCGAATGAACAATTTAATAAAAAATTTCACATTTGATGATTCCCTGAATTATAATAATTTTTGAAATACAAAATTGCGCATTTGTTGATTCCCCGAATTATAATAATTTTTGAAATACAAAATTGCGCATTTGGTGATTCCCCGAATTGTAATAATTTTTGAAATACAAAATTTCACATTTCGGGATTCCCCGAATTTTAATAATTTTTGACATACAAAATTTCACATTTAGTGATTCCCCGAAAACTATAGCACGCACAAAGTGCTGTCCGCTCCCGGAAAGCGCTCTACAACAACTGAAGTCCTAATAGCCAGGCTACCAATAGACATACGAAACGCACCCTCTTTGGTCCATTTTCGATTGAGATTGACGCATCATTTAAGTGGCAAAAACCTACAGCCGTGTCAACGTCTTAATAAAACTATCGCATGGTAAGCCCGTGAAGCGCGACCTTCGGAATGGACATTTTAAGACTGAGCAAAGACCGACTTATCGATTCCAATAAAAATTTTTAATATATGATGCTAATTTGAGTGTTTTATTCGATTTAAGAAAAAAAAAACGATTTAAAAAATCACCGTATATAAAGATGGAAAGCAGTTGGTTGAGTCGCTGATTGTACTATCCCATAAAAATGAGCTATTTTTCATTTTGATATAATGCCCATAAACAGATCATGAAAAGGTGGCCCATAATAATGTATGAAATTTCATATGAAATTTCAACCAAATTTGTATAAAAAATATTTGGGCGATTTAAAAAAAAAAAAAAAAAAAAAAAAATTATAATTTTTTTGGCGATTTGCCTTGTCTTCTCTATACAATCTTCCTTTTATTTTCAATATTCTCTTCTGTAAATTCAAATACTAATGCAATAGTAGTCTGAGTTTTCAGTCTGAGTTTTCAGCATTAATTTGTAAAGGAATTTCAAAATGGGGCGGGCCGATGTTGAAATGGAATAAAGCAGGCTGTATGCAAGATATTCATGAATTTTTTTCTTTTTCTTGGAAAGTTCCATTTACAAGATTATGTATCGATTATGACATCATTCGAATGTTTGACGCGGTTTGTTATGGAGGCACGCATTTGAGACGTCCAAGTTTGAATGACTCTGCAGCACAAATGCGGCTAAAGTTCAACGATAGCCTGAATTATATTGTTTTTGAGGGCTTCGGTCGAGAGCAGCTTATTGGCTTAGACCTGCGACGTTAAAAAAATCTCACATGAAAAAGTCTAGTGGCGTCAAATCGCACAACCTTGGTGGTCAATTCACGTCACATACGCGAGAGATAACCACCCGCTGAAATTGTTCACTATCCTTTGCGGCGTTGGCTGTGTGGTTTTTGCATGGCTTAATATGTATCAAAGGAAATAGATTATCATTGCTTGTAGCGCTTGCTGTTCATGTGTTGACAATGTCATATTTATAGAAGTACGGTCAAATGATGCCGCCGACCTAAACTATTTACTAAATTGAAACTTTTTGTAGCTGCAATGCCACATGGCGAACTTCTTCCCATATATGGCAGCTTTGTATGTTAAAGTTCATTAACATTCAAAAATGCCCACAGTTGGTAAAGATGATTTTTCTCTTCCAAATGCTCCGAAGTTAAGTCAGCGTACAAACGGCGCTATCTATAGGTTGGTTGAATCTCGTATAGGCTCTGACCCAGGTTCTGAGGTTGAGGTCCTCTTCCAAACTCTCCGAATCCAAGTCAACTTACAAATGTTGCTGTGATTAACTTTAAGGTCTTAGATCGGTTGGACCTTGTATGGGCTCTGACTCAGGTCCTGATACAAAATTCGCCAAGTTAAGTTTGGGGAATTGGGGTCCTCTTCCAAACGCTCTGAAGCCAAATCAGAGTACAAACGTCGCTGTCTAAAGTGATTAACTTTAAGCTCCTAGATAGGTTGGATCTTGTACGGGCTCTGTGTCAGGTCCTGACACAAAATTCGCCATGTGGAAGTCTGCGAAATTGGGGTCCTTTTCCAAACGCTCCGAAGCCAAGTCAGCTTACAAACGTCGTTGTCTATAGTAATTAATTTTGAGCTCCTAGGTCGTTTGAACCTTGTACGGACTTTGGGTCAGGTCCTAAATAAAAAATTCACAAAGTTGAAGTCTGTGAAATTGGTGTCCTCTTCCAAATGTTACAAAGCCCAGTCAACGAATGAATGGCGTTGTTTATGATAATAATCATTGATCTTGTACGGATGTAGGCCCAAGTCCAGATGCAAAATTTGTCAAGTTGAAGTCTGCGAAATGGGAGTCCCCTTCCAAATGTTACAAAGCCCAGTCAACGAACGAATAGCGTTGTTTATGATAATAATCATTGATCTTGTACGGATGTAGGCCCAAATCCTGATGCGAAATTTGCCAAAATGAAGCCTGCGAAACTGGTGTTCTATCCCAATTAATCCGAAGCTCAGTCAACGAATAAATGTCGTTGTTTATGGTAATAATCATTGATCTTGTACGGATGTAGGCCCAAGTTCTGATGCAAAATTCGCTAAATTGAAGCCTGCAAAACTGGGGTTCTTCCCCAAATGATCCGAAGCTCAGCCAACGAACGAATGGTGTTGTTTATGGTAATTCATTCCTGCACACTTTTATGGGTAGCGATGTTGTTCTCGGTGGATGTAGTGTTCTTTTGATGTGCAGGTGGTGGCTGATTATTTACCGGAACGGTAGTATTGAATTTGTCCATCAAAGATTGTAGCATGAATTTTGAATGAGCACTGTGTCTACCGTAAGGTGGGGTCAACGGCCACAACGGTTACACTAATGAACACTAATTTTGATATCGAAGTTTTATTATTTTCGTATCTTAGTTTGACATGATGATTTGACATCAATGCATTTATAAAGTATAAACATATCATCATATATCATCACGAATAATTACAAGTTTATTTATCAAAGTTAAATTGAACATTACAATTTCGTTTTGTTTTGTTTTCAAAAAATAATAAATAAATAAAAAAAGTTAAAATTACGAAGTAATCTTTATCAGATATAAACTTTAAGTGTCGTGGAAATTGAAAATATGTTTGTGTGGGATTTTCTGTAATATTATGTTTGGCCCTAGAAAAACCGAAAGGATGGGAGAGTTGAGAGGCTTTATGGAATATCATGGTAAAATATTTGGACATTTTTTCTTTGTCGTTGTCGTAAAGGGTCTGGTCACGCAAAGGAACAAGTTCCCCACCCACATTCTCCGAACTGGCTAGCTTGCTGAACACGTGCGCAATGTGCCTGACACAGGACATATTCATCTTTGAAATTCTATTCGAGAAACTAAATCCATTTTAAAACCCACTGTTACCATTTGTATAGGTTTTTTTTTGTATTAAAAATGTTCTCAGTTTGATTTTAATAACACGGACTTATTTCGTTCATAACATAGTTTTTTATTCATATTTTATGAGAACAGTGAATCATTTGTATGTAATGCGTTATACTGCGTTACACGTTTGTACAGCTCGTTTTCCTATAACGCAGAACTAATCTATCGTGTTAGTACAAACAATTTTGATTTCGATTCATATTCTTCTTAGGTGGCGACTGAAATAGACATACTTATCTATTATACGCCGCCCGTAGAAAATAATTCCAAGGGACTCGATCTTCTGCGCTTCTCCTCCAATTCGTCACACCAAGTTTCGATAGTATTTCAAATGCCTGATTCTTCTAACGGAGTTTTGGTCGCCCTCTTCTGCGCCCCAGCCAACGCAATCGTTGTGTATTAATGCGTTTGACCACGTCGATGTCATCATATAGCTCATACAGCTCGTTGTTCATGCGACGCCGATACTCTTCGTTAACGATAATGTTTTTATATAATTTCCGGAGTATTTTCCTCTCGAAAACTGCCACTACTGATTCGTCCGCTTGCGTCATAATTCAAGATTCTGCGCCATATAAAAGACAAGTAGAACCAACGTCTGGTACAGTCGGAATTTTGTTTGTCGGGAGGGGGATTTATCATTGAATCGCTTGCTTAGCCCATAGTAACATCCGTTAGCAAGCAATACTCTGCTCTTTATCTCCATGCTGACATCATTCGTTTTGTTCAGAGCGAAACCGTGGTAGATAATTTCTTCCACCACTACGAAATTATAGTTGTAAACGTTCACACAGCGTCTCAAACGAGTAGATTCTTTGTTCATTGACACCAATAACTTTGATTTGTCCTCGGTTGCTTCCTTTTCGATGCATGAGAAGGCTGCATATCTTTTGATTCACATGCCCGAAAAGAAATTAAAGACAATTTTGATTCTGATTCACTTAAGGGAAGGTTTTGTCTTGCATTTAATTTAAAAATTTTCAATTCGAAAAAGAGACAACATTTTTGAGAAGCTGTAAAAATTTCAAAGAGCCTGATATCGTAAATTCAGAAAATAAATTATTTTCTAAACTATATTTGGTTACAGTTTTGATTCGAATTAAGAAATGAAACTGCCTGGAATTATATTTCCCTTTCAATATACAGAATCAATTTAGGTTTCTAATTTCGTTTCATATAAGTGAGTTGTTGTTTCCTATATGAATCAAAGACAAATTTATAATGTACTTCAAATACGTTTACAATATCAAAAACGAAATGCAACTGAACTTTTGTTGGGGTTCCAGCATTTAAATACTTACTTGTGTTATTAACTGCAACTCTGGGCTTTTGATAGTTATTTTAACACAATTGCTTCGTAGCAATAAAAGCATCAATAGATTAAAAATGAATTTAAATTGTTAAAAGACAAGACTGTCAGTGTGTGAGTGTGTATATCTTCTCTTCCACACACAAGTAGACAAGCCTGAAGGATGAATAGATCGGCGTCTGCAAATGTAAGAGTACATTTATGCATAATCGACAGAAATAAATTTGCCTGTCGCGTTGTTTATTTCTGACTGGCATTTCACCCAGTTAACAACAGGGAACAATCTTTGCCACTGCCGTTGTCCTCATGGATTGACGACATGAGCTACTGTATTTTTATACGTTTTATTTGCAAGGGTTGAATAAATTATGTCAAACAGAGTACTTCTCTTCAAGATGGAATGTACACATGAACGGTTGAATTGTGGAAAATTGTTTTTCTCGCATTCGTAGAAAAATAAAATTTAATTGAATTTCCTTTTATCGCCTCAAGGCAAGACAGAGAAAAAGAAAAGCATGGAAGGACTAAAAATGATAAAACTCATTTTCAAGATATACTCGCACATATTCAAAATAGTCAAGGAATTGTGTAACGAAAGAGTTACGGCCTTAGATGTTGATGGGGTTTTTCTACGTAAATCCTTTACTTTTAACTATGAATGTTTTAAATGCAAAAGCGTTACAAAGGCACATTTAATCTAATTGTAATTGTGACAATAATAACAGTTGGTTGATGGCATTATAATGACACTCTTGAAAGGAATTGCTTTTGTCATTATTGCGAATAAATGAATTGTAATTAAATAATGTTCTTACAAGGTTTGTCTTTGTTTTTAATAATATCTTGAAAAATTCATAATAAAACTCAATTCCTGGAAATATTTTACGGAGTCAGTCAGTCAGTATGTAGTTCTTATAATTTACGCTTTAAACGCATTTGATTCTCAGAATGAATTGATTCTAGGAAATATTTTAAATATTCAATCATAAAAATGTGAAAATTTAAAGGAAACAAATTAGTTTGTGTTCAAGAGCCTAATAAAAATGATTAAATATATGATTAGATTACTGAAAGGCAAAAAGAGAGAAAAAAGATATCACAACTTAAATATAAAAGTATGCAACAAATTGCTGCTGTTTTCCTTGAAGCTCAATGAATTATGAACAAGATATCAGTACATTAAATCCTTAAATTCTGACGGTTAGAAAATTGTATAAGTATGAAATTTAAAACCTATTGTTATTACCGTTGCTGCACCACTTACAAAAGTCGTATTTATTGGAAAAAATATGACAATTCTTGGTTTTATCAACGTTTTGCTATATTAAAAAAACAATTTTTAGTAAATAGCAATGAAATTTTGCGAAAAGTTTTTCTGCAGAAAGTTATGAATTCCTATGTGAATTTGGAATTGGTTAAATATTTGAATACTCTCGTAACGAAAACGACAATGTGAAAGATTATGTGAAAGATTAAAGCTTATTCTAACTGTTCAGGTATGGGCATGGTATTCAAATATTTCACTTTTTTCAGAAAACCGATTTTCGAGTTTACTTCTCAAAAAAGTTTACTTTTTCAAAATCCGGTATTCGGTTATTTGACAGACAAAAACCCCGAGTAAGCCGATATTAAATAAATACACATTATTATTATAAAAACCAATAAGTGAGAAATTTAAAATCTATTGTTATTACCGTAGCTGCACCACTTACAAAAGTCGCATTTATTGAAATATCCCTTTAACTTGCAAACACTGACCAAATCAGGTAGATAAGTGTTATTCTGCCAAAATCTCATTACAATCGTATTCACGATGTATGAGCATACACGTAACATACATACATTAATGGGCAGAAATGCAAATGAAGGAAAATATATAAGTTCCATATAGAATTAACATAATATTGCAGAAATGAAATCGAAGCTGATGACGAGGGAGACAGAGAGAGAGAGAGAGAGAGGGGGGGAAAGAGAGAGGAAAAGAGATGGAGCGAGAAGGGAGGGAGAAAATGGGTAGAAACCAAATAAGTGATATACATATTTTCCAAAGGACATAAGATCCTACTTGGAATAAACATAAGATAGACATAAGATCCTACTTGGAATAAACATATAACGCGTAGTTCATAATGATTTCTAAAAGATATACTGAGCTAAGAGAAGAGAAAGTTGAGAAATGTACTGATAGTACTAATATGGATTTATTGCACACTGGTTAATATCAAGGAATTAGCTTTTAAATTAGACGGCAAACCAACTAATCGTCTATGAACGAAAGCAGGTTTTTATTTTTTAAAAGGTTTTCATAAGACATATGAAACGTACAGGGTGTCCGTCGGGGAGGTATATTACTTTGTTTGTTTATAATTTTTGATTAAATGGAAGAGATAAATATTTTATTAACTGTCGGCAATTATGTATGGAGTACAATATCAGATAAATGTCCGCCTCTGTTAGCGTCACAAATGCGAGCCTTTTGAGCAAAATTTTCATTACATTCTCACACATTTCACGCGGTATTTCATTAATTTTATCACGGATATTTTCTTCGAGTTGCTCAAACGTTTCTGGTTTGTTGCATAAACTTCGCTTTTTAGATATCCCCACAAAAAGAAGTCCGGAGCAATGAAATCAGGCGACCTTGGATTAACATCACCATTTCTTGAAATAACTTGTTGTGGAGGTCTGCGAGACCTGTAATTCCATTGTAATTCTGACTGTATGCGATGTGGTATCGTCTTGTCGATAGCACATGTGAATCAAGCCCAAAGCATGCAGTTGTGGCGTTAAAAAGTTTTCAATCATATCACGATATCGCTCCCCATTCAGTTTCAAAGACGTGAGGTCCAATGATTCCTCCTGACCAAATTGCTCAACAGACTATCACTTTTAATGGATGCAAAGGTGACTGAAGAATAATTTGAGTTTTTTCCATTGCCCAGAACCGACTATTCTGTTTATTCACATATCCATTCAAATGAAAATGTGCCTCGTCTTCACTCATTATGATTTTTTCATGAAAATTGGGGTTGGCATGGGCGAGCTGTAACATCCTATTGGCATATGTACGGCGGCGTAAATGGTCTTGTGGTTGTGTGGAAGCTCTTGTGTCAACCGAATTTTAAATGGAGACAAATACAAATTCTTGTGCAAAATTGTGGCCAAAGTTGTTCTTTGAAGACCAAACTCCTGAGCAAGGCGTCGAATTGAGGTTAACGGATTGTTTAGAACACTTTCTTGAGCAGCAGTAATGTTTTTAGTCGATCTTGCAATTCGTTGTGGTTCATGCTTGGCCCTATCAGCTACAGACTCTCTTTCTTCGAAATCATTCACTACACGATAAATAGTGCGTCTTGTTGGCACGTTGCTTCTCCGAAAAATTTTACGTAACTTTCTCATCGTCACAGTAATCGATGATTGATTTTGATAAAATGTTTTAACGATTAAAACACGTTGGTTTATCGAATATTTTTCCATAATAAATTTGCCACGCCTCTCCCAAAACGGCGGCAAAACAAAGTAGTATACCTTCCCGACGGACACCTTGTATTATTGCTAGTACATCAAATACAATATTATACATACAATACAAATTTATTTTTAGTGATTGAAATATGTGATCAAATAGTGCAATAATTCTAAGCAAAGGTTGTTTTACTGTCATATTTTTGCAAAGAATGCAATCTATGATTACAAAATTCACTTTCCTATTCCAACGTACAAAATTTATCAGTGCATTTGATGTGACAACAATAACAACAGCAGCTATATAATTTTCCATCTCCTTTAGTTTGCTCAAAGTTATCGGTAATTTAATGAAATTTTTCAATACCTTCATCTACTGACGAGCTTTGTTTTATTATCCTCCCAAAAATAACTCACTACCAACAACTGATTTGGAGAATATTTTGAAAAACATAATTTTTAATTTGAAAACTTTGCACAGGTCCTGAGAAAAAGTTAATTAACTTTTTGTTTAGCTGACCAGCCAATTGGGACTACTGCAACTTTTTAAATGTGTCTGTACTGTAACTGATGGACAAATGGAGATGGTTAGGTTGATTGTTGGATACATGGATTTGCTTGTGACAATGCTACTTTTGATTGTGCAAATTAAAAGTGGTTTGTAAGCCTGGATATTGCAGCCTAGACATTTTGGAAGTCAGTAGTGGGATAAGGACATAAAATGCCGAACCCACACATAGCAACGGTTGGATATGGAAAAGTGCAATCATCGTACAAGGATACAACATGGAGTAACATCGATTTTAAGCCGTTTCATTTAGATGTAGGTGCAGATCAAGGTATATTCTACGTAAACGCCTACATTGTAAAGGTGCAATTAAGGTGGCTCGGTAATTTATCACTCATACCTATATATTTCCGCAAAGATATATATGTAATTCGAAATCTTGATTCCATAGTTTCTATGCCTCAAATTTGTACACGCCACAAAACTTTTTTCTTTAATATTTTATCAAAAAAAATTATTAGAAAAGTTTCACTCAGGTGAACCTACATGCACCTGCACCCAATGCCCATTTGAAAATGAAAAATTATCCTAAATTAAAGCACAAATTAAGGCAAAATTATAACTTTTTGCAATCCTCGGCTTAGAAGTTATGGAGGCACCATTGATTTGTGCTAAATGAATCAATATGTGTGTGATATTACAAGGTGCGATACAATGCAGACCTTTTCATTCGCTTAACTAAAGATCTAAAGATTTATTAAAGGTTTGATGCATGTTAAATTGTACGAAATTTATTGTAATTGAAAGGAAGATATACAACGAAAATTCCTAAACAAATGACTGTCTAGAAACTCCACTTTCCGCTGGCCTCCAATGTCACCTGATCTGACCGCAGCAGACTTTATTTTATGGGGTTATGTCAAGCAAGAGCTGTACAAAACGAAACCAAGGAATTTGAACGAATTGAAGGAGTCCACCCTACAGGCCGCAGTGAATAATTTTCTGTTCAGATGTCATAAAGGCGTGAATGAAAGTCAATTAGTTATATGAAATAAAATTGAATTTTCTATACAATAAAAAAATGAATAAAATACATTGATTAAAGCAAAAAAGTTATTTGAGTTTCTTATTATAGCACAATTGGTGGGCCACCCTGTACTTAATGCGGATATTGAGACATTGTGAAAAGGTGATTTGTAAAGTGGCTTCACTGACGGTTTTGAAAAAAAAAAAAATTCCGATTATGATGAAATTTCATATGGCTTTAGCAGAAATGTAGTCGTTTAAGTTTAAATTTTAAATTTAGACCTTATGCTTCTAAAGGGGGCTGTCTCACAATGTATCGAAATAGGGCACCGCGGGAATTTTAGAAAATTATAAAACGATAGAGCTTTTTAAGTTTTTATACGATTTATGATTGTATTCCCCTAGCTGGGATCTTCAAAAAACATTGATTTATGTGAGTTTTATCTATTAAACTTTAGGAGTTAGACGACTTTTAAAATAAGAATTTTTGTTTTTTTTTTACCTACCTTAGCTCACTTTTTTGCCAATAGCACCAACTAATTTTTCTCAATTTTTTTTTTGAAACTTTATTTTATCGTGCTAATAATAAAATTCCAAGCATTTAGAAAAAAAGAAAATTAATTAAAAAAAGAAAATTAATAAAGAAAATTAATAATTATTAAAGGATTTATTAAAGGATTTTTGTCGAATAACTTCTAAATTTCAAGAGATAAAACATACAGGGTGTCCGTCGGGAAGGTATACTACTTTGTTTGTTTATAATTTTTGATTAAATGAAAGAGAATGGATTTTATACTGATAAATGTTTTATTTAATGACGCCAATTGTTTATGGAGTACAATATCAGATAAATGTTCGCCTTTGTTAGCTTCACAAATGCGGGTCCTTTTGAGCACATTTTTCATTACATTCTCACACATTTCACGCGGTATTTCATTAATTTCATCACGAATATTTTATTTGAGTTGCCCAAGCGTTTCTGGTTTGTTTGCATAACCCTTGCTTTTCAGATATCCCCACAAAAAGAAGTCCGGAGCAGTCAAATCAGGCGTCCGTGGAGGCCAATCAACATCACCACTTCTTGAAATAACTTGTTGTGGAAAGAGGTCTCGCAGAGTTCCATTGTAATCCTGGCTGCATGCGATGTTGCACCGTCTTGTTGATACCACATGTTAATCAAGCCCAAAGCATGCAGTTGTGACGTCAAAAAGTTTTCAATCATATCACGATATCACTCCCCATTCAGTTTCAAAGAAGTGAGATCCAATGATTTCTCCTGACCAAACTGTCACTTTTAATGGATGCAAAGGTGACTGATGAATAATTTGAGGGTTTCCCACTGCCCGGAATTCCCATTCCCGTTCTGTTTATTCACATATCCATTCAAATGATAATGTGCCTCGTTATCACCTATTATGATTTTTTCATGAAAATCCGAGTTGTCATGGGTGAGCTGTAACATCCTATTGGCATACGAGTATGTACGGCGGCGTAAATGGTCGTGTGGAAGAAGCTGTTGTGTCAACTGAATCTTAAATGGAAACAAATGCAAATCCTTGTGCAAAATTCTGGCCAAAGTTGTTCTTTGAAGACCAAGCTCCTAAGCAAGGCGTCGAATTGAGGTTTATGGATTGTTTTGAACACCTTGAGCAGCTGTAATGCTTTCAGACGATCTTGCAGTACGTTGTGGTCCTTGCCTGGCCCTATCAGCTACAGACCCTCTTTCTTCGAAATCATTCACTACGCGATAAATAATGCGTGTTGTTGGCACGTTGTTTCTTCCAAAAATTTCACGTAACTTTCTCATCATCACAGTAATCAATGATTGATTGGTTTATCGAATATTTTTCCATAATAAATTTGCCACGTCCGTACTTCACAACTGCCAAATATGAACCATCAAGCCCTTCGCGACGGACACCTTGTACATATAGCAATGCTTTTTGAAAATCTCAACTTGGGGGATACATGTAGGGCAAAATTTAAATCGGTTAAACACTTAAGATGTTGAATCGTTTTAAAATTTTCAAATTTTCGAAGTGCTCCACTTTGAGTCATTGTGGCCCAGCCTTCTTTAGAAATATGATTTTTTAAGATTTAAGTTTTTCAGGTTGGCAGCACTGATTAATAATGGCGTCCAAACGTCATTTGTCAAGGAGAAAAGTGTACAGTATACTCTGCCATTTCATAATGGAGTGACGAATGACCTACCACAACGTTTAATTTTTGGTGAATGGGCCTTAAAAAAGCTCAATGAAAATCCGCTGTTTTAGCGAAAAATTGTGTTTAGCGATGAAACTCATTTCTTGCTGCGCGGATACGTAAACAACCAAGACTGTCGCATCTGGAGTGATGAACAGCCACATGGATTAGCGATACATCCCGAAAAAACGACCGTCTGTTGTGGTTTATGGGCTGGTGACATCATCGGTCCATTTTTCTCCAAAGACGACCATGGAAGAAACGTTACTGTCAACGGCGAACGATATCGAGCCAGTTGTCCCAGTTGGCTGAGTTGAACTTGGGTGACATGTGGTTTCATCAGGACGGTGCAACATGCCACACTGCTCGTGAAACAATGGATATGTTGAGGAATGAATTTGGTGAGCAGCTTATCTCTCGATTTGGCCCTGTGGGCTTGCCCCCAAGATCTTGCAATTTAACGCCTCTTGATTATTTCTTGTGAGGTTATGTCAAGTCGTTAGTCTATGTGGACAAGCCGAACACTATTGAAACCTTACAGGATAACATGACACGCGTTATTTGTGGATTACAGGCCGAAATGTATTGTATTAAAACTTAAATTCGATTACATCTCTTCTGTATGAAATTCAATCAAAATCGGGCCACCCGTTTAGGAACTGTAGATTTATTTCCATTTTTTTCCAAAGCTAGCCATTGATGGTTATTAATATTATAAATTTACAAAATATAGTTTCTTTCTTACAATATATATGTAATGTAAAACGTAGAACATTTCGCTATATATGACGATCAAATTTCTGACCTCCGTGTCTAAACGAAAACTTCTCCCTTAATTAAATAACTAAAGAACATGGTTCTGAAATTCATCATCAAAATGGGTATGCCGTTTTTAGCCAATGTCTTGGTATTAGATTAAACAGAGTGATCCGCATATATGGCAGAATCATTTCGGTTCTCGAAATTAAACTTAACTACTGACGTCAACCTGGAAATCAGCAAAAGAGAAAAAAGCGATTTGCCACTTACGAATATGGACAGAAGAACGCGTAAGAATAGTTAAAATTTACTTCAAAAGGGCTGATTCGAACATGGGCGCTTTTCGTGCATTACGGGGTGATTATGATCGTCGTAATCGACCTACTGTGCAAGGAATTGGCAAGATTCTAAAGAAATTTGAAGAGACAGTAAGCGTTACAAATGTTCTCAGGTCTATCCATTAAATCAATGTATGCAATGTCGAAAATATCGCTTCTGTTAGTAAAAGTATGGCGGATAATCCGAATTTGTCGATTCCACGGCGTTCTCAGCAATTGGACTTACTTACTTATTAAGGCATACCTTTTTTTGGATTTGGATTTACACTTTCAATCATATAGAGTCCAAATCACGCAACAATTAAAGTCTATTGACTATTTACAATGCTGCAAATCTGCTGATTGGCTGCTACAGCAACAGGATTTCAATGTTGATTTTTGGAACAAAATTTTCTTTAGCGATGGTGCTCATTTCTCACTCAGTGGTTAAGTCAACAAGCAAAATTGACACATATGGGGTTCGAAGAACCCAGAAGCGATTATGAAAAAGCCATTGTAACCGGAAAAAGGGACTGTATGATCTTGAAGTGTCATTGGGCCGTATTTGTTCGAAAATGACACTGGAGAAACCGTTACCGCCAATTCAGAGCGCTATGACCGTACAGTAACCGACTTTTTTTGGCCTGTAGTTGAAGATTATGCAATTAAAGACGGTGCCACGAGCCCCACGACGACACGACCGAATTTGGCTTTATTGCATGAGAAGTGTCCAGAAAGAGTGATTACATGTCTTGGCGACGTCAATTGGCCATCAAGTTCATGCGATTTGACGCCGTTAGACTTTTCGTTTTGTGAGGCCAATATTTGTCAAGCTTTGAAACCAATATTTGTCAAGTTATCGCTGAGATACCACCTGAAACGTGCGAAAAAGTGGTCGAAAATTACCTCAAAAGAATCCACTGCTGCAACCAATCCAGAGGCAGTCATTTAAATGATATTATATTTCGTAAATAACGGTAAGGTATAAGCATTGTAATGAAATAAAAGTTTCATCAAAATCAAAGCTTTATGATTGCTTTATTTAACTGGAATCGAAAAACGGATAATCCGTTAGTAATCCCACTGGTTACACCATACAGTGCAGAATCCCGGGCTATGATTCACGTGGACGAACTAGTTCCAGCTGTCTTTGAGAGAAAATTTCTTCGAAATGTTACTTATCCATCATCGTTAATGGAGGGTATTGCCGTCATATTAGCCATGAGCTGCATAAGCTATGTATTGGCATCGATGTAGTCGAGCTCAGAACCTGCCATGTTGTAAGGACGAACCCAAAAGTACCAGCATGAAAAGTCTTCCACAAAGTTGGTTGTAGAAGAGGGTGATCAAGACTCAGTTGTATGGACCAGGATGTCGAAATGCAGTCTAATCTTATTGTGACAAATTAGGGAAGAAGTGCAGGGGCCGACGCGTTTGGGATCATTTTCTACGTGCGACATACAGTTTATAAGAATGTCTATTCTAGGCGTTATCCGAATAAATTCATAAGTATATAGATGGTCTAATTTTCCATTTTAAAACATTTTTTTGCGCTTTCGTTAAGAAAGTCCCTACAAAGACTGTAGGCGAAGGATTAAAATCTTGTTCCAAAATGTAATCCAAAAACATTTTCGAAACAAACATAAGTTTGGCTTTTGGGACTCCTTCTGTGTAATATTCCATTATAAATATAAAATTGCGAAAAAAAGCATTCCGCAACCAGCTGTGGTGTTATGTTAACAATATTCGAATATCATGCGTACTTATGTGGGTTCGAATCCTGAGGCAACTAGCAATTATTATTTGATCAGCGATTACCCCGAGGTGTCTGACAAACACTCAAAGCGGAGTAATCGACGTTTCTAGTAAATGATTCTTAAATTAACATTTGGAATTATCGTTGAACAGTGTTTCCCGTTGAGTAAGCCTAAAAAAAAGTAGAAAGAATGTCAGTTCATTGGATATGAGGAGCTCTCCCATATCTCAATCATGGCATGCTAGGGATTTCGTTCCTTTTTGGTTTATTCCATAATGGAATAAACCATATTTTAGCATTTGCTACACCAGCTTAGGACTTTCATTTCGAAAAGAAATCAATCATTCCGTAATATCAACAGGCTTTCGGTGAGTAACAATTCGTGTAAATCAAATTGTATTCATAGAAAAAGCATTTCTTGAAAAGATCCTTTATGTATTATTTAAATGCATGATTTTTCCTTGCAAAAAGACGGTTCCAAACAAGCTCATCTATGGCTTTTCTAGGAAAATTTTTCAATATAGTTTATGTACTGAATATCTTTCCTTTCCAATATTACCGAAAGAAATTCGTTTTTGCAGAAACATTTTATATGGAAATGTTAAGTATATCAAACATTAAATTGCAAAACGTGCCAGCATATTATGAGCAATGCACAATTTGCTTTGTGTGTTTTAACAAAGCACATGTGGGCACTCACGTCTCTGGGCTTGAATTCATGTTGGTCACAGTTTTATTAGTACCTCTTGTACTGGGAATCTCTGGGTTAATCTACGATATTTGGAATGGATTTTTTGGTTAGCATTTCTATTTAAACTCAAACTGAAACATCACAAACTTTAAATGCCAAACTCGTATATTGCTTTTGCATTAACAATTCTATCGTGAATTGCCTTATCCTACATAGCGTGATGAATTCTCGAGTTAAGCTACTCATAGCATCCCTCGTAAATGTATAATTAACTTCATGATTGATATTACAAATTTACATGACAAATATTTATCAAATTGGCTTCAATTTGTAATGTAAATTACACATGAGTGTAATGTATATGTAAATGTCTGTAAATGAGTATCGTACAAATTTATATGAAATTCATTATTTACACAATTTTCGAGGTTTTCCCTTCAACCCCTACCGGCAAGCTTAATTTATCAATAATATTTTATCATCGCATTAATGCCACCTGCTGCTGCTGCTGTTGCCTCTTTTGTGGCAGAGTCCATTGTAGTCGAAATGTGTTGGATTCAAATGTAGCCGACATGACGTCAAACAACTGTCGTTTGTGTGTACACTCGAGTGTCTGGTGCGATGTTGAGTTCAATTGAGCTGTGTCATCGTTTTCGAAGAATTAACTTTGCGTAATGTACAAAATTGACAGAGGACGTAACACCAACATCAACTGGGATTTGAAGTGAATGCTATCAATTTCATCAGCCTCAAATTGTGAAATTCAGTAGAGGAGACATTTTGGCTTTTTGTTTCCTTTTTTTTTGTAATGGGTTGTTAAACAAATGCGAGGTACTTAAAATTTGTTTTCAATGAGTAGGATAAAAACGCACAGAATTGAAAATGTGTAAATTTTATTACAGCTAATGAACAGATAGATATGATTTCGGGTATGGATTCGTAGCTGGCCAGACGCGTACATACGTTGAGCACAGAAATTGTTAAGCTAAAAGTGATTACCTAGTCCCAATAAGCATTAAAGTGAAACATTTCTATAGTTTCATCCGAATTAATAAAGTTACGAGGGAGGTTTCAAAATTAACCGACATGACGTACAGATGGTGCCAGTAGTTTGAAAAAAAAAAAATATATCGGTGAAAAGTGGCAACCTTATAAAACATATGTTTTAAGTTTCAAGGCGCCATGTTGTTTAATATTTTTATTTGAGTCGAGCTAAATTCTACTCTGGGAGACTCTGCTCGCTCGTTTACGACTGCAAAATATTGCGTAGCGGAGTTTAAACAAGGCCGTACGAACTGCCAAGACGAAGATCGCAGTGGTCAACCAATTGAGGTGTCCACGCCACCAACGGTTAAAACAAAATCACAAAATGGTATTGGATGAAGGTGCGCGAGCTAGCTGAAATGATAGGCATTTCAAAAAGTGATATACATCGTATTTTTACGAAGATTTAAAGAAGAGCAAGCTGTGAGTAAAATGGGTGCCGCGTTTGCTTTCAATAGAGCAAAACCAGCTTCGTAAAGGTGTTTCAGTAGAGTGTTTAGCGATGTTTCACCCCAATAAAGCCGAATTTTTGCATTGATTTACAGCCACGGATGAGATATGGGTCCACCACTTCACACCTGAGGCAAAGAAACAGTCAAAGCAGTGGACTGGAATGGGAGTATCATGTTCAAAGAAGGCGAACACGGTTCCATCTGCAGGCAAGGTCATAGCGTCTGTTTTTTATGGGATGCGCATGAGATTATTTTTTATTGATTATCTTCAGAAAGGAAAAACCATCAAAGGCGAATATTATGCTAATTTATTGCATCGTTCAGGTGATGAAACTGTGGAAAAAAGGCTGCATTTGGCGAAAAGGAAAGTGTTGTTTCTTTAGAATAATGTTCCCGTTCACACATTCATTATTGCTATGGCCAAAATTAATTAATTAAACTTCGAATCGCTTCATTATGCACTTATCCGCCAGATTTAGCTCCCCGAAATTATTTTCTATTTCCAAACGTGAAAATATGGCTCGGTGGTAAAAGATTTGCCAATAATGAAGAGGTGAAGTCTGCAGTTGATGGCTATTTTAAGGTGTTTGACAGTTCTTACTATAAATAGGGTATAGGGGCTGCTGAATATCGTTGAAAAAAGTAGATTATGTTCAAAAATAAAGACAAGGCTTTCTTATATTCAAATCTTCGGATAATATACGACATATAGCACTTTTTGAAATACCTATCATTTCAGCTAGCTTGCGCACCTTCAGCCGACGATCATCCAATACCATTGTTCGACCGCTACCGCGTTCGTCTTGATCTCGTTTACACTACTCCCCCCTGAGTGAAATAAAGCTCGGTTTTAATATTGGTCGAACTGAGACCCCTTAAATGAAAATATTGAATTACATAACGGTGGCCAATTTCTTCCATGTTTACAAATTCACTGAGATCGTTTACTTTTGATGGCTCAAAGAAAAATATTAACCTTGAAACTTAAATAATTTTTTTCATCAAAATAATTTTTTTTCAAAATACTGGGACCATATACGAGGTGTTTTCAAAAAATAAGGTAAATTTTAATTTTTACCAAAAAATATTTATATATTCATCAATATATCATCATCATCATCAATATTCATCATCAGATATATATATATATATATCACACTTGTGCCAGGGTTTCCTTCCAATCCTCGAAGCAGTTCTGACATGCACTTTTTGGTATGTCCTTGAGCTCTCTCAGCGATTCGGTTTTTATCTCCTCAATCGTCGCAAAGGCCGTCCTTTCATGGGTCTGTTCAATCTTGGGAACAGCAAAAAGTCGCAGGGAGCCAAATCTGGTGAATATGGTGGCTGAGACATGATAACGGTGGTCAAATAATCTCTCACAAGCAAAACAGAATGAGAATTTTTCACACTTCCTGGCTTTTTTTGTATCGCTTCACGCAAACGGCGCATAACTTCAAGCTAATACTCCTTATTTACCGTACGACCTTGTGGTAAGAACTCCTCATGCACTACGCCATGGTAATCGAAGAAAACAATGAACAACAGCTTGACATATGATCGAATTCGGTGTGCTTTTTTTGGTCTTGGCTCTCCTGAACTCTTCTATTGGGACGATTTGGCTTTAGTTTTTAAGTCATAACCACATACACATGATTCGTCACCAGTTATGACCGTTTTAAGCAAATCTGAATCATCGTTGACGTCATTTAACAATTCCTGAGCGATGCTTATGAGGCGTTGTTTTTGGTCAAAATTCAGCAATTTTGGAACGAACTTCGCTGCCACACGCTTCATGCCCAAAATTTCCGAAAAGATTGCACGGCATGAGCCAACTGATATGCCGACATTCTCAGCAACTTCTCTAATTGTGATTGGTCGATTCGCCATAGCAATTTTCTTCACTTTCTCAACATTTTCATCGGTTGTTGATATGCTGGGGCGTTCAGAGCGAGCGTCGTCATTCACATCTTCTCGATCTTCTGTGAAAAGCTTGTACCATTTGTGAACATATTTTTAACTCAGAGCACTTCCACTTAATTCCACTTTTTACACAAAATCACCTTATTTTTTGAACACACCTCGTATACGTCAGTTCTGCTAGTTTTAGGACCGCCCTCGTACTTGTGTTCCGTGGTCAAGAAACTTCGTTCAATAGCATAGTCACTGTAGGTCGGATTAACAGTATTTTGAACATAAAAAAAACGCTGCCAGTTAGAATTATTATTCTCCATAACACAACAATCAATTTTTCTTTATCACAGCTATTTATTTCCATCCAACATCCTATACTGATGTCTCAAAGAAAGCAATAGCAATATCTCATTCAGTTCTATTATCTTCCTTGAGAAATAATAATAAAACGTTAACTTTCAAAGTTAATTCTGTGATAAATCTTGCCAACAGTCACTTCATTCACTTTGTCATCCATTGATGGTTCGAAATTAATATTCATGACACTGCCACTATCGTTTCCATCTAAGGGCGTAATTAATTGTGAGCAACTTTGAAATGTTTTGTCATCTTTAAGCACTTTCTTAATTCATCTCTGTACCATCTCTATGTAATAGAAAAAGATAAATGTTGCATTAATTTTCTTGTCGTTTCATTGATCTCATTGATAATGCGATGGTTACGATTCAGTATTATAATATAGGGTGGCCATCAAATTATTCAAATTTAAATACTGCCAATAAATCAATATCGATGAATACGAACAACAAATTGTATAGGGGCAGTCTTATAACAAAATTTCTCTCAAGCAAAGAGTTTTTATTACGTTAATGTAAAAACGGTAGTTTTATTGCGGTTTCGATAGCTAAATGATATTTTTGGATGTCACAAATTCACAATTTCATAAGTTCATAACTTAATGATTTCATAATTTCATGATTCGATGATTTCAAGATTTCATGATTTCATCAATTCATAATTTCATAATCTCATGATTTCATGATTTCATGATTCCATGATTTCATGATTTCATGATTTCATGATTTCATGATTTCATGATT
>JAHXMU010000146.1:300582-398836 GCA_019455685.1 Philornis downsi | reverse complement strand
ATAAACGTTTTCTTTCGAAATATTCCAAAGTACGGCAGTTGATATCAATCTAGTGTCAACAAGTTTTTAAAAAATACAGCTCAAGTGTTAAAAAGTACTAATAAATCTTGGAAAAAAGCATAAAGTTATGAAAATATGAAAATCCGATTCACAACTTGGGTTTTTTAAAAAAAATACTAAAATGTGTTTGAATTTTAAAGCTATTACTGTTTTATTTGGGTCTTTGGTAAGATCTCACTTAGAGTACGTAAACTTTGTTTGGAGTCCTTTTTATGAAGTAGGTATCAATCGGATTGAGAAAATTCAAAAGCGCTTCACAAGATTTGCCCTTCGAAAGAACTTTTCTTTTGATAACATGCCACCGTACGAAAGCCGTTGCAATATTCTGGGAATTATGGAACTTTCTAACCGCAGGAAGCTTCTAGGCATCATTTTTATAAAGGATATAATAGATTCAAACATTGATTCGCCCGAATTGCTATCCGTTCTACCCTTTCACATACCAACACGGTCTTTAAGAGAAACTCATTTGTTCGCTGTTCCATTCCATCGAACAAATTATGGAAGGAATGAACCAATTACTCGACGTTTGCAAATATTTAATTTGGTGGCCAATACTGTCGATATAACTCTCAATAGATTTTCATTTAGACAAGCTGTACTCAGACTTTTAGCTAATGATACCTCATTTTGAAGATTTTTACTAAATTTGTAATTTATTGTTGTAATCTATTGCAACTGACTACTTAATAAATATGTATAGTTGTATACTTGTAACTATAGTTATGATATTTTATTCAATTTTTCCTATTTTTGTAATCTGTAGGAGCAATGCTCATTAGATGTAAATAAATAAATAAAATATTCTGATTTCTTTGTTTAGCAATTTTTAGGGTTTATGCCATAGGCATAGCATGGCAATTCAAAATTTCATTATTTTGGTGATTCGTTTCTCAGTTTTCAAAACATTTGTATTTTGGCGATTTTTGTTATATTTTGGCGATTTTGTCATGAAATTTTTGACATCATGTGAAGGATTTCATCTAGGTCCAGCCCTTTACAAATTCGCCAAAATTAAATCATTTCTATGATTGGACGCTACTTTGGTGAGGTAAGGGTTTTCCCGACTTTTCCATATTTTCTAATTTGATGTTGACCGTTCTATTTGAATAACGTTTCCTTTAAAATGTATTCGAATTGTTTGTTTTTGGGTGGGAGATCTCCAAAGTTTCTAATATTGAGAGCTGATAACGTGAATGCATCACTTTTTCTAATACTGGTACACCACATATCTCATGTAGCAACTACACCACACTTTCCCCCACAGTGCACTGCTTTTACCGTTATGTTGGCGATGGCAATGACGATGCGTCAGGCTTGACATAGACACTCAACAATATTCTATTAGGTAGTTGACGTTTTTGTATTTGTTTGTTTTATGCCTGGTCTAAAAATACATCATTTCTTTGGAAACAAGCAAAGTTTAAGTGGGTAAATGATAAAGCTCTTAGAGCTTCCGGAAAATTGAATCCTCCTGACTCATCACGAGATAAAAGAGCATAAACATGCGATTCCCCTTCATGAGCGCAGATGTCATCAGGCTGAAACAGAGGGACAAATTTAGATTTTCTAAGTCAATTTTTGTCTCGGCCTGATTTTGTTCCAAAAGTTTGTAAACATTTTAAGTTGGCTGAAGATTTGGTAGTTTCGGTTGCCTTCCTTACCCAAAATAAATTCATTAAATTTTTAATAAAATGGTTTAACGATCCTCTGGCAGTTGTTGTTGTTGTCCATTTTTTTCATCTAATTTTCCTTAACACAAACATTCGCCACCCTTGAATATTTTCGCCTCATATTTGGGCTTCACTAATTGCTGATGGGTTAAACACTTGTTTGTCTGTAATTGCAATTAATTAACCACTCAGCTGGAATAGAATTTTGGGGGAAAAAAATCAGCAATGAAAAGGATATCCAGAGAAATAAGAATCGCTTTGCGGTGTCGAAGGAGACTGAACTTTGTTTCTATGGACTAACAGAGTTTCTGGTTTCCAACGGTGGCAGGAAATCGTCCTCTTGTTTTTGATGACTGTTAAAAAGGGTTAAGGATTAATTAGAGCAAATGTAATTTAAGTCGCCTTATGTACAATATAATAGATAATAGGCAGCGGTCATTAATGTGCTAAAATAGGAATAATCTTCATTACAGAGGAATAATGCTATGCTAGTTGTGGGGCTTTGTTTGGGTATTATATGATAGAAATAGAGAAATAATAAAAGAGTCATGTGACACATTTATGTTAAGATATTCTATTTGTTAATACTTTGATTAAACAACAACAAAATTAATACAGAAATTTCAGTCAGATGAGTGTACGCTTTCTCCTGCGCCTTCCTGCGTTGATACAAAAAGGTGGTGGCGCCAGAAAGAACGTCGTAGGTCGCTCGGGTCCTTTCTAAAAATAGACTGAGTTAAAACTAACAAAATCGGCAAAATGTTTTCATTCTGAAGTCTTCTATTTGGGAATTGCAAACGGAATACTGATTTTTTAAAAGGCTACGAGGACCAACCAACTGTTGGCTAAACGAGTAAAGAAAGTTACAGGAAGAGACAAAAGAAAGCAGAAGAACCAGCTAGCCAAAATAACATGAGAAAATCATACTAGACGATAAATTGTCTCACCAATCAAATGTGTAACAGAAGCGAAGCAGTCGCTGATTGCAGTGGTACACTGCTAACAAACAATGATGCGTTGACGCAAAGGTTGGGAGAACATTTCGTAGATACAAATAATAAAGACAACGAAATGCAAAACAACAGCCACACAGAAAGCAACTGTAGAATATCATGCAACCCTTTCAATCTAAATAGGTCATTGGGAAATTAAGAAATAACAGGGCAGCAGGTGAAGATGGAATATCAGCTGAAATTCTACGGGTTAACATCGACAGCACAGCTGAGTTTCTACAACCCCACATCGCATCAGTTTGGAATGAAGAAAGGCTACCTCCAACTTGGAAAAAATGCATCATTCTAAAGTTACAGAAAAGTGACGACTTGAAAGATTGCAACAACTGGAGAGGAACTACTCTTCTTAACACCATATAAAAGATACTAACAGTCATAATACAGGGTAGACTTCACAGATAAAGAACAGCGTGCCAGGTGAACAGGCAGGTTCCCGGCCAAACAGGAGCTGCATAGATCAGATCAATACTCTACGCATCATAATAAAATAACCCCAGAAAGGGCGTACTCTCCTGTACCTACTGTTCGTAGATTTCAAGAAAGCCTTCAATAGCAGCAGATGGACTGCCTTATGGAAAGCATTGAGAGGAAAAGGAGTACTCCAAAAAATAACTCGAATCATTAGAGCTATGTACGAGGATGCAGAGTTCTTAGTTCTTCACAAAGGGAGCATCAGGCAATCGTATCACACCAACGATGGAATAAAGCAAGGATGCTCTCTTTCTCCTCAACTTTTCACCATCGTACTGGATGATATTATGAGCGAAGTCTGTTTAGAGATTGTTTGCAAAGTTCTTTCGGTTTTCACAAGAAATTTATTTGCGAAATAGGACATAGTCGGACGGTGTGAGGTCTGAGGGAGTACGGTGGCTGAGGTAAAATTTCACACCCAAGTTCTGATCGTTGCTGACGGCTCCGCAAGCAGTGTGAGGGTGGGCGTTGTCATAATCGAAGTTGACGTCTGTCTCCCCGATTGATGAGCTCTGGTCATTTTTCTTCCAATGCCGCCTTCGATTTATCTAATTGTGTGTAGTCCGCATTAATCGTTTGAGTTGTTGGGAGAAACTCAAAAAAAAAAAAAAAACTACTCCTTTGACATCCCACCAAATAGACAACATTATCTTCCTGGGGCCCGCTTTTGGGGTGGGTTGAGCGGATTCATTTGGTTTCCATCATGATCATTTCCGCGTTACATTGTGGTTGACTATTCGTTTTTCATCCCCTGCAATGATGTTCTTCAGAAATGGCATCTTATTATTTCTTATCCTTAGGTTATCGCAGACATCAACGCCATTCAGGTTAATGGCCATGGTAAGAGAGTGAGGTACAAACACATCGAAGTTGTTCACAAATCCGAGCTCTTTTATGGCTCCATAAACGGTTGAGACTGTTTTTTTGATTATTTCAGCTATTTTCCTAACTGCTGCACGGGTATAACAATAATTAAATCCCTCACCTTCTTGGAAACAATTTATTTTGGTCGTCCTGATGTCTGAGCGTCTGTTACTGAGAAGTCACCCGTAGAAAATCTATTAAAAATTAATACAGCGTAATATGCCTAAAATGCCCTTTTTCGCTCATTTTTTCGACTTTTTAAAACTTTTTTAAAACGCTATAACAACTCACGACTAGAAGGAGAACACAAGTAAACGGTAGTAAACAGTTTAGAGAAGGAGTGGGAGGAAGTTATGATAGTGTTTGAAGGAACTCTACGTCATCAAAAGTGACGTATGGTGAACTAACGAATTTACCGAACGAACAACCCGACACATGGAGTCTCTCCCATCAACTCGGCGATTTGGATTATGGGGATGATATTTGTCTACTCTCGCACAAGATCTTCAACATGCAAGCAAATTACAGGACCTGAAAAGATAAGCGCGCAATGTTGGACTTGAGATAGATATAATTAAAACCAGAGCTATGAGAATCAACAACGTTAGCTCTGTGAACATCATGCCACAAGGCCAACCAGTTGAATACTCGTACGTAGTTAGCTTCTGCTATCTAGATAGTACAGTGACAACAAATAGCGGCACCAGAAACAGACGTAAAAAACAAGCTCAATAAAGCGAGAGCGGCATTCGGACGACTACAATCAGAAGCTCAGAAATATCCAGACGAACCAAGCTTAGAATATTCAACGCATGTGTAATGTCAACTGTGCTGTACGAAAGTGAAACCTGACTAGTATCGAACATCATTGCGCATATGCTACAGATGGAACCGTCTTCGTCTTTTTGCTCCATTGTCTCGGATGTTAAGTGATGGACCCATATCTCATCCACGGTTATAAATCGACGCAAATCGGCTTTATTGCGGTGAAACATCGCTAAACACTTTACTGAAGCATCTTCAAGACGCTGTTTTTACTCTATTGAAAGCAAGCGCGGCACCCATCTTGTGATCAGCTTTCATCTGTTCAAATCTTCGGTCAACATACGATGCCTTCGTCTTTTTGCTTCATTGTCTCGGATGTTAAGTGATGGACCTACATCTCATCCATGATTATAAATCGACGCAAATCGGCTTTATTGCGGTGAAACATCGCCAAATACTCTACTGAAACATCTTCACGACGCTGTTTTTACTCTATTGAAAGCAAGCGCGGCACCCATCTTAGACCCATCTTACGCACAGCTTTCATCTCTTTAAATCCTTGGTCAATATACGATGCATAGGGCTTTTTGAAATGCCTATTATTTCAGTTAGCTTACGCACCTACAGCCGACGATCATTCAATACAATTTTGTGGATTTTCTTAACCGTGTCTGGCGTCTACACCTCAATTTTTCGACCACTACGGTGTTCGTTGTGGCAGCTCATACGACCTTGTTTAAACTCTGCCGCCCAATATTTTACAGCCGTAAACGAAGGAGCAGACAGAGTAGAAAATAGTTTAAATTTAATATTGGCATTTCAAATAGAAATATTGAATTACATAATGGTGACCAGTTTGTTTGCATGTTTTACAAATTGACTGAGATCGTTTACTTTTGAAGGCTCCAATCAAAATACTAAACAACGTGGCGCCTTGGAACTTAAAACATTTATTGCATAAGGTTGCCATTTTTCACCAAAATATTTTTTTGCAAATTGCCGGCACCATCTATACGTACATCAGGTCGGCTAGTTTTAGGAATAGTTTCAGAAGTATTTACTAGACTTGTTGACTACTCAAAGTGTTCGTCGGACACATCGAGCTGACCACATGAATCCATGATTATGCGAACGATAGACACGTGTACTAATCATTGCGATAGGGCAGGTCACAACGGAAGGACATGCTTAGGTTTATTATTCGTACTGTTAATGTTTCCTTAGTTCTTTCGAGCGCGTTGGAAAAATAAGCCTTTTCCCATCCTATATCTGATAGGGACACTTTCTCTATAATGTGTTCACACATTACGTTAAGATAGTCGTCGCCCATTGTTAATATCTTGATTTTATTTCCAGTTGCCATCTTGAAGCTTTGGAATAACAATTTCACATTGCATTCCTATCCAAAACGAATTCATTGATCGATTATAAATTAAGTCTCAATTAGTTTTAATTAAACTTGAATACTTTAAGTATTTTGGCGCTATTTATAATAATCTTTTCTCAATTTCAGGTAAGTGCCAAAGCAAGTAGTAAAGACAAGTCCTTCAGCATTTTGTGGTATGTACTCGTATTGCATTAATAAATTCATTATGCGCTTAAAAAGAATTCAAAAGAAAATTGGTTCTATCGGGAAAAGTAACTGACAGATCGTCATCAAAATTTAATAGTAAATAGCTATCAATCACGAAATTTTCGTTTGCTGTATTAGGTAAGAGAGTGTGGGACCCGCCTATATGCTTTAACATCTGTGGTGGGCCTATCTCATGAACTATAAGAGGTATACAGATAGCATTTGTTATAAACGTATGCTACTGGGCCTCAGGAAAAACTAGGCGGTACCACGCTCCATTAAAATTGTCAAATTTAAACTCCACTATAAATTACGAAGCTTTCGCGTAATAACAATTATTATGAAGTTAATGTTAAGGAAATCGGGAGCGATATCGTCCGCACAATTTAACGATTTAAATCGCCATATTTCATAAACTATCAGAGATATGAAAGCAGGACTTGGTACATGTACTATAAGTACAAAAGCAAAATGTCCTAGCAAAACGTGGGCATGTTCTTTTTATTATTTTATTTTTTTAAAATCAATATAACGGTAATTCTGTAACTTCTTCTTATCTGCTCACTGACATATCCAAAATAGCTTGAGAAGATGCTGTTGAATTCTTATCTGTCATAATCTGCAGTGGTTATTGGAGCTTTTAAAAATTCAAATTCAAATTCAAATTTCAAAAACACAGACTTATGCTCGTCCTCAGTTAGCATTACAAATGTTGAATTTGATTTTTTCAAAAAAAAAAAAAAAATCTTAATTGGGTTTAACACGAATGTGTGTCAGGTTGCCAGATTGTTGCCACAATGAGTATAACAAGAAGATCTGACAAGTCGATATGCAATCATCCCCACCAATTCAAAGTAACATTTTTAATTTTAACGACTTCAAATAAAAATTATACTTACAAGTTGTCGCAGTTTCATTGAGAAATTTTAATTCTTAATATGCATTTGTAAATTTCACAATTTTATCTGCAAATTTCGTTTGATATTTTTTTTATTATATTTATGATTTTCTCAAATGTAAATGCAAAAATAATAATTTCATTTGAAATTTTCACAATATAAACCAAACGTGGCTTCAAAAAAAAATTTGCTTAGAATTTGTCTCAGTTCCATTGAAAAATCAAAATTTTAATTTTCATTTGAAAATTTCCACAATTTTATTTTTCGTTTAATTTGGAATTTTCTCTAATTCATTTTTAATTTCTTTAAATATAAATGCAAAAGCAATAATCTCACTTTGAATTTTCTAAAATATAAAAGAAGGATATCAGTTTATTTTGCAATTATCTCAAATATAAATTGAAAATTTAATTTTTATTAGAAATTTTCTAAAATATGATTGGAAAAATTAGACTTTTTATGTAGAAATTTCTCGAATATAAATCGAAAGTCTTAATTTCATACGAAATTCTTTAAATTTTATACGAAATTTTTTAAATTTTATACGAAATTTTTTAAATTTCGAACGGAAATGGTGTAGCGCATTTCGTCTAGCTACTTTTTGATTTCAGGATATACCTGTAGGCAGATTCAAATGGAAAGGAATTTACATTCCCCCCTATTTTTCCTAATTTCACTGCTTTTTTTGATTTCAGTTCTAGTTTTGTAAATTTGGGTTCTATAAAAATTGAATGTAGATCTTTATTAATTGTTTTGAAAATTTTCTCAATATCGTTTAAGAATTTGTCAATTTTAAATTGCAAATTGATTCGATTTCGTTCGATTTCATTTGCAATTTTTCAAATTCCATTTGGAATGTTCTCAAATATAAATGGAAAATCTGATTTTCGTTTGGAATTTTCTCAATGTTATGAATATTTTAATTTAGATTTTCATTTCCATAAACAAATTTGAAATGTTGCTAAAATTAAACGAATTTTATCTATCAATAGCTGCACTTTTAAACCATTAAAGTCTTATAGTTTGTTTTGTATATCACAGAAAAAGATAAAACGAATTTAAAATAATCTTTAAAATAACTCTTTAGTTTCATATTTCGATGCCGTCTTCTTTTCTCTTCTCTGTAATTTTAAGTGTCATCGCTTATTAACTTTAACTTATTATCAATAAACAGCAAATCACTAACAACCCATCAGCCAGACGGACAGGCAATGAATAATTTGTTGCAAACATTTTTTCTAGACTTCTTAACATTTCTCTTCGTCTGTGAGTTGCCAAACTTTAAAATGATTTCTCGGCCGGTTTTAGCAAATGAAATGAATTCCAACTTAAGCGTAATAAGAAATTTCTTTTCACTAGAAATTTGATTATCACACCTGTTTGGAATGATAATCAAATTTTGGAAAATTTTACGTTTTAATGTCCATTAATTAGTTCAAAGTTAAAGATTCATTTCTGCTAAATGGACATAAATAATCAAGTTCAGTCTACTGAATAAACATTTTGTGTTAGTTGTTGGCATGTGTAGGCGTCTTTTGGTTGCTTTACTTTGTTATAATTCAATTTAAATTTCATTTCTTGCTCGGGGGCAGCTAATTGGAAACTGGTATATTTCACATTACCTGAAATAACAGCTGGAAGTTAGGCATAATGGAATTTTGCTTTGTTTTTTTTTGGAATTCATTGACGTTTTTGCGAGAAACGTGAGTGGCAACATACGTTTACAGAGAGGTATTTTAAGTTGCCTGTTGCACGGCACGTTTCAGTTTTTATTTGTAACATTCTATAATTTTGTGAAGTGAATGTTATTACTGTGGAAAATGCGATTGAGAGTGAGAATATCGTAATGGAATTCAAACGAAACGGTGTTATTGCTTTGAGTTTGCCTGGGAAATCAAAATCAGCCGTTGTTAATGAGCTTCGAGATTTACGTGTGAACAAAATATTTGTACATCGGACCTTAAAACATTACAATGATATGGGTAGCATCAAAAAAGACTCCCTGGAGGTACACGTGCATAAACAAACAACATGAACAGAAATGGATCAAAAAGTGGGGGCTAAAATTCAACATAATCCACTATAAGGCGCTGTAAAATTGTCGAAATTTGTCAATGTGTTCGCTCGTAGCATGGGGCGCATACTAAATTGCGAGACCTCTTTCCACAGCAAGTTATTTCAAGAAATGGTAATGTTGATTGGCCTCCACGGTCGCCTGATTTGATTGTTCCGGACTTCTTTTTGTAGGGTTATCTGAAAAGCAAGGTTTATGCAAACAAACCAGAAACGATTGAGCAACTCAAACAAAATATTCGTGATAAAATTAATGAAATACCGCTTGAAATGTGTGAGAATGTAATGAAAAATGTACTCGAAAGGGCTTGCAGTTGTGAGGCTAACACAGGCGGACATTTATCTGATATTATATTCCATAAGAGTACATAATTGCCGACATTAAATAAAACGTTTATCAATATAAGACCCATTCTGTTTCATTTCATCAAAATTTATAAACAAATTAGTATACCTTCCCGACGGACACCCTGTGTGTGAATTTGTAATTCTATATAAAATTTGATAAAAATCGGTCAAGGACCGCACACCTTTTAAGATACCCTTACGTATGTTTCAGTGAATTAAGTCAAAATTTGGTACATATGATGCGTTTAATGCAATAGGTTTTGAGAATGAAAATGGGAAACATGTCTTGGCCACATCGGTTCTGGTTCCTTTTTTACTGATCGATTTACCAAAATTTAAGAGTATTTTTTCCTTATAATCCTTAGTTTGTAGATTGCAATAAAATTAAAAAAAGAAAAAAAAAAACGGCATGCTAATCACGCTCTCTCTGGGAATTCGTTTTATATCTTTCATGAACTGCACTAAGTTGAGTTTGTTCGTTAGGTCTCTAAGGGTGTCATATACATAAATTTTGAGAAAGGTAAGAGGTCCTTCTGGCTTTACGAAATGTAGAAAGAAAGAAAGTTATAAATTTGCTTCTTGTATATGTATTGTGTTTTCACTCTGGGTGTTTTGATAAAAACCTAAAAATTTGCCACGCTCCTTCTGGCATCCGTCACACATTTACACCAATGCCAAAAGACACTCGGTGAAGGTATATGTAAGTCATTTCACATGAATAAGAATTTTGTATTAGTTTACTTGAACTTTTCAAATTTTTTACCACTCAACCTGTGGAGACGCATCACTGCACGTTGCCCATTTCTATTGGGGACACCATTTTCGTGCTCGTCACCGATAATTTTGTTTCTGGTTGGAACTTTGTTCGATAATGGTTTCTTTAATAGTACAATTATTGTATGGAAATGAAACCGAAAATTCTTTGCCAGTCTCAGTTTAATTTGTAATGTTTGCAAACAAATTTCAATCCCAATTTTATTCTCAAACTTAAATGAAAAAAAAAAAAAATTAATTATAAATTGACAACCCAAATTTCATTCGGACTCTTCTCAAATGTAAGTGAAAAATATCACTTTCTTTGAGATTTTTGTTTACAAAATATATATGGAATATCTGAGTTTTATAAGAAATATGAATAGAAATCATCTTTATAGTAAACAATGGACCACTTTCCATCTCAGGCCTTCACAAGAGTTCAGTTTTATTTCGGTTTTGGTATTGTAAATTTAAAGCACATTAGAAATTTGATTTTTGTTTTCTAAATCATATTCGAAGCAACCACTGCATACAGTTATCCGTTTCTTACCTGAGAAGAAACTAAATGGTGGCGCTGGAGTAACGTTAACGGCGACTATACTGAATGCGTTCTTGTGTATCATTTGGTTTTAACTCCTGAACCAATTGCATCTTATATGGGAAAAGATGTAACATATGTAAAATTTTTTGCAAAGACCGCCTAGACATCTCTAACTGCTGAGAACGTTGCCTGGTGGAAATTTCGGAGTATTCCTCAATACTTGCTTGCACTTGAGCAATGGTCACTTCATTTCGAACTGCACGAGGTCTTCCAGCACGCGGAAGATCACAGACAGCCAGAATCTTGTTGCCCAAAACACTGAACCAATCGGTAAATTACTGGAACGCTAGGAGCATTTCGAATATGAAAGAAATTTCGATATAATCGGAATAATCGAATGCTGACTTTCAAAGTAAAATTGAACAACTTTGGTTCTTTGTTCTGTGCTGAGCCTTTCCATCATAAATTTTCCAAGTATTATTTAGTTAATTCTGTAAAGAGACGAAAAAAAGCCTTAAACAAAAAATATATTCACTGATCAAATCTTAGCGTCACTTATGCGCCAAATTAAACTTTAAACAAAAGGGTAGTTTTAAGCGGTTTCGTTTCTTAATTCGAACTTAATCAATACGTACCCAGTAAAATAAGTGGAAACCTTCCAAAAAGAGTTCTGTACATTTACACTTCTAGAAAAGCAATCCATGCATATTTATCACTACCAGCGAAAACGTTTTGAACCACTTCCAAAACAACCTTAGTGAAATACTAAAAACGTTGGTTTTATTTTCATTTATGTTTTGGGAGAACATTTTTTTACTTTTTTTATATGGTGACCGATACGCCAAGTCATTCTATTTATAAAAACTACAAATTTTAAACATTCAGAGACCAAATAAAGCTTTTAGGTGTATACTTGTAAGCTTTGACAGTACAAAATGTTAGGAGCCATTCTAATTCAGCGCCTATCTATTGGGAATTTTTTTCACAATAAATAGCAATTTTGGAATAAAAACAATTCTTTTAAGTAATAAAAATTTATAACCAAAGCTTTAATTTTTTATTAGTAGGTGCACAACTAAGTTTTTTTTTATAAAAATGCAACAGCTCGTAATCAATAACACCGACCTGGTAACACCAAATAGAGAGCATAACCTTCGCAGCGTAAATATTCGGTCGACGTGACGACGTAGAAGCATGACCGGGCAGCAATCGTAGTTTTATTTTCTCTGAATTGTTGTAATGAATCCATTTTTCATCACTTGTTACAATACGATGAAGAAAACCCTTAATTTTTTTGCCGTTGAACCAGTTATTTACAGGCGAAAAAACGACGCTCAACGTCCTTTGGCTTCAACTCATAAGGAACCCAAGTTCCTTACTTTTGAATCATTCTCAATGCATGCAATCGCTTGGAAATGGCCTGGCGAGTAACTCCTAATAATGGAGTAAGCTATACCTCCGTTTAATACGGATCCTCATCAAGCAATGCCGTCAATTCAGTGTCTTTGAGCGTTTTTCGTCTTCCTTTACGCGAACGGTCGTCAACATCAAAATCACCGTCTTTAAAGCGATAGCTTCAGCCTCCGTTTTCATCGACTGAAAGAAGAAAATACTTCTCAATACTTCCCGCATATCACGTTTATTTTGCACAAAATCATACATATTCATGCAACCAAAAGAATATGCCTAAGCTTGGCTCATGACGTTTAGGTTATAACAGAATCGAATAGCATTTACAACTGACGCCACCTGTTGGCAAACAGCGGGAACTTAGTTGCGTATCTAATAGTTACTGTGTCTGTATAAAAACTAATGACGAAATTGAATGCGTGATTAGAAAAATATATAAAAATATAGAAATAAATATCGGGTTGTTCGGAAAATTCGGAAAGTTTTTAAAAGAAATTTATTTACAAATTTATATGCAAGAAAAGAATTATTTTAATCCAATATATAAGCCTCCCCTTTTTAAATAACCTCTTCCCACCTTTCTGGGAGCTTTTTAATTTCTCTCTCATAAAACTCGCGTGGTTTTTCTGAAAAAAGTGTTCAATTCTCGTCGTTATGCGAAATCAAATATTTCAAATGGTTGCTTAGACTGCGAAATAGGTGATAGTCGGACGGATTGAGGTCTAGGGACTACGATGGGTGAGGTAAAACTTCCCACCTAAGCTCTGACAGTTTCTGATGGGTCTGCAAGGTAATGTGAGGGCGGGCGTTATCATAATGGAAGACGGCGTCCCTCCGATTGATGAGCCTCGGCCTTATTTCCCTCCAATGCCGCCTTCAATTTATCTAATTGTGCGATGTAGTAGTTCGCATTAATCGATTGATTTGTTGAGAGAAGTTCAAAAAACTACTCCTTTGACATTTCACCAAATCGACAACATTCCCTTTTTGGGGTGAAGGCCCGCTTTAGGGGTGAATTGAGGGGGTTAATTTGGTTTCTCCCATGATCTTTTCCGCGTTACATTGTCGTTGACTATCCATTTTTCATTCCCCATGAAGAGGTTCTTCAGAAATGGTGTCTTGTTATGTCTTATCCTTGTGATGAGAGAGTGAGATACCCACACATAAGAGGTTGCTCACAAATTCGAGCTCTTTTATTACCCCGTAAACGGTTAAGACTGATTATTTTAATTATTTCAGCTATTTCGCTAACTGTAGCATGGAGATTAACAATATTTAAATCTCTCCTCGAAAACAGTTGCTTTTGGTCGTCCTGATATGGGCGCGTTCGTTACGTAGAAGTTACCCGTAGAAAATCTTTCGAATAATTTCTGGAAAGGTCTTTTATTAGTTCCGCTTTCTTCATAAAAAGACTTTATTTCTCGGCTAGCTTCAGCAGCCGCTTTTCCTTTTCGGAAATAATACAGCATAATATGCATAAAATGCTGTTTTTCGCTCATTTTTTTCGACTTTTCGTCAAAACTTTTTTTTTTTTAACTCTATAAACACTCACGAGAGGAACGAGAACACAAATAAACAGTAGTACACAGTTTAGAGAAGGGGTAAGAGGAAGTTATGATCGTGCTTGAAAGAACTTTTCGTCATGAGAAGTGACGTATGATGAACTACCGAATATACACCTACATCAGTCGCGAATATATAGCGAAGAGGCATCATAAAATAGTGTTTCCCTTCTATATCAACACTACATATGTTAATTTCGTTGGCGATTAAGCAATTTTTCAGCACTTCCCCATCACAAGTTGTGACGAATAATTGCTTCTTTGGATGCACTTTTTTTACTGGATAGTTTTGTTTCTTTGCAGAGAAAACGGCCCGGCTGTGAATTGCGAAACTTTTCAGGGATCGTCACCGAAACGAAATTAAATTCGGAAATAGTTCTAATTTGTTTCAGAATCTGGAATATATATATATATAAACGAATTCCCTTGTATCCCATGCATGAGATATGAGAGAGCTTCTCACATTCAATGAGCTAATGCACATTCTATTTTTAATAATTTCACACAGCGGGACGATTCTGGACGTCGTAGTTTGAGAAGCATTTACCAGACTATTTGACTGCCGTTCAAATTCTGATAGGTGTACGCGGGATTGAACTCGTAAACGACAGTGGCGTGTACCAACAACCGTACCACGGTCGGCCACGATAATATGCAAAGTTTTTATTCTGATTTCGACAACCGAAGCAAATTATACTGGATATTATTTCAGTTCAATAGATTTAAAACGAAATTATATACAAATTTTGATTCCGGTTCTTACTCTCAAAACGAAATCACATACAGTTATGATTCCGATTCAGTTTCATAATTTTACACCAAACGAGGATTTAGGCAGGGCGACGGTCTATCGTGCGACCTCTTCAACATACTGTTGGAAATAATTATGAGGAAAGCTGCAGTTAATACATCTGGTATCTTGAACAAAAGCCATATGTTACTCGCATATGCAGATGACATTGATATCATTGGCAGAAAACTGTAAGAGTTACTGCAGCCTTCTCAGGCATCGATAAGGAAGCAGCGAAAATGAGTCTGATGGTAAACAAGGACAAAACAAAGTTAGTGGTTTCAACGAACAAAGAGTCTACTCGAGGAGGAGAGTATTGCTTGCTAACAGATAATACTATGGGCTAAGCAAGCGATTCAATGATAAAGCGCTTTCTCGACAAACAAAAATCTGACTGTACCAAACGTTAGTTCTAACTGTCTTGTTATATGGGGCAGAATCCTGGGTTATGACGCAAGCGGATGAATCAATACTGGCAGCTTTCGAGAGAAAAATACTTCAGAATATATTTGGACCCATCGTCGTAAACGTGCTCCGGCATAGAAAGTTTTCGACAACGATGGACAGCTCGATGGACGGCGCAGAAGAGGGCGACTAAAACTCCGTTGGATGGACCAGGTTCTTGAAATACTATCGAAACTTGGTGTGACGAATTGGAGGGAAAGCGCAGAAGATCGAAGCGCTTGGATTTATTTTCTACGTGCGGCGTATTATAGATAAGTATGTCTATTCCAGTCGCCACCTAAGAAGAAGAAGACTGTACACGGGATTGAACCCGCAAACGACACTTGCCTGTGCCAACAATCGTGCCAAGGTCGGCCACGAAAATGTACAAAGTTTTTATTCTGATTCCGACAACCGAAGCAAAATTGTACTGAAACGAAATTACAAACAATTTTGAATTCGATTCTTGCTCTCTAAACGAAATTAGAAACAATCATGATTCCGACTCAGTTTACGAAACGTTTTGTTAGCATTTCATTTGTAGTTTTGCAATTAAAAAAAGAAATGGACAACATTTCGACAATTTCTGAGTGCCTGGTATGATAAATTAAAAAAAATATTTAAAGCATTTCTAAATCTCCCATTTGTTGGCTTCATGCCTTCTTTCCCTGCCAAGGAACGAAATCACATTTCGAAGAAAAAAAAAAAATGCATAAAAATCCACAATCAAAATATCTGTTTCATAATATTCCGATAAAGAAAAAGACAGTTTTAAATTTTGTTTCATGCAAAAAGTGTGTCAATGAATTAATCAAGTGAGTTGCTGTTTCGAATATGAATCAGAAATAAATTTCTACTGTACTTTAAATGAATTTAAAATATCAAAGTCGAAATGAAACCGAACTTTTGTGAAACTCCCTGCCATAAACTGAATCAGAATCAATTTTTCTTCCTAGTCTGTTATCGGGTGTTTGGCATTTTGGTTGAATTGTGTAATATTTTAATTAGGATGCCATCAAATGGGAGAAATCAAAACAATTTTCGGGTTTAATTGCATTTTGGCGACGGTCTCTGCTTTCTATGAATCTACAAATAGAAATTCATGTACAATGTCAGTCAGTAAGAATCACATCCTTTTTAAATGCTGTCAACAAATTAATAGCCCATTTTCATTAATCATGATTCCGAATGTCTTCATAGAAATGACAATGCGTGACTAAGTACGTTGTCTTCCTTAAACTCGTGAGTGGCATGGATTGCAGATTGTGTATTCTTTGACTTTTTGTTCTATTGTCGCTGTGGCTCCTCTCAACATCATCGTCAAGACAAGTCTCGAAATCAGGTGTTTGTGGGTAAGGCTGCATGGTGGTAGTTTTTGTTCGCTCATTTATTATTTTATTACGTATTCAGTGAATCAAATTTTACTGTGAGCGTATTTACTGCCGGTACTGCCTTTAGACGTACAGAAGCCAGAAGTATTTTCCACATTTTCCATTTGGACCGAAGTAAAAATGCAAAGGAGGTTGGATTGGGCAAACAAGTACATAATTAAAAGTACGTAGGTTATACAAACCACTGGTTGTTTGTTCAATCAATGTTCTGATAAAGTTACTTGTTGAACCCAAAGGACCTCACTGGAATTACTGCAAATTACCTGAAAATTGAAAAGGGTAACTAACCTTTGAATAAAACATTAACTCGATTGTTTAAAACTGTATGAACTTTCCTCCTTGTGTACAACAAAAGAGAAACTGCCTTTGCCATGAGAAATTTTTGAAATCGATGGCGAAAATATGAAGCTAAATAAATTAATTGGAAAAAAATACATATACTTTTTTTGCAGGTAAACGAATTTTTTACTAAAATGTATCATTTAAATGGATTATAGCAGAGATTAATATGTGTTAAGCCAATTATATTAAAGAGGAGTACAGGCAAATTATACAGTGCAGCAGGCCAACATAATAGTTGTGTGATTCACATCGCTTTAAGGTATGTAAATTTTGTGAATTAAAATTTAAATATTATTAATATTTAATAGTATGTTTAGATATTTATTACCCGCACAAAACCCTCAATTTACAGAATTGTTGATATATGTTATACTACATATAATTGTTCACAAATATAAAAGAAGTGTAAGCAGTGTCGGATTTAGGTCGGTGGAGTCTCCGGACATGAATAAGTTATTAGACCCCTTTAAAACAGAGGCTTGAAAATAAGGTTGGAAAACACTTTCAGAGAAAAACGCCTTGAAATGCACAATTCTTTTGTGTTCTAACTTTAAAATTTTTTAAAGTTTACAGACATTAGATTTTCAGAAATTTTGCAAGAAAAAATGCCGTATTTATTTACTTCATTAAGTGGCGATAAGAATATGAATTTTGATTTACGTGTAGGAAGGAATTCAAAGCGCTTCGGGTTTCTACTTCGGCTTTCCAAATTTCCATACCAAGTTGTGACGACTTTCTACATGTCTGGTCCTTTCCTTGCCACAAAACTTTTTATGCTGGAGCATTTTGGTTCAACCCTACAACAATGCTTCGTCAATGCAATCGTTGTACTTTGATGTGCTTGAAAACATCGATGTCGGTATTCATCTCATAATTTGTATGAGACCTATAATTTCTGTTAACAAAATATCATATATGAGAAAGTATTTTCCGATTTCCCACATATATAATGCTACTGTCATTTTTATAAAACTTTAGTTAAGGCAATTATTTGGTTTTTTATATCGTTACACAGCCGATTGACCGCCGTTTTTGCTTTTATTGAAGAGAACTACAAAATGTGACGTATTTTCTCTTTGGTGATGTCCATTTTTGATGCGCTCATAAACAGTAGTAAGTCAAGTAATCAAGAGACTGTGTAAGTAGTATTTTGCGTCGTACGAAATGTTATCTTTCTAATGCCATCTAGCGTAACCCGATCGTATATATAAAACGTGAGATACACATTACTAAAGCCATCTAGTGGAAAAATAACGAATTCCTTTTATTATACCACATATTTTTCTGTAAAATCTTTAATATCCTTTATCAAAAATTGGATTGGAAATTGGTCATTTAGAAAGCTCTCTTAGAAGGGTTGTCAAAATTCGTTTTGCCGTTAAGTTTTCACAACTATTCTCTATACTGGCGTGGAGTTTGAGCGTAATTTGCCAAAATCCTTCATATATTCCAACAAAAATTTTATTGGGAATTGGTCATTCAAAAAGCTGTCTTAAAAGGGTTGTCAAAATTCGTTTTGGCGTTAAGTTTTCACAACTGTTTTCTATACTGATGCGGGGTTTGAGCGTGATATGTCAAAATCTTTAATATATTCTGTCAAAAATTGTATTGGGAATTGGTCATTCAAACAGCTCTCTTAAAAGGGTTGTCAAAATTCGTTTTGCCGTTAGGCGTTCACAACTGTTCTCTATTCTGATGCGGAGTTAGAGCGTGATTTGTCAAAATCTTTTATATATTCTGTTACAAATTTGTATTGGGAATTGGTCATTCGAAAAAGCTCTCTTAAAAGGGTTGTCAAAATTCTTTTTGTCGTTAAGTTTTCACAACTGTTCTCTATACCGATACTGAGTTTGAGCGTGATATGTTAAAATCTTTAATACATTCTGTGAAAAATTGGATTGGAAAATGATCATTTAGAAAGCTCTCTTAAACAGGTTGTCAAAATTCGTTTTGTAGGTAATTTTTCTCAACTGTTCTCTATACTAGCGCGGAGTTTGGGCTTGATTTGTCAAAATCTTTTGTATATTCTGTCAAAAATTGTATTGGGAATTGGTCATTCAAAAAAGCGCTCTTAAAAAGGTTGTCAAAATTCTTTTGTAGGTAATTTTTCTCAACTGTTCTCTATACCTATACTGAGTTTGAACGTGATATGTCAAAATCTTTAATATATTCTGTGAAAAATTGGATTGGGAATTGATCATTCAAAAAAAAAACTCTCTTAAAAGTGTTGTCAAAATTCGTTTTGTCGTTAAGTTTTCATAACTGTTCTCTATACTGGCGCAGAGTTTGAGCATGATTTGTCATTTAGTTTGTTCAGATTGTCTAATATTATCAGTTCTGGAGTATATTTTGTTATTTTCTCGCTGGATATAAAAATCGTACAAAGAATTTATCTCAAACCTCGTATTGCAAGGTCAGTCAAAAGTCATTAGTAATCAAAGGGATTATCGCGGTGTTATGCACCCGAAGTTCCTGTCAAAAGATCTGACATTAAACAAAGAATATTTTCTGGGCACAAATCGGTGTTTGAGGGAGCAAATCCATTAAAAAAGCCCGGTTTTGCTGTGGATTTTGCACCACGAAATGAATCGTCGCACAAGGCTATCATTGTAAAGGCATTTCTGACCGAAAATTTAACAAATATCATCGACCAACAAACGATATGGCTTCCCCTTTTTCAAAGCTCAAATTACCACTAGGAGACTGGCGTTTTCCTTCGATAGAAGTCATATGAAAGAATTCGGGTAGAGAACTGAAATCTTCTTTGGAAAAAGTGTACGAAAAAAAAATGTTTTGATGGTTGGATTATTCGTTGGCATAAGTACATTTTTTCGGAAGGCAACTATTTTGAAGGTTATACAAAAATGTTGAATGAGTAGCTAGTATTATCGTTAAACAAACTCCTTTGTATCTCATGAATGAGACAGGAGAGAGCTTCTCACATTCAGTGAGCTAAAACGCATTCTATATTTAGCCTTGCTCCACCGGCCTATAGTTTAACGATGATTCCGAACGTCACAGTTTGAGAAGCATTCACGAGATTTACCGATTTTTCGCTTATGAGATAGAGGATTTTTTATATTGTAAAATTTTATGTTGCTATTATGAATTACATTTTACTTTCAAATGGAGAGAGCGGGATGATGTGGCGTCTTTGACACGGTGCCAAAATTTTTTTCAAAATCGCCAAAAAAGGTCAATTTTTGATGCTTGTGCCAAGTGATGATATAGGTTTGACATCAATCTGGTGTCAACAAATTTTTAGTTATATTTTATATTTAATAATTTATTGCATTTTAACAATTTTTTTTAAATTTTTTTTGGCGAAAATTTGAAATCAACATCATCGTTCATTGGCGATACAAAATTGAATTTTTCGGGGATCGTACGCTTCTTTTATGCGATCCTTTTCTTCTTGGACGTGCTTATTTTGTCGGTATTAAAAAAGATTTTTAGCACCCTCATTTACATGTAATGGAAATCGTTAAATCCGATCGTTATGTAAGCTCTATTTTGATTGCCTAGAAGCTAAACATTGAAACTGAAAACCGTTTGGAATCCGTAAGACTGGATACTGGGTGCCACACCAGTTAACGCCAAAAAAAAAAAGAAGAAAAAAAAACTTCATGGCCCTAATTTCCATTTGCACATCCTTACTGAATCGCAACAGGATCGAGCCAATTTCTGAAACTGAATGGCGACTGGTGATGAAAAGTAGTTCATTTACAATAACCTCAATCGAAAACGGTAATGGTCAAATCACAATGAGCAGGCTGAAATGATGGCCAAGCCAGGGTATACTTTCAAAAAGGTTTAGCTGTATGTTTATTTGAAGTGACGGGGAATCATTTACAGGGTGACGCACGAATTGCACAATAAGAAATTCAAATAATTTTTTTTAATCAATGTATTTCAGTTAGATTTTTTTTATTGCATAGAAAATTCAATTTTATTTTATATAACTTATTGGTTTTGAAGATGATAGACCGTAAATGACCATCATGCTCATTCACTTGTACGCGACATCTGATCAGAAAATTATTCAGTCGGGATCGCCTCAATTATTGTTTTAAAGGACTGCTTTAAATCAGTTAAATTCCTAGGTTTAGTTTTGTACACCTCTTGCTTGAAAAACCCCGATAAAAGAAAAACTTTGGTGCAATCAGGTCAGATGAAAGAAAGTGAGGTTTCTGAATATTAATTTATTGGGAATTTTTGCTGGGGCTCCGCCATAACTGGTCCGGCTTTGTGTGCATCTTGCTGAAATCAAATGCTATTGAAACGAATACGTCTTTGGTGGAGTTTTGGCTAAAACAATTACTTCGGTATTTTTAAATAACGGTCGTCATTGATAGTTACTGTTACACCGCAACATGATTCATGCGCCACCCTGTACAATGTACTGCCCTCATATGGATAAACTCTTTGTAGGAAACAATATCCTAGAAGCTGTCAATAGGAGAGGAATCATTATTTTGGTCGCGACTAATTAGGGACTCTCCAGAAAACCCGGGAGCTTTGCTGGGAAGTTATATTTTATCCACTTTGTAGCCCTGACCTGGCATCAAGTGATTAACACACATTGCTGTCTATGGCGAATGATTTAGTTGGTAAAAAAAAAAATCGACTCAACTGAAGCCTGTGATAATTGACTGCCGTAATATTTTGCAAATATGAGGACGAGAATCTCTATGAGAGAGAGAGAGAGAGAGAGAGAGAGAGAGAGAGAGACAGAGAGAGAGAGAGAGAGAGAGAGAGAGAGACATAATGGAACTACTATCAGAATGGCACCAATTAACTAAGAAAAGGTGCATTATTGATCTAAATCGGGGCATTCTAACTATACTGAATAAAGCTTTCAATGTCATGGAAAAATAATGCATTCCTTTTGATCTCGTTTCTTTTGTTCCTTTTTATGTACATATATGTATATGAGACGACCTTATATGCATATATTTATATATGTATATGTGATAATTTATCTTCTACATTAGGAGATAATTTAATTGCAGACAATCATATATATATACATATATAGTAATAATATATACTTAAGTTAGACACTTTAAGAATATGTCATTCCTACACTAGTATAGGATATAAATTAATTACAGACAATCAGATATATATATATGTATATATAGATATATATTTATATATGCATATATATGTATATATTGCTTATTTTATATTTCGAATTAAGTTAGACAATTTAAGAAAGTTTCATTCCTACACTTGGAGATAAATTAATGACAGACAATCAGATATTCACAACTTTATGAAAAACTGATTGTGTTGAATTTGGCAAAGGACATTGCATTGAATATGGCCAACATTGTCATAATTTAATTATACAAATAAATTGCAGACAAAATGCTTAACATACAAGAGCACTCACTGAACGAGAAACACAGAGACATAAAATATCTTCCAAATAGACAAAATTAAGTCTTTTGTCAGGTCTTATTATCAATTTTGAAATAATTTAACAGACACAATTCTTTAATAAAGACCGAATTGTTGGGAGAAAATTTAAGCTCTGTTTGACTAACAAATAGAGTGTTCAAAATCGAAACCGAAAACCGGTAAACCGGTTTTCTTTACCGAAACCTAAAGAAGAAAATTTTTCCAAAATCATAACTTTTGAATAATCAGTCTAAATGGATATTTCGTATCAGTTATCCGGTTTTTTAAAAAAATACAAAATTGTTTTTAAAATAGTGTTATGTTGAAAAAATTACAATTTAGAATTCATAAATATAATTGAAATTTGATGCAGTATAATAAATTTGATGATTTTAAAACAGTATTATTTCAGATAGTCATCAACAACAAAAAAGTAGATATTGCCCCTTGCCTACAATTTGATTCTGAGGCCATGATTTCATACCTTGGTGTTGTCGACATTAATATAAAGAACCTGCTGTCTTACAAATTGTTATTAGATATTGCTTTGACTTCTAACAGCATGTGGAATTGGTCGAAAATACATGAACGATAGACCTATCGCCAAAACTTGAGCCGTCTCAAAACTATTTGTATGCCGAAAATGATATACAATCTATTAAAGAGTAGATTTTTATAATAAATCTAGAAATTTCATTATATTTTGATTTTTTTTTAAGTAATAACTTAACAGATAGTTTCCCTCACAAAATCAATGACGGTAATGGAAGAAATCAAAATGTATATCGTTTCACTATTCATACGGAGGGTACAATCCAAAGGGTACAATCAAAGATGTTACGAGATATTACGGGAGCTTCTTGGTACATGAGAAACTGTTATATACATAGGGACTTGAATATACCATATGGTCTACCATAGGTAGAAACCTCGCTTACCCTTCGGTACCTTCCAGACTCCTGAAAAGTGATTTTGCATTTCAATAAAAGGGAAAAAGAACATGACCCCTGCCAAAAGTTCATTGTCTTCTAAACTCTCAACACCGCAATGCTTCGGCTTAATCCACCTGAGACCACATGTCCGAGTCCTGGCCTCGTCAATCACGTTATCCGCACTACTTGGAGTAACACACAGGTCAACATCTTCAAGGGAACTGTTGATTCAGCTTTTAAGTGTTCGGGTTCTTGGCGTCAGAATTCACATTGCTTGCTTTGCAGCCAGGTCAATTCATTTTCGTGCTATTAAACCACCTATTACGCGTTCGGGACTTGGCCCCATCACTCACATAGTCCACATTACGAAGTGTAATACATGAGTCTGCGGCATTACGCCTGGGGACTCTCCGCTCATGTATTCCGGGCCTTGGCCTCTTTTCTCACGTTGTTTAAATCTATGATGAGGGACATATGCGTAATTTAAACCCCCGGGTTAATAAAACTGTGAAATTATTTGTTCGAACATTGCGCTAAAGTACAGCAATAGAGCTGCTAACTCAGAAGTTGCCGTGATCAAGCTAATCTCTGCCGATCTCAGACGACCGTATAAACAAAAAAGCATAAACTAAAAAAAAATTTGGTATAAGATTTAACTACTTATTAGGCCCACTTCGTGAGCGATCCAATAAAACAAATGAAGCAAAAAAAAAAAAAAAAAATAAATAAATAAAAAAAAATTAAAAATAAATTTTCTTTAAGCAATGTTTTACGGACTTGAGCTGATTACTAAAACTATAATATTTATAAATATATGCAATATATCTATACTACCGGGTTATCCACTTTTCGGTTTCAAAAATAAAGTTGCGTAAAACACACATAAAGCTATGATTTCGATTAAACTTTGATTTCATTATAAGGCTTGGAATTGCCATTATCTACGAAATATAATTTCATTTAAATAAACACCTCTGGATTAGTTGCAGCAGTAGGTCCTTTTAGGTAATTTTCGAGAACTTTTTCCCACATTTTGGGCGGCATCTCGGCAATAACTTGACGAATTTTGAGTTTCGAATGCTTCAACATTTGGAGTTACCCGCGTAAAAACGTGACCCCGCAAAAAAAGTCTAACGACGTCGGCGTAAACATGTAGCCCCACAAAAAAGAAAGTGTAACGACGTCAAATTTCATGATCTTGGTGGTCAATTGACGTCGCCAAAACGAAGATCGTCTTGAGATAGTTTTCGGGTACTTTTTCCTACATTTCAGGTGGCATCTCGGCAATAACTTGACGAATTTTGGTTTTAGAATGCTTCAACGTTTAGGGATTATCCGCGTAAACACGTAGCCCCACAGAAAAAGTCTAGCAACGTTTCCGTAAACACGGAGCCCCATAAAAAAGTGTAGTCCCACAAAAAAAAAAAAAAAAATATAACAGCGTCAAATTTCATGATAATGGAGGATCCTTTTGCGGTAGTTTTTGATAAATTTTTCGCACATTTCGGGCGGTATCTCGGCAACAACTAGACGAATTTTGGTTCCAAAATGCTTCAACGTTTGGGGATTATCTGCGCAAACACGTAGCTTCACAGTAAAGGTCTATCGACGTCTGGGTAAACACGTGGCCCGCAAAAAAGTTTAACGGCTTCATATGGTATGATCTTGGTGGCAAACTAACATCGCCAAAACGTGAATTTACGCTTTCTGGAAACCTCTCATGCAATAAAGCCAAAATCTGTCGCGGCTCGTGGTACCACCTTGTTGAAACCATATAAAAGTCAGTTATCATACCGCCATAGCATTCTGAATTGAAATTCAACATTTTTAGCAGTACGTACGTTGCAATGATTACACAGGCCTGACGACATCTGTAACACTTTCCCAGTCTCTTCAAATTTCTCTATAATCTTGCCAATTCCTTGTACAGTAGGTCGATTATGACAACGTAATGCTTGAAAAGAGCCTTGGTTGGAATCACCACATTTGTAGTAAGTTTTAACTATTTTTACGCATTCTTCGACTGTTAAATAATCCATTTTCGCAAATGGCAAATTTTTCGTTAAATAAATAACACTTCAGATGATAGGTATTTAACAGCTGACAGCCTTGCCAGACCGGCGGTTTTGTAACCAGTGAATGGATAACCCTGTGTATGCTATATAAATTCATCCCACACACAGGTAATGTTTGTCATCTGTTTAAAATTAAATTTTTTAAAATACTGGTCTGATGGCCTTCCAAAATTAAAACGGCTTGAGTTATACGAATATACTGCAATTGGTTAATGTCTCGCAATGGTTTGCCTCTATCCTAGTAGATTTCGTGTTGAAATCATTCTGAATTTATAAGCACATTGATTGATTGATTGTAAGCACAAACTTGCGTCCGTTTGGGAATTCTATACAATTACCTTTATTTCTGTGCCATTTTGATATTACGAATATTGTCTTTAATGTTCCGGTAATCTGGCACCCATATAAATATGTAAATATCAATGTGTGTTTATAGGCTGATATGTCAACCATCTGATAGTGATGAAACTTTAGCCGTGCGAGGCTGGGCCAAATAACCCAAATAATATTTCAATAAAAGTTTTTTTTTCGTACATTAGTGAAATTGCTTTACTGATTGCTTTTCATAATCGAGGTCATTTTCTTACGAAATATGTATGTGTAGTTGTCCTTTTAACTTTGTTCAGTTTTGCTCGGTTTTTTTTTTTGTTGGTCGAATACTTAAAAACCGGGTTTTTTAAAAACGTGTTATTTTAAGTAACTCGAAAATTGGTTTTCTGAAAAAGTTAGGTATTTAAACACTACATTAACAAAGGTGGATACGAGGGCGATAACCTTGATTTTGGCACTCTTGCTGAGGGTCTTCATGCACATCGTAAATGTGTTTATTAGCAATACTTGTACAATACATACTTATTTAAAGGTATTTATGGGTGTGTGTGTGTGTGTGTGTGTGTGTGCGCAAAAGTGTTTTTGCCATTTTTGCCATAAGGCCAAGAGTTGGCAAAGCAATCAACCATTCCTTCTATGTATTTGATAGCATCACATAAAAAAAAGAAAGAAAAATATAGAAATAGTTAAGGATCGAAGTAAAAATGTTGCAATAATAAATTTTTGTTTGAGACAAATAGCAGGACATGATGATTAATATTATTGTATGCTTTATTGTTTACGAGTAAAAGTAAAAAAATAAAAAAACAAAATATGTGTCTGATATATTGATATAATGGCTATATTTCTTTGAGAACATCGTCGATGAAATGACGATAAAAATGTACAATCATTCGTTATTAAAATAACATTTGGGGCAATAATAAAATAAATATCAGTTGCCATAACTTAATGTTAAAGATATTTATTGAACTTGGACGAAGTTTCTTTTCTAATGTCATACAGATAGCAATTTGTGACCTTTGGAAGTAAATCAGTAAAGAAAACTAATGGGGTTACGTATTGGTATTCTTCAATAATCACACCCCTTTCTGAAAATGCAAAAAAATAAAAACAAAATTCACCGCTTGGTTATTTTAACAGAAAGAAAACTCATGATGAAATTTCACTTTGGAAATTTCACTGTCGAAGATGGGCGTTATTGAACAGGACCGATTTCTTTCTGTTCGAAAAGTAGCAGAGATCTTCAAAGAGCCGCACTTGTAAGCCACTTGAAAGGGTTTGGACCCGTCAAAAAGCTCTATATCTCGGTTCCGTACAAGCTAAAGGGAATCCACTTAACGGAGCGGAAGAGCGCTTAATATTTATTGCTGAAAAGCAACCAATATGATGTCGCTTGGATATGCTTTGTCACTGAAGATGGCAGTCGAAGATGAGAGTTATTGAACTGCACCGACTTGTTTCTGCTCGGAAAGTAGCTGGAGATCTTGAAAGAGCCACACTTGAAAGCCACTTGAAACGGTTTGGATCCGTCAAAAAGCTCAATATCTCAGTTCCGTACAAGCTAAAGGAAATTCACTTAGCGAGCTAGACGAGCGCTTGATATTTATTGCTTAAAAGCAACCAATACCATGGCGCTTGGAAAAGCATTGTCATTGAAGATGGAGAATAGACTCTCTGCGACAATGATAACCGAAAAAGATTTTGGACCATACAAAATGAATGCACTCAAACTTAATCAACGCCACTAAAAGTATTGTAGAAATTTAAATCAGTTAAACAGTTTATGAAGCATTTACTAAACTTACCGATTACTCGACCATAAGAAGAGTTTGTCAGACACATTGAGCTGGCTACAGCCATTCAAATAATGATAAGTGGTTGAATCGGGAATTGAACCCGCGGTCATGCGAACGATAGCCGCCTGTACTACTCATCACGCTACTGTCAATCACATAATACTTGTTAAATTTGGAAAATGTCCAGCAATTAATCAGGCCTCTTCTAGTACTTCTCATACAAATAGGTCATTTAACCCAGGTATTCTTAGGCTCATACCTTGTCAACAAATGATGCATCTGAATAAAACAATGAAGGAAAAGAAATGTGAATTGATAAATGGTAAAAACGTGATTTTCCACCACCTCAACGCTAGTTCAAACACATCTTTGCAAACTCTACAAAAATCATCCTGTGGCTTTTGTCGGTCTCTATCGAATTTCCACATATTTGGATATAAGGAAAATTTTTTGTTTGAAAAGTTTTTAAGTAAAGATATGCTTTTCTAATACTTTACTGTTAAGGAACAGTCATTCTTTCAATCTGCTCTGAAAAAGTTGTCAGAACGATGGCAGATGATCAATGAAGAAACTGAAGTTTTCATTATAGATTAATATTAATTATTTGAATAAAAAGTTTGCAATTTATTTTGAGCAAAAAAACGAGTCCACCGTAACAAAACAAAGTGTTCAATTACTAAATAAATGGTAAGAGTACTAGAAAAGTTAAACAAAAAAAAACTATTATTTAGATATGGAATCTAGTCTTTCAATGGGCAGATTTCTTCCAATGGACTAATTGGTGTCAAAAGTTATTTCCCACGAAACCAAATTTATAACATAGAAGTTGTTGCACCGCCACATAGCCATATAAATGAGTGTGTCAGAATTGCTTTTTTATCCCGCATCAGCCACCTATCATTATTTGGACTGCGACCACCTCAAAATGTTTGACGAACACTTTGAGTAGTGGAGTAATCAAAAAGTCTAGCAAATACTTCTCAAACTATGATGTTCGGAATCTTTATTAAACTGTAGGTCCCATTGAATGAGTCTAAAAATAGAATCCTTTTAAGATCACTGATTGTGAGAAGCTCTCCTATATCTCATCACATACACATGTATCCCAATTTCCGATGAAAATTAGTATATATATCAGTATAATTCAATAGACAAACCCGCAATAAGTGCGAAATCGTTTTTGGGTATTATTAATTTGCAGATTTTTCTGAGCACTGATAACAAGATTTACTAAAATGGTCACAGGAATAGATATTCCGATCTTTTATACACAGCTCGTACAAAACAATTCTACAATTCCAAGCACTTCAGTCGTCTGCTTTCCTTCTGCGATCCATAACATAAAGTTTTGGCAGCGTTTCGGAAGCTGGACATTTTTTGTCGTCCTTTTCGACGCCACCCATCGTGTTGGTTGTCGAAGGATCCATCCGCAAAACATGAATCAGTCAACGCAGGCGAAGTTTTTTGATTCACGTAAAAACACTCCGATGTCGGTAAAAAATTCATATAGTTCATAAGATGTTGGTACTCTGTTGGTGATGATGAGTTCATACGTTTTCCGCAGTATTTTTCTATGAAGACTTCCTAAAACTGATTCACCCGCTAGTGTATTTACTCAGGATTCTGCTCCATAAAGTAATACAAGTAAAACAAACGTCAGATACATTTGAATTATTCGCTTGCTTGCTTTGCCTAGAAATAACGATTCACAAGCTATATTCTTCTTTTAATCTCTAGGCTGATCTCATTTGTTTCATTTTCAGGGGATTAATTCATCCATAACTCCGAGGTTAGAGTTTCTAATGTTCACGCAGTGGCCTGACCGAGCACACTTTTTGTTCGTCGAAATAAATGCTTGGTGTTGTCCTCAGTCATCACTAAACTCATTTTTGCTCATTCCTTATCAGTACTTGAGGAGACTGCAGCAACATTCCGCAGTTTTTTTACCAATAATTCCTGTATCCTTTCGTTTCCTGTACCTTTCCTCATCTTGATCTCCAAAAATATGTTGAACAGCTCGCACTATAGGGTGTCTTCTTATCTGGACCATTGTTTGTTGTAAGATATTATGACCTATTTTCACTGAAGACTTCCTGTTAAGCGGTTTCATCTTACGAAGATGTATAAAGTTCATAGAAATACCTAACTCGGTCATTCGTCTATATGATTTTTACCATATAGCAATGTCGAAGCGAGCTATATGGTCGATAAACGAATGATATGTGTTGATCTATTTCTCTTGGGCCTTCTCCGGAATTTGCTGGAATTTAGCAAATTCCGGTCTGGTTGTTGATTTACAAGGCTTTCGGCGGTACTAATGGAATCCAACCGGGTGGGATAGACTTTTGTTTTCGCGATAATTAGTGTTTGCACTATGACTGTCTTTTGAATACTGGACACTTAAATTCACTTAAATTTCAATCATCAGGCACGCATTTCTTGAGCCAATTTGTGTTTAGGAGTTGGCAGTAATTGTGAGCTTACCTCTACCGGTCTTAAGCAGTTGTGGCGACAGGCTATCGGCACCTGCTGCTTTATTGTTTTTAAGCCGTAATAATGCTATTCTGATCTCGGCTTAGGGTAATGTTGGGAAATATGTGCCTTTTTTAGAGACTGGCGTGATTTCTTAACTTGTGGTGGCATCCGAAATAAGCAACTCTTATGGCGGACTCCCATTTCAACGTTTCTAGGAAGGTTTTAACGAACTTGGCCATGTGAGGCCGAGCGTTTTCATGCTGAAGAATCACTTTTTCGTGCCTCTCCGCGTATTGTGGACGTTTCTCGAGCAGAGCTCGGCTTAATCGCGTTAATTAAAGTCGATACCAATCCCCAGTGATGGTTTCGCTTGGTTTCAACAACTCGTAATAAATAACATCGACCTGATCCCACCAAATACAGAACATAACCTTCGCAACGTGAATATTCGGCCGAGGCGACGACGTAGAAGCATGACCGGGCAGCCCCCATAATTTTTTGTTGTTGGATTACGGTAATGAATCCATTTTTCATCACTCGTTACAATACGATGAAGAACACCCTTTCTTTTCTGTCGCTGAAGTAGTTGTTCACAGGCGAAAAAATGACGCTCAACGTCCTTTGGCTTCAACTCATAAGGAATATAAGCGCCTTGCTTTTAAATTATTCCCAATGCATACAATCGCTTGCAAATGGCTTGGCGGTTAACTCCTAATACTGAAGCAAGCTCTACCTGCGTTTGACACGGATCCCCATCAAGAAATTCCATCAATTCAGCGTGTTCGAAGGTTTTTTGTCTTTCTTCGCGCGAACGGTCGTCAACATCAAAATCATCGTCTTTAAAGCGACAGAACCAATTTCGATACGCTGTTTCACTTAAAGCAACATCTGCGTAAACGTTTTGAAGCTTTCGATGAGCATCAACCGCCTTTTTCTTCAGTTGAAAGAAGAAAATCAATACTTCCCGCATATGACGGTTATTTGGCACAAAATCATACATATTCACACTATCAAAGGAATATGCGTAAACTTGGCTCATGACGTGTAGGTTATGGCAAAATCGACTAGCATTTACAGCTGGGGCCATCTATTGACAAACAGCGCGAACTTAGTTGCGAACCTTTATATTCTCACTTTGCCGCTCTCTCTAGAAACCTTTCTTCCACCTAAAAGTCTTTTCTGTCCTTCTTTTCTTCACAGAACGCGTTACAATTGGCTGCAGCGTTACCATGTATGTAGCATCCTTTTCTTCAGACTCTGTAAGATATTCTTCGTCACGCAGGGGGTTATCTTCTCCAATACGGTTTTGCTTAAGTTGTCGTCGAATACGTTTATTGCGACTGTGCAACATCAAAATGAGGAGTTTTCTATTAAGGTATTATAATTTAGAGACTGTGGCGTATTTCTATTATAAGTCGATTTTTTTTTTTGTTAAATTTTTTCCGAACAATTCGTTCGTCCAATGCTTTCTTATGCGATTCACCAGTTGATTGATCTTTTAAGCTGCTATATTCAAAACGAATTTGAATAACTTTGGTTGTTATTAACTTAGAATAAATTTATCCAATCTTATTTTAAATGAAAATTAAAAATTCAATTTGATTATAATTTTTCTGAATTCCATTTTCCCTATGCTTAAATTCCATGTAGAATATCAGTGGCTGTACGTACTTACGCATAATTTGGGATATCTTTGTTTGGATTAACTTATTTGCACAGGAAACGGAAATTAAAAAGCGAATGTAAAAAGAGGACAACACAAATAATGAGAATTCTAAATCAAAATCGTTAAATTACCACAGAATTGGAAACGACAACGTAAAACACACACCGGCAACCAGTAAGAAATATCCGCAGAAAACCCTCAACCGAGAATACCAGAATAAAAAAACAAAAAAGCAGTAGAACAAGTTTGGTAAAGAAAAACATCGTCACGAAATCGACCCAAAAACGTGTAAAAATGTTGAAAGTTGTTTATTCAGCAACTTTGCTCTTTTGCTCTTCGTTTTGTTTGGCCGGATTGCGCGGCAGTTCTTGGTCAGGAATGCCCTTCACTCTCACTCTGGTAATCGAACTGTTGCGTTGTGTTGCGCCAGGATAAGTTAATGGTAATTTTATTGCCTTTTTCATTCGTAATAATACCATGGATGTGTAGGATTGTTGTTACTTACCCATCCACCCGACGGCCACCATCTCCCCTCTCCCCCTGACTCGACTTGATTTTGGCAAATGAATTATTTGTTCCTTATTTGTTGTGTTTTAGAACGTCTGCAAAAAGGTAGACAAAGTTTTGGCTACCTTTGTTGGCGGTGGATGCGCAGCGCGACATCCTTTGCCACAAAACCTGTGAACAGTTGGATCGTAATTCTTATCATTATGCGGCGTTGTTTGTTGATAAGGGAAACAGAAATTAATTCAATATTTAAAAACGCATAAGGGTGTTTTTATTACAACGGCAGTGGATAATATAAAACTTCGTTCATCTACAGTGGGTGGAAAAGACATTTTATTACAGAAAATTGTAAATAACAGGAGCAAAGGTGAACTTAATCGGATAGCTCTTCAGAAAGAAAAAAAACTTAATATCTTAAGAGTATCATAAAGATATGTTAAGATACGAGATCTTGTGTATCTGAAATTGCAGCGTTATTGATCGACTAACTGCCTAACTGACTGACAGAGTGACTGATTATCGGTCAGGCCAAAACGACTAAAGCTAAAATCACGAAAAACGTTAAGATTTATTCGATGTATAACTTTTTTCTTTTTGCTTTTATTTAAAGTTGGCATTTATTAAAATTTAGAACATAGTTTGGAAATATGTTCAACTTATGTTTTAAAGATAACATCATTCAAATGGTGCCCATTGTTTGCTTCTTCCTGACGTGCTCTTTCCAAAGCATTCTCCATAATTTTTCTTAGAATTTCAGGTCCCGGCGCCCCCACTTTTTCTCGGATATTGGCCTTAGGTTATTGGATTTTTCTTGGCTTATTGGCATATATACCTTACCCTTTAGGTAGCCCCAAAGAAAAAATTGGGAGCCGTCAAATCAGGTGAACGTGATGGTCACTTAAAATCAGAAAAACGTGATGTTATTTGACTGCCAAAACTTACGCGCAGGATAGCCGTAGTTGGACGAACTATATAAGCTGTGGCTCCATCTTGTTGGAACCACAAATCTGGATTGTTCTGCACCTCTGGCCTTAAAAAATGTTCAATCATTTCCCGGTATTGAATGCTATTCACATTAATCGAAACTCCTTCGTCGTTTTCGAAAAAATATGGTACAATCATCCTCTCTGAAGTTATTCCACACCATACTGCGCATCTAAGTGGGTGCATTCGATCTTCAACAATTATTCTTGGATTTTCGGTGCCCCATATTCTGCAATGTTGTTTATTCATGTGACCATTTAGGCGAAAATGAGCCTCATCGCTCATTATGAGTTTGTGAATAAACTCGTTGTCTTCTAGGCACAATTATTGAAAACGGCGACTATATTGAATGCGTTCTTGTGCATCATTTGGTTTTAACTCGTGAACCAATTGCATCTTATATGGAAAAAGATGTAACATACATATGTAAAATTCTTTGCAAAGACCGCCTAGGCATCTCTAACTGCTGAGAACGTCGCTTGGTGGAAGATTCGGGGTTTTCCTCAATACTTGCTTGCACTCGAGCAATGGTCACTTCATTTCGAAATGCAAGAGGTCTTCCAGCACGCGGAAGACCACAGACAGTCCCTTGTTGCCCAAAACGCTGAACCAATCGGTAAATTGTTGGACTGCTAGGAGCATTTCGAACATAAAAGAAATTTCGATATGATCGAATGCTGACTTTCAAAGTAAAATTGAACAACTTTGGTTCGTTGTTCTGTACTAAGCCGTTCCATTATAAATTTCCCAACAATTATTTAGTTAATTCTGTAAAGAGACGAAAAAAAGGACTTAAACAAAAAATGTATTCACGGATCAAATCTTAACGTTACTTATGCGCCACCCTATACATACCCCTTATACGATAGGTGCGAGAGAAGAAGAGATTTCACAAAATTCTTTTTGGGGATAAAACCACAGTAAAAAAAAGACAAATCTGGTACCGTCGCCCAGCTCAAATGACTAGAAATGCAAATCATGAGAATTGTTGTTCACATTTCCCATCCAAAACAAACATTCGGTACGAATGGCTTCTTCAAAATTCATGCTTTTAGGGGTAAAAATAGTATAAAAATAGACGAAACTGGTACCATCGCCTAACTTAAACGACTAAGGATGGAATCATGCAAATTGGTGTCCACAGTCCTCATCCACGACAAACATTCAGTAAGAATGGCTTCAGCAAAATTTATGTTTTTAGGGATAAAAACAGAGTAAAAAGGTAAAGATGGAATCATGCAAAATGGTGTCCACATTCCTTTTCCAGAACAAACCGTTGGTAAGAATGGCTTCTCCGAAATTCATGTTTTTAGGGATGAAAACAGTGTAAAAATGGGCGAAACTGGTACCAACTCAAACGTCTAGAACTAGAATCACAAAAATTAGCTTCGTACTTCCCTTCTGGGGCAAACAGCAGAAACAGGGTGAAAAGGTACAATTCGCGAAGACTAAACGGTTAGAGCTCGAATCATGAAAACTGATGTTTACATTCTCCTTCCAGAACAAACATACGGCAAGAAAGGATTTTGCAAAATGTAAACTTTTGGGCGATATCATTGCATAAACCCCGCGACTGGAGGGTAGAATCATGTAAATTGGAGTTCATACTGTCCTTCCACATTAGAAACACCGTATTTGGGAGTGTTCATTCCTCTTTAAGCAGAGGCGTGCAACGGCTTGTGTGTAAATAAGGGTTCCACTACGGGATAGAAACAGTATCATTGCTCATTACAAACGACTAAAGCTAAAATCATGAAATTCTATCTGTATACTATTGAATACTCTGCTTTTATAGTGCAATCGCATTCAAAAAAACGAATTTTTCGAAATTCAAACTTTTAAGAGGCAGAAGAAGAGAACACAATTGATACTATTGCCACCAACAAAAGGGTGAAGTCATAACAGTGTGGGTAAGATATAAGAACGGATTTATACAAATTCGTATCTTTAGAGGATAAAAAATGATGGAGTGAGGGCAAAAGAGATACCATCGTCCAAGACAAATGGTTGATGCTAGAATCACTAGCATAGGCGTAAGAAATAGTTGAAACAAACAGCTGCAACAAGGAGTTGAAATTAAAAACATAATATTGCGAATGTAGATTCTCCTGTCAATGTATGTGAGCGATAACGAAGAATTTCAAAAAATTTGTCCTGTTAGGTGGAAAATGAAGAATAAAGGTTGAAAATGGTACCGTCCAATAAATAATGACTAAAGCTACAGGTTAATTTTTTTTTTAAATTTAAGTTTTTCAGGTTAGCAGCACTGGTTGGCAATGGCGTCCAACCTTCATCTGTCAAAGTGTACAGTATACTCTGCCATTTCATCATGGAAAGACTAAAAAACGAGCAACGATTGCAAATCGTTGAAATTTATTATCAAAATGCGTGCTCTGTAAGAAATGTGCATAGTTTGATACGACCATTTTATGGTCGTCATAATCGACAATTCGTGCTGTTATCTCCAAATTTCGCACCAAATTCACTTTGTTGGAGATAAAACCATCGACTCGCATGCGTAGAGTGTGTACCGAAGGAAATATTGCAGCCGTAGCGACCAGTTTTAATGACGATCGTGAAATGTCAATTCGTCGCCGTTTTCAGCAATTGGACATGTGTTACTCAACCATAAGGAATTTTTTTTGTCCCAATTGGCTGAGTTGAATTTGGTTGACATGTGGTTTCATCAGGACGATGCAAAATGCCACACTGCTAGTGAAACAATGGATATGTTGAGGGATGAATTCCGTGAGCAACTTATTTCTCGATTTGGCCTTGCGAGTTGGCTCCCAAGATCTTACGATTTAACGCCTCGAAAAAGTGACGAAAAATTAGACCTTCCGAATGGACATTCTGAGACGAAGCCGCGGACAACATTTACATGAAATTATTTTTAAAAATTATTAACGAATACAAAATGTTAACATGTGATGCAAATTTGAGTGTTTTATTCGATTTTTAAAAAGACTACGATTAAAAAATCACCCTATAAAATCAGCAATGCGTTCCTGTTTGGTCGTATTAGCTATTTGGTATTGGTACTTAGGTATTTGGAGATATTTTGAAAATAGCTCCCTTTATATCTTTATAAACATGGAAGAAAGAGGGCATAAATTGCAATCCCTGCAGTCAAATGGCAGAAACTGAAATCATGAAACCAGAAGTCTGCATTCTATCATGAAACATCATAAATATCTAAAACCTAGAATTCGAACTGGAAATAAATAGGATATAAATTCAACCAGATTACATCTAAAAACTGAGGATGGTTAAAGTTAATGAGCATACGCCCTTTACTGTCTGTTCATAGTTTAAGAGCGGAAATCACACTATCAGGAAAAACCCGTAAACGAGAAGGAACAAGAACGATGCCATCCTCGAGACTAAAGAGCTGTGGCAATAGATTAGGCCATGTTGTTCGGAATAAGAATTACTAGGAGACTTCGCTGCCGAAGCAAAATAAATTCCAGAGGAATTTCACTTCTAAATTATTAGGAGCCTAGCCAGGTATGAGATAAAAAAGTAGAACTTTCTTGATTAAAACACTGAAGTTTTGACTGGGGAAATTGATAAAGAGACTTCCCTGCCGGAGCTGAATAAATTCCAGAGAAAATCAACTTCTAAACTATTTGGAGCTCAACCGGGTACAAGAAAAAAAAGTAGAACATTCATGATTAAACTACTGAAGTCAGAACAGTGGAGATTTGCAAAGAGGCTCCTCTGCCAGCGCCAAATAAATTTCAGAGAAATTTAACTTTTAAATTATTAGGAGCTCAACCGGGTATAAGAAAAAAAGTGGAGCCTCCCTGGTTAAACTACTGGTGTCAAAACCATGGAAATTGGCAAGGAGCCCATAAACGTGTATGGGACAAAAGAATAGAAACTCCGTTATTAAACCACGGAAGTTAGAACAGTAGATACTGTCAAAGAGATTCTCCTGTCAGAGCTAAATAAATTTCAAAGGAATTCAACTTCTTATTTCGTTTTTACTTAAAATGTGGGATTACGCGTACGAAATGGCGGACACTTGATCATAATACATGAAGACTAAAAAAAATTAGGGGAACATAAATGGGAATACGTGGTGCCCTAAATATTTGTCATTGGATCCAAATTTCTTACTTAAGCGCTGATACTTAGATAATAGTTGTTTTAACTAATGTATCGAAAGTTAGAATTATATGTGAAGTCAATAATTCGTATCTTAGTTGGCCAGTTGGCAGAGCTCGGTTACGGTTCGCTGTCAATTTAGAAGAGATATTTAAATGTTAATATTATTTAAAATTTTATATAACACCATCTCACTTGGCGTGCTGTAAAACGGAGAGCATGTAGGCCATGGGCCGTAATTTGTTCATATACGATAAGCTTTGGGCTTGTTATGGGTTTTTCCATGTGCAGTTTTTTACACCTTGCATACGTAAAATTCAATTATCTCTTGTACAGGGTGGGCCATAAGGGTGTTGGCGGTTTAAATATTCAATTAAAAAAACTACGAAACTTAAAAAAAAATATATTTGTATTTTTAAAAAGTAGAAGCATGGGAATTTTTAAGACTTAAAAATAATGTTGTCCAAATGGCTTCCCTCGGCTGCTTGACACTCTTGGAACCGAAGTCGCAAATTTTAGAAAACTCTTTGAAAAGTTGTTCTCGGTATTTTGTTACTTTCCTAAATAATGTTCCTCTTCAACTGGTCCAAATTGGTGGGATTTTTTTTTTTTTTTCGTAGACTACCGATTTGGGGTAGCCCCATAGAAAATAATCGCATGGAGAGAGATCGGGGCTACGTGGGGGCCATTCAATATCCCCCCTTTTCAAAATGATTTTTCCAGGAAAAACATTTTTCAGCAGCTCTATGGATACCCTAGTCGTATGACATGTGGTCCCATACTGTTGAAACCACATCCTCGAGGTATTGCCTTGAAGTTCTTGCAAAGCTGGCACCAAAAAGTCTGCTAGCATGTTGCAATAATTGTTCGCTCTAACCGTCATCGCATGCCCTCTTTCGTCCTCAAAAAAGTATGGTCCAATAATACCGGTTGACGTTATCCCAGCCCACACGACAAGCTTAGGCTGTGAAGTGGACGTTCATGCAAGCGTCGGGGATTAGTCTCGGACCAGAACCGACAATTTTGCTTGTTCACATGGCCATTAAGGCGAAAATTGGCCTCATCACTAAAAATCACGTTGTTGAAATTGTTGAACCGCTCTAGCATCAAATTGACAAAGTTAAGTCGGTTATTGGCATCATCGGGTTTTAATTCTTGGACTATCTGAATCTTATAAAGACTGACTTCTATTACGTGTTGACTGTTGCGGATTTCGCTGAACTGAAACACGAACACGCTCCACAATGTCGGCTGATCTTGCAGAAACTGGGCGACCACGAACCGTAATTGGTACTGTTGAGCCGGTTGTTTCGAACATTCTGATCCATTTTCGTATCACATTGGCACTTGGAACTTCACTTAAATCGTGTAAACCGTGTTCATGCCGATACAAACGTCGTGCAGTAATCACTGATTTATTGTTTTCGTAATACGCTCGGACACAAAATGCACGGTGCACTCCCGTGTACGGCTCCATGGCGACTAAATTTCCAGGAAGCGGCGCAGCGAACAACATATCTCCCCGCCACCCCGCGCCGCGCGTTACCGAGAAATTAAAGAATTAAATCGCCAACACTCATATGGCCCACCCTGTATAAAAACAAAAAAAGAGAAATAAAAACAAATTCTCTTGCATTTCATGTATGAGACAATGGAGAGCTTTTCACATTCAGCGAATTTACAGACATTCTGTTTTTCAGACTCACTCAACGTGACGTACAGTGTAATGACGATTAGGAATGTGAGAGTTCGAGAAACATTTACAAGACTTATCGATTACCCGACTATTTGAAGTATTCGTCAGGCACACCCAGGTGATCACCTTTCAAATGATGACAGGTGACAGTATTCGGGGTTGAACCTGCAATCATGTGAACGATAGTCACGTGTTCTAACCATCGAGACACGGTCGCTCTCTGGCATATCGATATTTTCGATATTTCTGATTTTCTTTATACATAACAACCAAGTACAGTTTTGTTTGATTTCTTTAAAGTTAAAATTAAAATACTAATTTAAATAAATGTACGAGGTGAGTCCAAAAAATAAGGTGAATTTTAATTTTTTTCAAAAAATATTTATTTATTCATCAATTTCTATTTTATTTTCTTCAAAGTGGTCCCCCTCAGATATAATACAATTGCGCCAGTGTTTTCTTCCAATCCTCGAAGCAGTTCCGATATACACTTTATGGTATGTAATTGAACTCTCAGCGCGATTCGGTTTTTATCTCCTCAATTGTCGCAAAACGCCGTCCTTTCATAGGCCTCTTCAATCTTGGGAACAGGAAAAAATCGCAGAGGACCAAATCTGGGAAATACGGTGGCTGAGACATGATAACGGTATTGTTTTTGGCCAAATAATCTCTCACAAGCAAAGATGAGTGAACAGGTGCATTATCATGATGCAAAAGCCATGCATATTTTTCCACAATTCCGAGCGTTTTTTCGTATTGCTTCACGCAAACGACGCATAATTTCAGGGTAATACTCCTTATTTACCGTACGACCTTGTGGTAAGAACTCCTGATGCACTACGCCATGGTGATCGAAGAAAACTGTGAGCAAAACCTTGACATTTGATCGAACTTGGCGTGCTTTTTTTGGTCTTGGCTCTCCTCTTCCATTGGGACGATTGGGCTTTGGTTTCGATGTTATAACCATATACCCATGTTTCGTCACCAGTTATGATCCTTTTAAGCAAATCTGGATCATCGTTGACGTCATTCAACAATTCCTGAGCGATGCTCATGCGACGTTGTTTTTGGTCAAAATTCAGCAATTTTGGAACGAAGTTCGCTGCTACACGCTTCATGCCCAAAATTTCCAAAAAGATTGCATGACATGAGCCAACTGATATGCCGACAACTTTAACAACTTCTCTAATTGTGATTCGACGCTTCTCCATAACAATTTTCTTCACTTTCTCAACATTTTCATCGGTTGTTGATGTGCTGGGGCGTCCAGAGCGAGTGTCGTCATTCATATCTTCTCGACCTTCTGTGAAAAGTTGGTATCACTTGTAAACATTTGTTTGACTCAGAGTACTCTAACCATATGTCACTGTCAACATTTCAATTGTTTTTGAGCACTGAATTGAATTTTTTACACAAAATTTGACGCAACTTCTTTGATCTATTTTTTTTCGATAGCAGAAAATTGATGAACACGCAAACCACTTGTCTTATTTATGCCTCTCACAAACAAACTAAACATGTTATATGGATAAAACCGTCAACATATCTTCGAAACGAGTGTAGCAACATAAAAAAAAATAATTGAAAGTCGAAAAAAACAAATTTATTTAATTGTGACTGTACTTTTTGTAGAAAACGACAAGATGTTCGGTGGAATCACTTCTAATCCACTGTGCAACCTCACATCGGCTTTTGCTGGAATCAGTGACTCTGCAATTAAAAATTAATGCGATAGCATATAAAATGTAAGGGAGAGCTTCACGCAATCATTTTCATATTTATTATGATTTTCTTAATATGTTTTATTTCTGATGTTATACGATGTAGGTTCTCATTTCATGTAAAATCGCTTTTTAATTTATGTTGAAACAGGATGTGATTAAGTTAGAGTATACGTGTCAAGAGTATTGAATGTCTGACAAAACTTGAAAAAATCATTTTGGCATGAATTTCATATTCATATGATGGTACGAGTACATGCTTCTATTTATAAAAGAGGACGTTTGTAATTCAAATTATTACACTTCATTATCTATTATTTTCTATTATCAGAAAAATTAAATCTGAAAATTATTAAATTTGATGAAACAGCTTCCTGGAACGGAGATAAACCTTAGCAACTCCATCAGATGTGAGTCGTTGTTGGTGAGAATACATTCAGTTATCGTCTTAGTTGCTCTGTGTCGTTGTTGGTGAGAGAACACTTGATATCTTTGCAGTTGCCTTCAACAATCCTGCAATCAGCCGCTGGTAAGCCAGGCGGATGGACTTCGGTCACTCGTCCCGAAACGAATTTCATCTTAAAAAATTTAAGGAATTCAATGCATTGCAGATATTCTTCAATGCGTTTTAGTTTTTATTGTATCCGATTAAGTACTCGTATACTCGCACTCTCAGGTGCTTAGGTTAGGGTACAGAATTTTTGCATTTTTGCATATTTTTGCTATCCGGCTCACTCAGTGAGTCTAAAAATAAAGTACAAGTGAGCTTAGTGTATTCGGTAAGGCCTTCCATACCTTTCTTCATGAAATGCAGACTAATTTATCTTTGTTTTTTATGACAATTAAATTGGTAGACGAGGTGCCTAAAGGTGTTTTTTTTTTCTGGTAAAGAGCTGCAACATATCTTGTACCCATTGCTCGATAAACTGAATTCTGAATTAATTTGTAAAATATATGTAAAATATTGCATATTTTTGCCCTCTTAGAAACTACCAGCTCAAATTCTTGTTTCGAAAACAACATGAACATTTTAAGCAACAATCTTAAAATATTGTAAACAAATTGGTAAAATCTGGTTCATTATTTTTGCATGGCATTGGAGACATCTCGTTAGGCATCTCTCAGAGAAACCCTCATCTTTATTGTCGAAACACAGTGTCACTCGATTTTCAGAAGCTTCTTTTGAGGCAATTTTTTTTAAACAAAATTACTCGCCATGGACGAGAACAGGTGGTAATCAGTTGGTGCCAAATCGGTACCATAACGTAAAAAAAGTCCCAGTCAAATTTCCGGAGCTCTTCATTATCGATGTATGCAGCCTGACATTGTACAGATGGAGTAAAATTCCTTTCCAATTTCAATTACATCATTCAGACGGCACAATTGTTAACACTGAAGTTTCGAATAGAATAGATGATTCCCTGAAATCCCATCGAACACACAACAAAACCTTCTTGACCGTTAAAGCTGGCTAGGCCACCATTTGCCCTATCTCATCTCAATTTGATCAATCCCCTGTTAACGTGACAATGTCATGTCCACTTTTTACCACCATTCACCATCCGCCCTACAAATAGGTCGACTTTGTAGCAATTCAGCAGCAATTCGCAGATCCTAGATTAGGTTCATGAGCTTTTTTTTCAATTAACTCTTGTGGCGCTGGAAAAAGCTGATGTACGGAACACCTCCAATTATGTCAAATGCTTATCCCATACTGACAATGCACTATGAAGAGTGCTAGGAAGCGCTACCACTCCCGTTGTGACTAATTTTCCGCTACGAAGGGAAAACGGAGACTGGGCCATATCAGATGAGGAAAAAGCAACGGTTTTTGCTGAACATTTGGAACGAGTTTTTCGCCCAAACGGCCAAATGATCAATTTTGTTCCCCGTGATGACCGTAACACCGTACAGACCGCCTTGGTCAACCTACATACAGATGCGAGCGAGATTCTTGACCTAATTAAGAATCTTAGGCCGAATAAGGCGCCGGGCATTGACTTATTTACACCGAAAATGCTCTTTAAATTGCCCTTTATTACATTAAACATCTGGTCAAAATATTCAATACAATTAAAGACATAGGATATTTCCCACAAGCATGGACAAATTCTGTCATCACTATGATACTGAAACCAGGGAAGGACAAAAATTTACCTTCCTCCTATACACCAATAAGCCTACTTTTGAGTATTTCTAAGCTATTAAAAAAAAATCCTTCTGCACAAGATTAAACCTTTTCTCTCCTATATCAGTATAAATCCCGATCACCAGTTTGGATTTAGGGAATGGCACAACACAATAGAACAAGTTAATCGCTTGACTAGCACGATAAAGTTTGGCATGAAGGTCTAATGATCAAAATTAGAAACAAAATATGCACACACTTCTTAAATCATACCTGGACGGTAGAAAGTTCAGTGTAAAGTACGATGGCTACTATACGAATAATTATCCTATATTGGCAGGCATTCCTCAAGGGAGTGTCCTTGGGCCTTTATTATATCTTGTTTTTACAGGTGATATTCCGGTTGACACTAGAATCCTCACATCAACTTTCTCAGACAATACTGCAATAATGTGCTGTCACGAGGACCGAGGACCCTCCAAATTGAGAATTGGCTCACTGACTGGAGAATAAAAATAAACGAAAGTAAATGTAGACAAGTAACATTTATATTAAACCTCAACATGTGCTCAACTCCCAGGCTCAATAATACGGTAATTCCTCAGAGTTCAGACGTTATCTACCTAGGTGTCCATCTAGACAGAAGACTAACCTGAAAAAAGCACATCGAGGCTAAAAAGACACAGATGAACTTGAAATTAGGCAACATCATTGGCTGCTTAATAAGCACTCTGGACTTAGCCTAAACTGTAAGGTGTTGATCTACACGGGAATAATTAAACCCATATGGTGTTACGGTATTCAACTCTGGGGCAGAGGCAGCCGCAGCAACGTGGATAAAATCCAAAGATTTTACGAGACATTACGGGAGCTTCTTGGTACATGAGAAACTGTAATATACATAGGGACTCTAATATAATAGGGAATATAATATATAAATATAAGAGGAGATAGAAAAGATCAAAGCAAAACATATGACCAGAATAGAACATCACCCTAATGTTCTAACTAGAAACCTTGTTTACCCTTCGACACCTTCCTGGCTCCGGAAAAGTGATTTTGCAGTCCCACAAAAGGGGGAAAAACATGACCCCTGGAGAAAATGCATTGTCTTATAATATCTCAACACCGCAAAGCTTCGACATAATCCACCTGAGACCACATGTCCGGGCCCTGGCCCCGTCAACCACGTTATCCGCACAACTAGGAGTAAGACATAGGTCAACATCTTCAAGGGAACTGTTGATTCACATATTAAGTGACCGGGTTCTTTTATTATTCACATTGCTTGCTTTGCTGCCAGATCAATTCATTTTTCGTGCTATTGAACCACCTACCAAGTGTTCGGGACTTGGCCCCATCATTAACATAGTCCACATTACGAAGAGTAATACATGAGTCTGCGGCATTACGCCTGCAGACTCTCCGCTCATGTATTTCGGGCCTTGGCCTATGATGAGGGACATGTGCGTAACTCAAACCCCCGGGTTGACAAAAAATTTAAGATCAGAGGACCGTACAAACAAAAAAACATACAATTAAAAAAAAAAAAAAAAAACAAAACGGGAAAGATACATACTCGTCAACAATTAGATCTAAGATTCAACTACTTATTGTTAGGCTCACTACGTGAGCGAACCAATAAAACAATTAAGGCAGAAAAAAAAAACTCTTGTGGCACCCATGCATTGAGCGTCATTTTGTGTCCAGCCTTATTCAAATGGTTCTAAGCGTTTTTTGTATGGCTTTTTTATCGCTTTCAAAAGTAAAAGTGATTTCTATGAAATTTTTATTTCATTATAATACTTCGACCTTGCCTTTATGTACGAAATTCAATGTCATTTAAATGACCGCCTTTGGATTGGTTGCATCAGCGAATGCTTTGAAGGTAATTTTTGACCAATTTCTCTCGCATTTCGGTCGTTATCCCGGCGACAACTTCACGGTTGTTGGTTTTCAAATAACCCAACGTTTGGAGATTATCTGCGTAAACACGGTCTTTGACGTAGACCAAAAAAGTCTAACGGCGCCAAATAGCATGATCTTGGTGGCTAATTGACGTCGTCAAAACATGAAATCACACTTTTTTGAAAACTTATTTTTCATTGAAGCAAAATCGGTCGTGGTGTGTGGCCCGTGGCAGCGTCTTGTTGAAATCACATATCTTCCAATTCACAATCTTCAAATGCAATTATCTGAATTGAAATTCGGAGTATTCGCCGCACTCTCACTAACAGAAGTGATATTTTGGGCAGTGCGCACATTGCGATGATGCACAGGCCTGACCACATCTGTAACGCCAATTCCTTGCACAGTATATCGATTATGGCGACCATAATCCATCCCCCCCTAATGCACGAAAAATGTACACGCTTGAATCACCACTTTTATAGTAAGTTTTAGCTATTTTTACGCGTTCTTCGGTTATTAAACGATCCTTACTCATAAATGGCAAACTTTTCACGAAATAAATAACGCCTCTGATGGCAGGTATTTAGTTGACAGCCTTACCAGACTGGCGGTTTTGAAAGCGTTAAAAGGATAGCCCTGTGCAATGTTTAGCTTTTGGGTAAACGAAACATGATGATCTGAATTACCAAAATTGGAATCAATTAAACGAATATTGGTCATTATTGACTATTATGACCTGCTTTTTCGCCTTTATCGGATAAAAAAAAAAGACTGTAAAATATGGTGTATTTTCTGTTTGTTGGTACCCATCTTTAAAGCGCGCTAAAACAACGTTGAGTCAAGCGATCACAAAACTGTCTAGTAGTTTCTTGAGTACTACAACGTATTTTACTAGCGCCATCTAGCGTAAAACGCCTACAGACATCTATTGTAAAAATAATGCGATTCTTTTTATTATAACTTATACAAATGTTTTCATGCTGTTCTATAGTACATGTCACATTTTTTCTGTTATTGGTATTCTTTTAATACCCATCGCAGTTTACTCAAATGTATTGATATCATGTTATTATCAAATTTATTGTACTCGTATATAAGTCCCATCGAATAGAGGCACCTTTGGCATAGAGTGTTGGGACATTCCATGTACATTGTACTAAAAACTTTGAACTGTCACCGAAATGTACGAGTAAAATAACTTTGTAAAATGAGAAGTATAACGTTTGCAAAAGCCAGTCATTTACTTTACTTTTTAAAACAAAACGAAACACCGTATGAACAACTTTCTTTTCGACGGTGTTTGTAGTTGGACAAGTTTCGGTGTACTCGTACTGGCGCGCTATTAGTTATGTCCTTTGAGTTTCATTCTTGAAAATCTCCTCTTTGATTGTAAGAAGCATGGACATGAAGGTAGTGCGTCGTATCACACAGGCATCAAAAACTCAGTATTCCTTTTTTATAGTTACAACTTTTTTCAGTTTAGATGGCAAATTATGGCTGTTCTCCTTGGCACTTATAAGCAATTAGCGTTGTGGTATTCGTAATTACAACCCATAATGTGTTTTTATTTTCTTAAACCCACCGCTATCAAGGTTTGTTTGGTCAGGTTTTGATATTGTGTTTGTGTTTTAAGTATTAGATAAATGTCCGTTTGAAGCCTTTAAGAAACATTGACGAAAACGACGAATTGTTATGGCATGAACGAATACTTCTTCCGGTCCCAGGAAATTGATAGGATAGGATTTGGATAATAAATAATGAGACAAATATGCTTAAAGAATGAGTTGAATCCTCTCATCTAAAACGTTGAACAAGATATACCTTTCGTGACCACGTCGACATGATGTGAGTTTATAAATAGAAATAAAAATTTCAGTTACGTGGACTCATGTAATGACTTCTTGCGGTGGCGCAAAATTGTGCCAAGTATGCTACTCTCGCCACAATTACTGAATTAAAGTAAAATTATAACTTATTAAAATCAACGCAATTTGAAATTGTCGGGAACCATGGATTTTTGCTAAATTGGTCAATTTGTATTTAAAGTATTTCTAAGGCTGTGAATATGTTATCCATTTTTATTCGCAAAACTAAATTTACTAATTTCTGGATGAATATAAGTTATATTTGAAAAACTGTATGGCAATTGCCAGAAAGGGTTTAAATATAAAGTCACGGTTATAATTGTTCTCCTTGTTTTTCCCCATATAATAATAATAATAATAATGGTCCAAATTGCCAGAAAAGTAAAAAATACTTTCGTACTTTTCCGGTTCACCGAACTTTGTCAACTTTGTCATCTCTCCTGTCAAAAACAGCCATGAAAATGTAATTTCTTCTTCGTTGCTTATTCAATTTTTGGTTTCTCTTTTGTATCGAAAGTATTAGTCTTCATGACTCTAAGTTTTCGTAATTTTATATGTTCAAAAAATTTTTCTAATTTCTGTTTGATATACCTCTTCTAGAAAGCCATATAAAATTAGCAACTTTTTTCAAAATTGTGGCAAAGATTTTTCGTTAATTTTTTTTTTTTAATAATTTTCAAAAGCATCAAAAATATTAACAAAATTTGAATTTAATTTTGTAACTGTATTTGCCTGCTTCATCAAATATTGGGAAAATTTTTCGACTCTCCACCAAATAATTCTTATGTAAAGCAAAATTCCTAATTAGTATAGAAAATGTTAGTACTTTCAATCGAGGCGTTTGAGCTTTCTCTTAGAATGGAGTTTATTCTTAACGGTTTGTAAATGCCACACTGAGAATGTATAACTGCAGAACATGTGAGATGCAATAAAAGAAAAGCCATTATTTTTCCAATAGATGGCTTCAGAATAAGTACAATCAGCTTACGATAGGTGGCGTTAGAAAGATATGATTTCGTTCATAAAGAACTACTTAGAAAGTTTTTTTGATTGCTTGAGCTGCATTTTTATCAAAAGAAGAAAAAAACAACGAGAACTTTGTTGCGCACCTAATAAGTACAGGGTGGCGCACCAATTGCACTACAAAAATAAATTCAAATAATTTCCATTTAAATTAATGTTTTATTTTATTTTTTTATATACATTATATTTATTTTATTCATCATTTTTATTGTATAGAAAATTCAATTTTATTTGATAAAACTAATTGGTTTTAAAAATGATAGACCGTAAAAGGCCTCCACGCTCATTCACGTATTGCAACACCTGACCAGTAACTTATTCATTGCAATCAGAAGGATTGAAGTCGGGATCGCCTTAATTATTGTTTTAAACGACTGCTTCAATTCAGTCAAATTCTTTGGTTTCGTTTTGTACACCTTTTGCTTGACACAACCCCATAAAAATAAGTCTGGTGCAGTCAGGTCAGGTGATCTTGAGAGCCAGCGCAAAGTGGAGATTTTGAATATTAATTTGTTTGAAAATTTTCGTTGGAACTCCATAATAACCGGTCTGGCCATGAGTGGAGTTCCTCCACCTTGTTGGAAGTAAATGATGTTGAAGTGGATACGTCTTCGGCTAATTTCTGAGTAAAAAAAAAACTCCTTCAACATCTTTAAATAACGGTCCCCATTAACAGTTATTGTTACACCGTGGCAAGATTCGTGCGCCACCCTGTATATTTTTTACATAAACTCCGTGTTTTTCTAAACCTTTATTTAATGAACCGACCATGGCGCCTGTCCGCACGTGGTTAGTAAACACGACTGTGGTTCGCATGATCACAGGTTCAACCTTGCAATCTGCCATCTAGCATTATTTGAGCCATGGCCACATCGATGTGTTTGATAAATTCTTCGAGTAGTCGAGTAATCAACAAGTCTTATAAATACTTCTCATACTGCGACATTCGGAATTGTCGTTAAACTGTAGGTTTCGTTGAATAAGTCTAAAAATAGAATGCGTGTAAGCTCAATGAATGTGGGAAGCTCTTCCAGTTTTCATTCATGGAATACAAGAAAATTTGTTTGTTTATTTAATTAAAAATTTACTATATTTTATTAAAATATTGTCACAATTTATTAATTGTTTCTACTATTTTTTGTTTAATAGTAATTTATTAAAAAAATTATGTGTTTAAAAATCATAATAATAAAAATCATAATAATGCACCTGCCAAAACTACAATATCGTTATCATGCCTCAGCCACCGTATTCCCCAGATTTGGCTCTCTGCGACTTTTTCCTGTTCCCAATATTAAAGAGACCCATGAAAGGTCGGCGTTTTGCAACTATTGAGGAGATAAAAACCGAATCGCTAAGCCAGCTCAAGGACATGCCAAAAAGTGCATATCAAAACTATTTCGAGGATGGGAAAAAACGCTGGCGCAATAGAAATTGATGAATAAATAAATACTTTTTGAGAAAAATAAAAATTAACCTTATTTTTTTATAACATACTTCGTATTGCTTGCTAATAGATGTTACTATGGCCTAAGCAAGTGATTCAATGATAAAGTCCTCTCTCGAAAAATCAAAAATTCGACTTGTACCAAACGTTGGTTCTACCTGTTTTGTTATGTAGCGCAGAATCTTAGGTTATGACACAAGCGGATGAATCAGTGCAGGTAATTTTCGAGAGGAAAATCCTCCGGAAAATATATGGTCCCATCATCGTTAACGGAGAGTGTCGGCGTCGCATGAACAATGAGCTGCATGAGCTATATGATGACATCGACGTGATCAAACGAATTAATTACAGCGATTGCGTTCGTTGAGTCATGTTGTGCGGATAGACCCGAATGCTCCGGCACGGAAATTTTTCGACAACGAACTCGATGGACGCTGCAGAAGAGGGCGACCAAAACTCCGGTGGAAGGACCAGTCTTTTGAATTACTATCGAAACTTGGTGTGACGTATTGAAAGAGAAGGGTAGAAGATCGAAGCGCTTGGAGTTATTTTCTACGAGCGGCGTATAATAGATAAGCATGTCTATTTCAGAAGAAGCTGTACGGATGCGTATTATTTTGTAATTGTGCCAACGAAATGTTATCAAAACTTGACGTCACTTACAACAAAATCGCACTTTATACTTATGGCCAAACAGGATGGGATCATATTTCCGATGCTCAGATCTATATTTGAATTTCATGGTATTTTGAACGCTAACTAGTTTTAACAAATTCGTATGTAAAAAACAGCCGCTGTATTCGTATAAATGCAATACATTTGTAAGACCGAATAGAGGTGTTAATCTAATACAAGTAAGGTACAAAAAACAGCTATCGAAGTTATTTTTTTTTTCTAATAAATGCTATCAAATCTTTTCTAACTTACAAATAATAATCAACGACAGACAATTGAAATCTAAAATACTCAATGTTTTTTCGAAATGACCTCCACTACCTATATGTATGTATATTCATATACTCGTACAATTTCACAACTTTTTTGCTTTATATTACATTACACAATTTAATACACATATCCACCTAATTGCTAGGAAAACCAAGAATATCTACACCATCAGTTACTAACGGGATAACAGACCTATAAAACCACGTCCCATCCTATAAAAAAGGATGTCCAAATGCCAAACTCTGTGGTAATGTAATAGTTGAAATTTTTTTTTCACATTTGTGTGTTTTCTGATATTTTCTATAATCGCCTGCATAGTTTATTATTACCCTTTCAATGAGCTTAATGTCAAAGTTGAAAATGCATATTTCCACGTACACTAATTTTGTAAATCTAACAACGAATTTATAATTTTTTTAGTGAGTTCAATAGCAATACTTGTGCAAAACACATTAATAATTCATAAACTCATTCAGTTTTGCAAATTATATCATGTGTTATTTTAATGCATCGATTTATATTAATTTTATTATTAAATTTATGAGTAGTTGAAAGTAAAAACTTAACGTTATTATATTTCTGTTAAATGAATAGATTAATGTGGTTTTAATTAGTTAATATTTTTTTGTCACCTCATTTATAACACTGTTCAACGATTTTGTTGCTGTTGAGTAGTAAAATAAATTCTATAATAAAAAATAAAAAAATTATAAAACTATATAATACATATATACATACATACTTGTGGTAAATACATATAAGTAGTGAATATATAATAATGCAATTTCGCTTTTAGAAAGGCCCAATAAATTAAATTGCATTTCGGTAAATAGAAAAAATCGAGGAAAAACGAATTTTTTTTGTAGCATAAAAGTCGAGAAATCGACTTTGTGTTGCTATTATTGATAATTATTAATATAAAATAAATAAATATTTTTTTCTCTATGAGTAGCGAAGCAAATTCAACACTAAGAAACATACATATATATAAATAAACAAATATATACATACATATATATACATATATATAAATATATAATAATGGCATTTAACTTTCTTTAAGGCTCAATATATTAAATCAATATATCAGTTAATCGACTAATCGGAAAAAGTGCAAAATCGAAATGATCTTTTTTTTGTGTCATAAAAATCAAAAAATTGACCTTCGTGTTGTTATTATTAATTATTGTTAAAGTTATTATTGTTAATGTAAATTAATATTGTTTCATTTTGAGTAGCGAAGCATATTCAATATCCAAAAAATAAAATAAATTATAAAATTATGTACATATATATAGAAATATATAATAATGGCATTTAACTTTCTTAAAGACTCATTATATTAAATCGAATTTCTATTAATCGACTAATCGGCAGGAGTGCAAAACCGAAATCATTTTTTTTTTTTTGTAGCATAAAAATCGACCTTTGTGTTGTTATTATTAATTATTGTTAATGTTATTATTATTAATATAAATTTATATTTTTTATGAGCAGCGAAGCAAATTCAACGCAGAAAAAAATAAAATAAATTAAAAAAATATTTGCATACATCGTACACATAAATGCACAATATCAGCATTTAGCTCTCTTAAAGGCACAATAAATTACGTCAAATTTCGATAAGTCGATTAATCGGAAAAAGTGGAAAAATCTAAATTAATCCTTTTTTTGTTGCATAAAAGTCGAAAAATCGACTTTTGTATTGTTATTGTTATTGTTAATGTAAATTAATATTTTTTCTTTATACCTACCAAAGCAAAAATATAATAATAAGCAAAATTATTTATATATATATAAATGTATAATAACAGCATTTAACTTTCTTAAAGGCCGAATAAATTAAGTCGAATCTTGGTAATTGACAAAAAACTATTGTTGTTATTCATTATTGTTAATGTTAGAGTTGTTAATGTAAATTAATCTTTTCTTCTTTATAAGTAGCAAAATATTTTCAATGACAATAAGTGAAATGTATTATGAAATTATTTACATACGAGGTGTGATCAAAAAATAACCGTTATTTTAAAATTTCGTGAGTTACGTCTTAGCAAAAGAAATGCATTCAAGGAATCAAACATATTTTCAATATATTTTGTGATAGGGAAGTGGTGAAAAATTGCGTTATCACCAAGGGAATTTACTTAGAGTTGTCATAGGAGAGGATCATTGTTTTATGATGCCTCTTCGCTACACATCAATGAGTGCTGTGATGAGCATTCAAAAGGATCCTCTCTATTTTCAAAATAACTGATTTTCTAAAGCTTTTCTTGAGTCAAATTTTTCACAAGCAAACTTATTCGCTACAGGCAGGAATGGTAATCATTTGTTGCCACAGGCGTACTATAATATGGATGTACGAGTACAAGAGGCATAAGAAGATTCTGAAGAGTAATGTGTGTGTCTGGTATTGTCCTGATGGAATACAATTTTTCTCCTATTTCCGATTCCCCGCCTATCGCACCAAACCCATAGCGAAATCATCCTTATCTTCAAACCGGGCTTGGCCATCGTTTGCGCCATCCCACCGTAACTCCACCACCACCGTTTTTACCTGACGCTGTTGTTGTTAGTGACACATTAGCAGTCATTACCCGCTTCAGAAATGAGTCGATTTTGGTGCGATTCAACAACGAGATGCACGTGGAAATACTAATTTTTGGAATAACTCATGCGGCATCCATACATTGAGATTCGTTTCGTGCCCAGCCTTGTTTAAATTGTTCTGAATGAGTTTTTGTGCAATATTAGCTGCAGAGCAATCGAAACAGTGCTTTGCTTACATGGCAGTTGAAATTGACGATTTCCATTATTTTATCGGCATTTTCTGCAGTTGGATTTCCAGGGCGTGATGCGTCTTTGACATCAAAATTACTGTAATGGTAATCTTATCCTATCTTTCTAACGCCATCTAGCGTAACCCGATCGTACTAGTACAAACCGAGACGCAGATGGCTGAGGTCATCTACTGTTTATTGTAATAGCACTATTGCATGATATTTAATAAATTTGGAAAAATAATCACGCAGTTGTAAGGAGTGGCTGTTAAGTAGTGTTTGTGAATCTGTACCCCGCCCATGGCACTGTGGATCTCAACCCATGTTTGTGGGTATGTGAGCTTCGGCCGAACTTATGGCATTTGTTAACTTATTTTTAACAATTTCACACTTTTTCCGAAAAATTGCAGTTTTAGTTTAAAGTTGCAAACATTAGTTTGCAATTACGGGAATAATCGCAAAACTAACCGATCTAACAAAGAAGACATACAAATGTTGCGAAAAATGTTCTTTATTTTTCATCATAATCATATTCCATAGCTTCTATACAATTTATAGTAAAATCTGTGGAACTCCCTAAAAGTAGCCTTCAATCGCAGACTCCATCACTTCATTGTGGAAAAATCCTTTATCACTGAGCCATTTTTTCAAGTTTGGAAATAGAAAATAGTCCGAGGAGGATAAATCTAGCGAATAAGATGCGTAATGAAGCAATTCGAAATTAATATTATTAATTTTGCTTATCGCTATAATGGATGTGTGAAATGGTGTATTGTCTTCATGAAACAACACTTCCTTTTTCGTGAAATCCGGCTTTTTTTCCATAATTTAATCACATAAACGCTGCAATACATTAGCATAATATTCGCCGTTGATAGTGTTTCCTTTCTGAAGACAATCAATAAAAATAATCCTATGCGCATCGCAAAAAACAGACGCCATGACCTAGCCTGCAGGTGGAACCGTCTTCATCTTCTTTGCTACGATTTTCCCATTCCAGTCCACTGTTTCGACTGTTCCTTTGTCTCAAGTGTGGAGTGGTGAACCTACGGCTCATTCATGGTTTGACGCAAAAATTCGGTTTATTGCAGTAATGCATTGCCAAACACTCTACTAAAACATCTCCGCGACGCTGTTTTTGCTCTATTGAAAGCAAGCGCGGCACCCATCCTGGGCGCAGCTTTCCAATCTTCAAATCTTCGGTCAATATGCGATGCATAACTCTTTTTGAAATGCCTGTCATTTTAACTAGCTCACGCACCTTCATCCAATACCATTTTGTGAATTTTTTAACCGTTCGTGGCGTGGACACCTCAATTGGTCGACCACCATTCTCTTCGTTTTGGCCTCTTTTAAACTCTGCTACCCAATATTTTTTAGTCGTAGACGAAAGAACAGATTCCCCCACAGTAGAATCTGGCTTAATATTGGTTAAGCTAAAACCCTTCACGTAGAAATATTGAATAACATAACGTTGGCCAATTTTTTCAATGTTTGCAAATTCACTGGGATCGTTTACTTTTGATGGCTGAAATAAAAATTGTAAACAATGTGGTGCCTTGAAACCTAAAACGTATGGGTTATAAGGTTGTCACTTTTCACCGAAGTAATTTTTTTTTCAAAATACTGGCACTATCTGTACATCAGGTCGGCTAGTTTTTGGGGGCGCCCTCGTAAAATCCTTATAATAAGAAAGTGTAAATGAAGCATGATAAAGAAAAATTCACTGAAATTTAACTCAAATGTACAAAAACAACCTACGTCTTTATATAATGTCATCCTTAAAGCTTTCAATACAAATAATTTACGATTTTCGGTGCATTTAGAGTATCAAGAGAATTTACATTTCATCTTTTCTGCAATTTCCCAGAAAATGCTGATGTTTTTCCAGTTGATCTGGGAAATGAAAAATTCCTAGAAATTGCGTTACCTACTGCCAATTAATCAAGTATTACTGTCTGCTGAAACTCAGAAAAACTTCTCAAATTAACATTCACAATTGTACTTAAATACTTAAAGAAAATTCCATTCAGTTCTACTAAAATTGGGATGGATATCGATGGATACGAGAAGCTCTCTTATACAGCTTTCAAAGAAAGCAAATGGAATTTGTTTATTTTTTCTGATTTGGTTTTAAAAAGACTCCAAAGTTAATTTCTACAGAGTTAATTTCAAAAGGCTGTCTAATCCTAAATTCTCTTCAAATTGAACTGTCTTTGCTGACAACGATAAGTACATTTTTCTGTTAATTTTCAAGTACATCAATTTTTATGACATTAAGCGGCCCACTTTGCACTTCAGACATTCGTAACATTTCGCTAATATTTCAGTTATGTGTCAGCGAAATAAACACACAGACAAAAAAAAAAAAGAAAACACACAAATGCCATCCTTTACAACAATAAGTAGGGCTTAAACACTCAATTAAGAAAGTTCTATGCTTTTTGTGTGCGTTTTTTGTTGTATATGTGTGTGTGTTAATTACATTTAACAAAAATTCATCAAAATTTTACTGTGTCAGTGTCAGCAGAAGCACCCAATCCAGCAGAAGCAGCAGCAGTCTGGGATTATAAAAGCAAAGCGTAACGGCAACGTTCTAATTCAGACTCATTTGTTTTAGTCTTGTTCATGTTCATGGCAGCCCCCACTTAAATAGTAAAGTTCATGCTTGGAATATTCCAATGCTGTGCATGGTAGATAAAGTTAGGGCGTTGAATGTGGGACAGCGAATATTTTGCAAGTTTAAAATATTTTATAAATTATAAAATTATGGTTCTTTACAAAAATTTTAAATATTTAACATTCTGTTTTTTGACAGCGGTCCGGATTTTCATATCGTTGAGAATACAGATACCGTTAAATTTTCATGATTCATATGTTCATGATTCTTTGTTCTAGATTCTCTTTAAGGTACGGTAGAATTGCACTGCAGCTTATCTCAACTCTTTTATGGATTTTATGTTGAGGTCATTACAAATTAGGTATACGAAACCCTCATGGTCTGAGTTTCCCCTCATAGCAATTTCGCGTACGGCAGTGCTGTGATGATTTCTCTACAAATACAGTTGTCAGGTGGTAACTTTTGATTGCCTCGAATAATCATGATTCTCCCTCTCAGGGATTTAAAGTTCAGATTTTCATTAAATAACCAAATACAGTGAGTTATTTATTTCTGTTTTACGAAACAGTCTGTTTGACTGAATTGTTCGTAAATCAATCAATCAATCGTGGTAGTTTAACGTGGGTCTCACTTTGAAAGCCTTACTCACGGTGTGTCATTACATATAGGACTGTTTTTATTTGCATTTGTGACAGTCTGCGCTACTTTGGAGAATTAAGACTAATCCCGGAAGGATTAGTCAAAGCACCTTTAAGACAAGAAGCATATCCCCTTGGAAAATTTCCTCAGGGCTTCCTTCCTCTCTCAGCCAAAGTACTTTTGAAGTCACTGGTATGAAGTGAACTTCTTCCCGGTAAGGAGTGAGGCTATCTAGACACCTCAACCTAATCGACGAAGAATAATGTTTTCCAAATTCCCGTATTACTTTCACTAACTACTAACTACTAATCACTAACAACATGTGTTCTGTTAACCACAGCCAGCACGATACTCCCACAAGGGGTCCTACGCCACGATCAGGCAAGAACAAACCCCTGATCTCCCGTGCTATCAGAAAACGAAAACCCTCTTTTTAGGGCTGCTCCAGTTTCGCTACATCACACCTCGCATGGAACTTGTACCAAACGCGGATATGCACCTGAAACAGGTTGCAGCTACACGCCTTTGTACTATGCAAGCTCATACAGAAAAGTGGGATGCTGCTAAAACACAAACACAGTGCATCTTCGCAACACAACCTCCAACTCCTAACAGCAAACAAAAGCCAAAGCTGTCTGCCCTACCGCTCTCTATTGCGCTGACGCCTTGTCTGCCTGCTATGTGACGTGCTTCGGCCAGCCTGTTTGTTGAAGACAACATGTCCGGCACCTCTCAACTGTCCCCAACCCACACAATGAGTCCAAGTCCCAATCAAATTAAAACCAAAGTCAGGATTTCCACCGACAAAGCAAACGTCCCGAACAAAAGCGTATGTGGCTATACCCTTGTGCGACTGATCCCATCTGGATTGCAATCTGGTTGTCTCACACTTCCCCAAAAACTGCCCTACGTTCTGTCCTACTTAGGTTTTCTCTACATGCCTTACAAGCCTTACAGTATTACCCGCTGGCATGACCGCATCAAACAGAATTGTTCGTAATGTAGAAATGAGTAACTCGCCGCTGTGTAAACAATCAACTGCAGCCGCTGTATAATTAGTCAGACTATCCGCTCTTTACCGAAGTTGCCGTGTAAGCAGACAGCGAAATTAGATTTATAAATAATCAGATGTGAACAGCATTAAATAGTTGGAAAAAGACTGAACCCTCTGTGAACGATCACTCAAATGCCGTGCCAATAAAAAAAGAACGAATTCCCTTGCAATCATGTAAGAGACATGGTAGAGCTTCCCACATTAAATGAGCTTACATGCATTTCATTTTTAAACGCCTTCAACCGAACTTACTGCTTAACGAGAAGCACTTACAAGACTTGTTGATTATTCGATTACTCAAACTGCTCATCAGAGACGTTAAGGTGGCCATCGGGGATTGAACCTACGATCATAAGCATGATTGTCGCGTGATATAACTATCATGGTATCTCCCATCACCAATGCAGTTTGAAACCGCACTCCAAAAATTTACTTATGCTCCACAGTCGAACTCACTTATTATGCTCCAAACCACAGAACATCAATCAATATGTTGGGGTAAAGTTTTTATACTTAAATAAGTAAATACAATTGTACCATCTTGTAAAACTACATACGAGTACAGAGTTGAAATGGATTATTTTTCTTCATTGCTCTGCAAAGTGAAACTTTTTCAACAATTTTAAGTAACATCTTGTTAGCAACATTTATCACCCATCTTATATCTGACACAGTGTCCGTCAGAAAGTATACTACTTTGTTTTGGTAAACATCAGTCTTGACAGTTCATATTTGGCAGTCGTGAAGTAGAGACGTGGCAAATTTATTATGGAATAATATTCGATAAACCAACGTGTTTTAATCGTTAAAACATTTTTTCAAAATCAATCATCGTTTACTGTGACGATGAGAAAGTTAAGTAACATTTTTGGGAGAAACAACGTGCCAACAAGACGCACTATTTATCGTGTAGTGAATAATTTCGAAGAAAGAGGGTCTGTAACTGATAGGGTCAAGCATTGACCACAGCGTATGGCAAGATCGGCTGAAAACATTACTGCTGCTCAAGAAAGTGTTCAAAACAATCCATCTCAATTCGACGCCGTGCTTAGGAGCTTGGTCGTCAAAGAACAACTTTGGCCACAACTTTGCACAAGGATTTGCATCTGTTTCCATTTAAGATTCAGTTGACATAAGAGCTTCTTCCACAAGACCATTTACGTCGCCGTACATATGCCTATAGGATGTTACAGCTCGCCCATGACAACTCCGATTTTCATGAAAAAATCATAATGAGTGACGACGAAGCACATTTTCATTTGAATGGATATGTAAATAAACAGAGTAGTCGGTTCTGGGCAATGGAAAACCCTCAAATTATTCATCAGCCACCTTTGCATCGATTAAAAGTGACAGTCTGGTGTGCAATTTGGTCAGGAGGAGTCATTGGGTCTTACTTCTTTGAAAACTGAAAACGGCGTAACGGTAACTGTCAATGGGAAGCGATATCGTGATATGATTGAAGACTATTTAACGCCACAACTGCATGCTTTGGGCTTGATTAACATGTGGTATTAACAAGACGGTGCCAAAACGCGCTGGGTAGAGAGCAAGTTGCTAACTATCCAGTCATCCCCTGACCTATTTGTCGCCAGTCCCTGGAGCTACCTTCTATCTGCACATAAGGGACATTCGAACAAAACATGACGCCAGTCTTCGACTGGTGCACCACAATCGAACGACTCGCGATCAGACAGGGCTCTCTTATGCAAAAAGGCATTGAGTGTCCCGTTAGAAAGAAACCAAGACAGGGGTTGAGCCCAAAATCGAGTTTTTTTCCCAACGGACCTAACATCTGGCAAAAACGTAAATGTAGTACGTTCGTTATGACTCTCTCCCCAGCGTGTTTGCGATCTCAACATGACACATTCGGCCAAGAGTCAAGCTCTCTACCCTCTCAATGAACCAGTCTGTTGCCGCCAGTGGATACCCTTTCCTGGCCTTGAATTCCGTCGCATGACGCATTACAACAAGATCCAGCGGTGCAGCACCCATCAGTCCCTGAAGGCCTTCTATGTTGAAAAACAGGGCAAAAAAAGGAAGGATCTGTCATCACCGCCCAGCTTAAGTAGCTAGAGGTACAATTATTAAAATTGATCATAGTCCCCTTCTCGATTAGGCAAGCGCTATGCTTTGAACTTTCCCAAATTCGTACTCTTAGGGGTAGAAACAGGGTAAACAATGTCTAATCCGGTACGGTCGCCCAGCCTAAATTGGAAATTGGAAAGTTTTCAAAATCGTGATTTTAGAGATAAGAACAGAGTAAAAAGGAAATAAAATAGTACCACCGGCGAGACTATTCTCTGATTTTCCTTAAACAGCATTCTTACTTTTAAGGGGAAAAGTAGAAAATGAGAGAGTACGAAAAAGCGGCCATTACTCTCAACAAAAAACTGAAGTCTGAATCACATAACAGGGAGTGTCCATTCCTCTTGCCGTATAAGCGAGATTCATACTATTATGGAACAAAACTAGTAAGAAGGGAAGTCAAATGGTATCAACACCTAACACAGAAGACTGATTCTAAAGCTATCAACATTATGGTGCACATCCTCCTTCCACATAAAGGCACGATAAAGAAAGGGATCCTAGTTTTTAGGTGTAAATATTCGCGGAAGAGGGGAAAGCATAGTGAATGATTGAAGCTAAAATTATGATATTGCTTTTTGTATAATACTGTACATTAGACCGGGTCACGAAAAAAAAATCCCAAAGTCGGCACGAAATATTAAAGATAATCTCGAGACAATTTAAAAAAATTTTTTTTTAACCCATTCCGAACCCGTGAAAAACAGCCAAAATCGTTTTTTTTATCGTAGTTTCTTTGTTTGTGGCTCGATCATAATATATGAGACATCTTTGTGTAGGTATTGACGAATGCTATATTTGTCCCATAGATGTCGCTGACGTACAACATCATTTTGTAATGAAGGTTTCATTAACGCAGTTTCTACCCCTAAAATTTAAAAATATTTTATTTTTGGATTAAAGCCCTTTCAAAACCAAGAATATTTTGCTTTGGAAGTATACGGTTTTATTCAAAAACAAAAAAGTTACGTAGGAAAACATTTATTTACAGCATTAATATAAATATTTTTTCATTATTACCGCAAATTATTGCGTAAAAATTTACCGCTAGCGAAAAAAATTTTAATTACATATTATTGCATACTTTTTAGCGCTATCGAAAAACATTTTAAATATTTTTCTGGGTTAATTCATTTGTTATCTAGCTACTATTGAAATTTTATTTTGGTTTTATTGCAAATAAAATACAAAAAAGAGTAAAAATAATTATAACAAATCTTAGCGTGACTCAAGTTGGGTGTATTGTTCACGACTTTCTAGTTTTGCAAAAATATGGCTATCAATTGTGATGGGGCTGCTGTTAACACAGGATACAAGAAAGGAGTGAATGTATGCATGGAACGACTTCTACAGCGGCCATTGCAGTGGAATGTCTGTCTTTTCCACTTCAACGAATTGTCCCTCAAAGCTCTCTTGACTCACTTTTATGGCAAGCAAAAAGGCCCTGGAACTTAGGCAGGTGAATTTGGAGACGATATTCTACATTGTGAAAAAAGGCCTATAAGTTTAGTTTATTATTATGATTTCTGTTATATTATTGTGATAAAGTTTGAATTTGGATTATCGACAAAATAAATGTATAATTTTCAGATCTCACAAGTTTTTGAGCCGATTGCTATGGGTTCAATGCCTAGTAACATTGACGGCTGTAATATGCGAAGCGATCAACGTTATCTTTACCGTGTCGTTGTAGCCGTTAATAATGGCACATGCGATGGTCAACTAACCAACGATAAACCTGGTCCAGTGAGCTCAGCAAGATGGTTGACCACCCCATCTAGAATCCTCCGGCTATATATTTCAAGTAGTCAGCCAAATGGTACTTTAAAAGTTCTTGTAAATTTTTTAGTCAAAGTATACGCTCCATTTTGGTTCCTTGTCAAGAGTCAGCCACAAGCCATACACGGCAGTCGTCAAGCCATACACGGCAGTTAACGATAGACGTTCAGGAAGTAATACGCCATACGATCGAATATAATGCCCATTATTTCCACCCTGAAAACATACTATTGGGTATGATAACAGACCCGGATGAAACAGTACGAGGTGAAGGATATTTAAAAATACGAGCAGCGAGGGATAATCCTCCCAGACTTCGTGAATACATGAATACTAGGTACATGAACCTAGACACGGACTTATTAACTTCGACAGTGATTCATACACTAATATGATCGACTGGGACAAAATACCAGCAACAGAACCACCGTGCTTACAATTCCATACGGATGAAGATATTTAACGTTACCAATATTCAAACAACGAAATTATAAAGATACCAGGTAAAAAATGGAAGTAATAATAATAAAAAATATATACATCATTTTGCACTTGTTGTAGATTTTCTATGCCATTCCCAAAACACTGAACGTTTTGTACGAGTTGTAAGTGAATCAGCGCTTGCAGTCACTGATGAAAAGCGTCTCAGCCATATTTTTGCAAAACTAGAAAATCGTGAACGATACACCCAACTTGAGTCACGCCAAGGTTTGTTATAATTATTTTTACTCTTTTTTGTATTTTATTTGCAATAAAACCAAAACAAGATTTCAATAGTAACTAGATAACAAATGAATTAACCCAGAAAAATATTAAAAATGTTTTTCGATAGCGCTAAAAAGTATGCAATAATATGTAATTAAAATTTTTTTCGCTAGCGGTAAATTTTTACGCAATAATTTGCGGTAATAGTGAACAAATATTTGTATTAATGCTGTAAATAAATGTTTTCCTACGTAACTTTTTTGTTTTTGAATAAAACCGTATACTTCCAAAGCAAAGTATTCTTGGTTTTGAAAGGGCTTTAATCCAAAAATAAAATATTTTTAAATTTTAGGGGTAGAAACTGCGTTAATGAAACCGTCATTACAAAATGATGTTGTACGTCAGCGACATCTATGGGACAAATATAACATTCGTCAATACCTACACAAAGATGTCTCATATATTATGATTACGATAAAAAACCGATTTTGGCTGTTTTTCACGGGTTCGGAATGGGTTAACAAAATTTTTTTTTTTTTAAATTGTCTCGAGATTATCTTTAATATTTCGTGCCGACTTTGGGAATTTTTTTTATATATGAAGGCCGACCCGGTCTACTGTACATCCCCACTTTTATAGTGCAGTCTCGCTCAAAAAGGGAATTTGTTGGTTTAGGGGCAGAATAAGAAAGAAAGGGGACAATATTGATAGCATATGCAAAAACAAAAGGATGAAGCTGGAACCATGGCATTGAGTGTATTAATTCACCCGTCAGTGTAGGTAAAGGAAAAGAAGGGTTTGTAAAATTTCGATTTTTAGGGGGTAAAATATGACAGAATTAGGACAAAATTGGTACAGTAGCGCAAGACATATGACTAAAGCTGGAATTGCCAAAATGTATGTGAATATATCTAATTATTAATTGTATTATTATTATTATTAATTATTAGTATCACGACTTAGGTGAATGTTTAGAAGGTATTATTCGTAGGTCCCATAACTCGTACAGTGTACTGGAACAAATAGCTGAGAATAAAGTCATGAAATTGAGAGTGTAGATTTCTCTGTCAAGATATGTCAAGAATTTTTGGAGGTTTGTACACTTAGGGAAAATATGTGGGATAAAGAGATTGAAAGTGGGGTTATTCCATAAAACATGGCTGAAGCTGAAATCATCAGTACACTCCTCTTCCGTTGCAGTAGTGCAATCCAAGAGGAAGGTGGGCGTTAACGATACAGTCGCTCAAAGCCAAAATTTAGAAAAGTGTGCACTCTACGCCACGAAATATAATGGAAATTCGAACTTTTGATTTCAACAGGAAATAAATGAGACAGATATTGAATCATGGATTATATTGGAACAATGAAACTGGAAAAATTTAAGGGGCACCTTCTTCTGACACTCTATCCTCGCTGTGAAAAATGGTTTCAGAAAAATCGGGTTTTCCGGGGAAAACCATAAATGAGAGGGAGCAAAAAGGATACCATCGTTTGGACTAAAGAGCTGCAGTGATAATAAACTAAGCTATGTTATCTGAAATTTCAATCGCTAAGAAATGAATCGCCTATGGCATGTAAAAAGCAGCACCTTTTTGTTCAAGCCATTAAAGTCAGAATCGTGAAAATTGCCACGAAATCTTTTTCTAGCAGTGCTAACTAAATTGCAGAGCAATTCAACTTCTAATTTAATTTTCAATTAAAACGTACACTCAAGCGTAGCGGCCATTTGCTAGTAATGTATTATACATATTTCCCACTGTCCCATAACATACGAGTAAATAATCCTCCTAAACACAACACCCGTTGCACTCATTTGCTTTAGTAAACTCTGGAGGATTTGCATTTCAGTTGAAGGTTCGAGTTTATCAGCATTTGTGCGTTGACATACACAAATACATTGCATGACATGGCAATTAAATTTGCAGCAAAAGCAAACATTTTACAACAGGATTCTGTTAAAATAGCAAGAGTTAGAAACAAAGAAATAAATAAGATAAAACGGAAATAAATAAAATGAAGTGTCCCAAGCTTAACAAGGATGAGTGTACACGTATTGTCACAGATTCTGTGAGCTGCCGTACGTTGGAGACCAACATAGAAATTAATGTTGACAGCAAGAAGGAAAAACCACACGAAATGAAGAGAGTGAAGATGAAAATAACACGTTTGCAATTTGTTACCTAATACGTTGCTTCAAAATTCTTTGAAACGCAAAGAACTGTAATTGAATATTATAAAAAAAGGAACGGAATGTGTTTAGAATCTGATAAACATCTTTATGGGTAAATGATGCGGGAGACGTATTTAAAATTGTTAACCAAATTGCTTGATATTAAATTGGATGATATATATTTTATTGGGAACACGTTTCATGCAAATTCTGAAAGAACTGAGTAAAATATGATTACGTTATCAAGTTATATATAAGTCTATATATTCAGAACGTTAGTTGTAAAATCTTTTTATGGTTCTTCCCTGGCATCGATAAATTTCACTGGCCGAAACAGCAACATTTCTCATCTTCCCCAAAAGTAGACCAGGAACAATTTATCAAGTAGCCTGAAAACTCTCAAGAAGTCATAGATTTGATTGATACGAGGTTTGTTCAAAAAAAGGTGAATTTTCAAATTTCGCGGACTACGTACATTCGACTTTCGATTATTATTATTATTTTTTTATGTTGGTACATTCGTCTCGAAGATATGTCGACGGTTTTATCCATATAGCATGTTTAGTTTTTTTTGTGAGAGGCATAAATAAAACAAGTGTTTTGCATGTTCGGCGGTTTTCTGGTATCGAAAAAAATGGATCAAATAAGTCGCATTAAAGTTTGTGTAAAAAATGGAATTAAGTGGTCAAAAACACTTGAAATGTTGACAGTGGCATACGGTGAGAGTACTCTGAGTCAAAAACAAAAAAAATGTTTACAAGTGATACAAGCTTTCCACAGAAGGTCGAGAAGATGTGAATGACGACGTTCACTCTGGACGCCCCAGCACATCAACAACCGATGAAAATGTTGAGAAAGTGAAGAAAATTGCTATAGCGAATCGTCCAATCACAATTAGAGAAGTTGCTGAGGATGTCGGCATATCGGCTGGCTCATGCTATATAATCGTTTCCAAAATTTTGAGCATGAAGCGTGTGGCAGCGAAATTCGTTCCAAAATTGCTGAATTTTGACCAAAAACAACGTCGCATGAGCATCGTTCAGGAATTGTTGAATGACGTTAACGATGATCCAGATTTGCTTAAAAGGGTCACAACTGGTAACGAATCATGGGTATATGGTTATGACATCGAAAATAAAGCCCAATCGTCCCGACGGAAGAGTCCAGGAAGACAAGACAAAAAAAAGCACGCCAATTTCGATCAAATGTCAAGGTTTTGCTTACCGTTTTCTTCGATTACCATGACATAAAGCATCAGGAGTTCTTACCATAAGGTCGTACGGTAAATAAGGAGTATTACCTTGAAGTGAAGCAATACGCCCGGAATTGCGGAAAAAAATGCATGGCTTTTGCATCATGATAATGCACCTGCTCACTCATCTTTGCTTGTGAGAGATTATTTGGCCAAAAATAATGGCGTTATCAAGCTTCAGCCACAGTATTCACCAGATTTGGCCCCCTGCGACTTTTTCCTGTTCCCAAGATTGAAGAGACCTAAGAAAGGACGAGGTTTTGCGGCGATTGAGGAGATGAAAACCGAATCGCTGAAAGTGCTCAAGGACATACCGAAAAGTGCATATCAGAACTGTTTCGTGGATTGGAAAAAACGCTGGCACAAGTGTATTACATCTGAGGGGGACTACTTTGAAGGATATAAAATAGAAATTGATGAATAAATAAATATTTTTTGAGAAAAGTGAAAACTTGCCTTATTTTTTGAACATATCTCGTACTTTTTTATATATGCTTGAGACATTAAAAGGCAACACTTCTAAAGTCGTCAGATTTTCATTGACGCATATAAGATTTAGAAAAAATAAATCCATTATTTTTCCAATAGATGGCTTTAATAATCTGTATCTTGCGATGCATAAGCGAAATCAGGCGTTACGCTAGATGGCGTTAAAAAAATAAAATTTCGTGCTCAAAAAACTATTCGGGCAGTGTTGTGATTGCCTGACTCAGTGCGATTTGAGCGCCCTAAAATGTATTAAAACTTTGTAGAATTTGTATCCACCGAATTTGGGGACTCGTGTGGTACTTATGATTATTCCGGCAAGTTTGCTTTCAAAGTCTTTGTTTTAAAGTGAGCGGTGGCATGATGCTTGTCATACCTAACTTCATGGGTATGTTCATGTGTTTGCCTCCTCGCTATTAACTGAGCTACTCCGTGAGAGGTGTCCAGTTTTGTGAAGACAGTGTTGTGATTGCTTGACACAGCTTGAGCGGGTGCGTCCTAAAATGTATGAAAACTTTATAAAATTTGTATCCACCGAACTTGGGGACTGGGCGTTTTTTGTATAAGTGTGTGAATATCGAAAGCTACCGTTACTAAATGCAGACTTTAAAGGAGAGTTTTAAGAAAGCAAAGCTCAACCAAACGAATAGAAAATGTAAAACGTATGTTGGTCACCATTTAATTGAACTAACACCACAAAGTTGGATAGGTAGATAGTTGGACATGGACAATATTGTGGTCGGTCGACAGTGGCCATACAATATCGTACACTGTATGAAATGGAAACATTGGTTTGCAAAGCAACAATATCATATTAAGCATTGATGCGCAAAATGTATTAAATTTCTTATGGACTGGGAATGTATATTTGTAGGGGAGCTATATCAGAAGATGAACCCAAATGGACCACCTCTAGGAGGGATCATCTTTGATCTATTTTTTATGCTCCTTCAGCCTTAACATATTTTGTTTTAGGACCCTTTACATGAGACAAACAATTTAACAACGCTTTCGAACGTTAGTTTGAAAAGCTGTTATTTAATTTGTCGATTGCTCGACAACAGCTAGATGGTTGTAATGAAGTCAAGATCATTTCAACTATAGGCTCGTGTTTCAAAGGTCCGAAGGTCAGTTAAGACCAAATAATATATATTAATCAGTACGGAAATTTTGTTTAAGTAAACTCATTTACACTGTTCTTTTGCATTGATGTAAAAATCTAAAGGATGCCAAGGGGGAAAGTGGAACATTGCTACGTTCTTATCAAAAAGTATATAGGGAAGCCATTGTAATTGCTCTCCTATAAATCATCTGAAATCTTGAAATTAACAACAAATTATTTAAAAATTATAATGATTGGCCCACTCATTACAGCCATTAACTGAATAAAGGTAAAGTCAAAAAACCCCTTTATCTGTAAGTATAACGTTTCTAGAATTACGTTTACGATAGTAGGTTATGATGGTTTCTTTTACACCGATTATATGATCTATTGTTATCTCTTTTTTCGCTGTTATGTATTAGGTTTGGAACTAAGTTCCCGCTGTTTGCCGATAGATGGCGCCAGCTGTAAGTGCTAGTCAATTCTGCCATAACCTAAATATTATGAGCCAAAATGAGGCATATGGCTCATAATACCGCTTCGACACAAACCTTTAAAGACACTGAATTGACGGCATTGCTTGATGGGGATCCGTGTCAAACGCAGATAGAGCTTGCTTCAGTATTAGTCTATTTCCAAGCGATTGCATGCGTTGGGAATGGTTCGAAAGCAAGGAACTTGGGTTAATTATATGTTGAAGCCAAGGGAAGTTGAGCGCTGCTTTTCGCCTGTGAACAACTGCTTCAGCGACAAAACAAAGGAAGGAGTTTCTTTATTGTATTGTAACGGGTAGTGGATTCATTACTGCAATCCAAAGAAAAGAAAGTCATGGGAGTTGCCCAGTCATGTTTCTACATCGTCGCCTAGGCCGAATATTCATGCTGGGTAGGTTATGCTCTGTGGTTGGTGGAACCAGATCGATGTTTGTTATTGCCAGCTGTTGAAGCCAAGCAAAACCATCACTGGGGTTCGGTATCGACTTCAATTAATGCGATTGAGACGACCTCTACGTGAGAAACGCCCACAATACGCGGAGAGGACGAACAAGTGATTCTTGAGAATGCAACTGTCGGTCTTACGTGGCCTAGCCCATTGAAGCTAGCTGAAATAGGAAGTCTCACCATATCCGCCATATTCTCCAGATATTGCGCTGCCCTATTATCACTTGTTTCGTTCGGTGGCACTCAGTCTGGCTGACCAGCAGTTCCACTCGTATGGCGACATCAAGAAATGGCTGGATTCGTGGATGGCCTCAAAAGATGAACAATTTTACCATGACGGAATTCGGGCCTTGCCAGAAAGATGGGGAAGAAGTAGGAGCTAGCAATGAGCAATACTTTCAATGAATCATTTGTGAACATGTCTTCATAATAGAGTTGCATTTCAGTAAAAAAAAAACGGCGGGAACTTAGTTGCGCACCTAAAAAATAAGGAAATTCAATTCAAGTTAAGCAACGCTATTCTGTAAATATGTTTGTCTTTATCGTATCCATTATGTAAATATGTGCTCTCTTAAATCTTTTGGCATTTTGTGGAATAAGTAATTTTACTACAAATAAAGCGACTTTGTGTATGAATAAAGTTGACATTAAAGTGGAAATACGTTCCACAATTCTAAAAATAGAGGAATTGTTTTCATGGAATCGGAGAACATGATATGTATAATTTCACGGAAATTAAAAATCGTTCCAGTATCCAATTTATGGAAAGGAAATTTTTTTGTATTTTAATTTACCTTCGTTATGAAGAACATGTGCAACAGGTCAACAGGTCAAAGTGGTTACCATATTGTTTCCTTATCCCCCCTCTCCACCATTAAGTTTGTTGCTTTAATGCCTCATGCATGCGAAATTTCTCGCCAGCGATTTGTTTGTTTTAAATGCACACTAATTTGTTGTTTCTCTTTACGACGGCTTTACGACAAAGTAAATTTTAAATCGTCAACAAATTGTATAAAAATGGTAATGATTGACCCACTCTTACAGCAAATAACTGAATAAAGATAAAGACAAAATAAAACCCCTTAACACACTATCTTTGCCCTTAGCTCCATAATGGATGTATGTTTTGAATCTCTTCAAAAAAAAGGTATTATGTAAGAATTCTTTCTCAAAATAAAAAATGCTTCCATAAATATTTCCACGCTGTAAAGGTTCATAATTAAATCAATATTGACAACTTTTGTGGCCGTCAGAAACAGAATGCTTTGTCAAAGCGTCTTTGTGGAGACGACCGTGACTGGTCTGCCTTCAAAAGGCAATTCCTTGGAATTTATTCAGGTTTTTAAGGTATTAGGTCTATTGTCACAATAAGTACTTGAAAAAACTGGGTACATTTAAATTTTGTTAAACTGATTTCGAAACAAACCGGAGATGCCTACGGTACGTATGAGCAACGCATAACACATGTGAATGGTGGGGATTTCAATTAAATAATACGTATACGTTGCGATGCCAGCGATGCTAAGCAACATCAGTAAAGATGTTATGCTGACAATTGAATACAATTTTACGAGTATAATCATATGCAATAAAGAAAGAAAATTCTTATCCAAAGAATGGGAATATACATAATTTGATTGGCAACCATGTAATAACGAGAAGGAGGAAAGCATTTAAAGTATTAAACATTATTTTATCAAATGTCTTTCAAGGCTTAAGCTGATTTCTTAATGTATTTTTAGTAAATTTTACATAACCACACATAATTGCAAAGGTATACCATTACACATAGATAGAAAACGATATCACTTTCCAAAATTTACATCTTTATTTACAAAACGCACATTTTACTGTAGAGCAAATGTACACATTTAACGGAATTGTTCTTTACACACTTCAAAAGAAGTTAAGAAATTGTGTTTCCTTACAAAGTGATTTTTTCTTTCTTACTCTCTAATAGTTCACATGACAATTGCGAAAGCACAAGTAGATTAATTATTCAATAAATGTGTAAATCTGTATGGGGTTACTAGGACGATTTGACAATGCTCTGTAGTTACTTTCTCAGAATTTAGTCCACCAAAAGCATGAAGTGGGCCACATTTGTCACAATTCTGCAGAGCTGTGTGAAAGGTATTAAGTTTAGAATATATGAATTAAATTGATCATTTATATACATATTAAGCACATGAAAAGGCTCGGTTACTACGTCGATTTTTCTCGAGTTTTAAATAGAATTATATATCAATATTATGGTAAAAAAATCTACGACTCTGTGGCTTTCCAGTACGGAATTATTGAGGAAAGATTAAATTTTAGAAATCCGGTGTGTTTGTGTGAGAAGAGATGCGGCAGAGCGACCCGTTTTAATTCTAAGAATCGCCCAAATTTTATTGAATTTAGTACAAATTTTGCAGGAGAGTAAATATACACCATCAATGCAACTAGTTTCACTCATTCCAAAAGAATTAGATTTATTAAATTCAGTATTCTAAATGCAATTGCAAGAAATGAATACCCAATTCAACACCTATAGTTTTTTATGTCTAGAAATAACTTTAAAGTGTCCCTTTTTACATATTTAAAATAAAATAATTTACATATTTATAACTTTCCTGAAATATGTTATGTCAATTTTTAGTCTGTAAGGGTTTATATGTCCATAAACTGTCCATAAACCTAAATAAATGAAATGAAATTTTCAAAAACGTAAATAGATTACTCTGTCAATAAAATATATTCTGCGAAAAAAAAAAACCATTTAAAAACCTCGGTTAGGGGTCAACAACCTCCCTTTTCGTCGTTTAGCTAATACAACTATGCTCTACACTGGTGCGGAGATCGAACGTAATCGGTCATTTAATCTGTTATAGGAGTTCGATTTTGTCATATCATCTTGAGTATGTTTTCGATTTTTACAATGGATAAAAACAAACAAAATGGATCAAACAAATGAATTTGTCTCAAATTTTGTTATTGGAAATGGAATTTTGTGCGTTAGTGGTTTCAAAACCGCCGGTCTGGCAAGGCTGTCAGCTGTCAAATACCTGTCATTTGAAGTGTTATTTATTTAGCGAAAGGTTTGCCCTAAATAAATATGGATCGTTTAATAACCGAAAAACGCGTAATAATAGTTAAAACCTACTAAAAAAGTGGTGATTCAAATGTGTGCACTTTTCGTGCATTAAGGGGTGATTGTGACCGTCATAACCGACCCATGGTGCAAGAAATTGGCAAGATTATAAAAAAAATTTGAAGAGAAGGAAAGCGTTACAAATGTGGTCAGGCCTGTGCATCATCACAATATATGCACTGCCAAAAATATCGCTACTGTTAGTGAAAGTGTGGCGCATAATCCGAATTTCAATTCAGAGTGCTTTGGTGGTATGACAACCAATTTTTTTTTTTTGGCCTGCAATTGAATATTATGAACTGAACGATAAGCGGGTTCAACAAAATTGCACCTATTTTGTTACGCCCATGTGGCAATCTGTCGGGGAACGAAGGTCTCCTGGTTGAAATCAGCGAGATACTTGTTCTCCTTTTCCGCCAGCCGCCAACCGGACCACTTCGCCAGCCGCCCTCAACATGCGAATAAAACCCAAAATAATGTAAGTTAACCGTTATCTTTTCCTCTCCTCCAGTACGAAACTTCCTCGTAAGCATGCACATCCCACTAAGAACCTAAGTTCTTCCACAAAACCTCCAATCTCTCTCACGGAACCTAAGTTCCAAATTCAATCTTCAGACCAAATCTGACAGATTTACACTCTAGTATTTACATTTTTCAGAAGACTTTTCCTAATGAAAATAATTATAACCAAGTTTTTTAATTGATGTGATTTATCTATTTAAAAGGAGGACCTTTCCTAATGAAAATAATTCTATCCAAGAAAATTAAATGTGTTTTTTTAATTGAGTTAATTTATTACTTATATTTTCCCCTCCTCCAGTACGAAAGTCCCTCGTAAGTATACACATCCCGCTAAGAACCTAAGTTCTTCCACAAAACCTTCTATCTCTCTCACGGAACCTAAGTTGCAAATTAAATCTTCAGACCAAATCTGACAGATTCACATTCTAGCATTTATATTTTGCAGAAGACTTTTCCTAATGAAAATAATTATAACCAAGGAAATTAAATGTGTTTTTTAATTGATGTGATTTAACTATTTAAAAGGAAGACTTTTCCTAATGAAAATTATTCTATCCAAGAAAATTAAATGTGTTTTTTATTTGGTTTCATTTATCATACTTTCATTGCTATTTGAAAAGAAGACTTTCCCTAATGAAAACAATTCCATCCAGGGAAATCAAAATGTGTTTTTTTATTTCATATCATTTATCATACTTTAGACGAGACTGATGATATGCCTGTGTTCGTATCTATTATACCCATAAGAATGAACGCACATGGGAGTGTGCGTGAGCCAGTCACATAAAAGTAAAACATGTAAATTACATTAAATTTCTGATTGCAATTTCCTTTGTTCCTAATACTCGTATTATAGTAGAAATCTTTATCACCTAAATAAACGTTGTTGTTTTCTGTTTCATCGAGATTTTCAAGTATATGCAATAGAATGGAGTAGACGTTCGTAGGAATAGGTGCTCCTACCTTAATCGTAGCTGGAAGAATAGGGAAGGGACTAGGTGACTTTATGTCTGTGGGGCAAAATGTAAATTCAATTGAATTTTCAAAGAGTGCTAAAGGTACACATGCATAACTTTTATGTATTTTTTTATTTTTATTTTAACCTCCATCCTTTTAGTAAAAGTTGTGGGCGTGACATTGAATTGTTTTTAAATCCTCTTAAAGAAGCCAAAGCGATTATGATCCACATACTCATATGTTTAGGCCATTTTTGTTAGACTACAGAGAAATTGTAATACAGATGATGTTTTAACAAAAGCCTGTTTGTTATTGAAATATATTTGCGAATGATTGCGCTTTTGCATCAGAGCATGTTTAAAGTCACTGTATTATTTAAGATGTTTTAAAATAACCGAACTCCAATCTATCGCTTTTCTTCTTGAATATCCCTCGTCCCTGCCACTTTGTGTAAGTTTATCTACTTTCGCCATTTTTTTCTATTTCGCCATCAATCAGTTAATTGCACAGAAGATCCCCAAGAATAGCGACTTTATAACATCTACAAGAGTTGTATGAGTGTATTTGCCGGAAGTTTTTTTTTTGTTAACAACACTACAATTATAACAATTGAAAGCTGTTTTGTTTCCCATTGAAGTTCACTTTACAACGATGTATGCGTTGCACGTAGTTGAAAACACTGATAAGTTTTTATAAAATTTATAGAAGTGGGAAGCAGTTAAGTGGAAAAACTCCTTAAGTGCATTTTTTCGCGTCTCTCTCCCTGGGAAACAAACAACTATATAAGTGAATTTTAAAATTTGCATTTACGACGGCGGTCCCTAAACTAGCCGACCTGATGTTAGATGATGATGCCTGTAGTTTGAAAGGTGGCAAACTTATAAAACATATGTTTTAAGTTACAAGGCGCCACGTTGTTTAGTATTTTCATTTGAGCCATCAAAAGTAAACGACTTCAGTAAACATGGAAAAAATTGGTCATCGTAATGTAATTCAATATTTCAATTTAAAAGGTCTCAGTTCAATGATCCGAAAAAATCTTGTAATTTTTAAAGCACTGTTTTGGGTCGTAATTCAAATAGGGAAACACAGATTATTACAGAAGACGGACGAAGAGTTGTTTAAGATCAAAAGAAAGCTGATCGTTTAAATTTATATTTCGTAAAGTCTGTGGAAAGTTTGAAGCAAGGAATTACGACGTTTGTTGATAATAATTGCAACATATTAAGGACTTTGAGGAGGAAAAGAAGCAAATTTTCGCTAGATCCTTTTAATGAAAATGAAGTTATTGGCGTGATTAGTGATCTTAATATTAATTCTGCGCCGGTATATTTTGGTATTATGTCGAAAATAGTAGTTGAATGCAGTAACTATTTATCTCCAGTGTTAATGGACATATTTAATAGAATATTTGCAAGCGCAAAATATCCTGACAGTCTTAAAATTAGTAAAATAATTCCTATTCCGAAAAGCTATGTTTGTGGAAGAGTATCGTCCTATTGCAATTTTGTCTGTAATAAACGAAATTTTTGAAAAATTATTACATAAGAAGTTGTTGAATTACTTAAATCAAAATGAATATGTGTACAAATACCAGTTTGGATTTAGAAAAGGATGTGAAACTGAGGAAGCTGTGATCAATGTGGTAAACTTTATTTGTGATGGTTTGGATAGTGGTTTTCATGGCGTTGCAGGTTTTTTTTAGATTTTTCTAAGGCATTCGATCTTGTAAATCATGATATACTGCTGGAAAAACTATCATATTATGGAATTGTCGGCAAGGAATTACAACTCTTGAAAAGCTATTTATGTGACAGAAAACAATGTGTAAAAATTTTTAAGGCAAAGAGTGAATTAGTTCATGTAAAATCGTGAATGCCGCAATGTAGTACCTTGGGATCACTTCTGTTTTCTATTTATTTAAATGATTTAATTAATTTGAAATTGAATGGCCGGTAGTATACGAGTATATTAGCAAATGATACATGTTTTTTTTTATCCATATAAATATGATCTGGCTATGATGGAGAGAGACATATCATTAATTTTTGAGTTTGTGATAATAAACAAATTAGTACTTAACGCAACCGAAACTAAACTAGTTCGAATTAGACCACGGTCGCATGGAATGGAAAACAATGTCAATATTTTTGTCGACGGTGTTGCCAACCACGAAAGTTTCTGAAGTGAAGTACCTGGGTGTGACATTACAAAGTAATTTTACCCGGGAAAGTCATATCACCTATATTAAGAATAAAATTGCTCCTGCTAATGGCATTTTGAATAGAAAAACTGAGCTACTTGTTTTCAACTCATTCGTTCAAAGTCATTTAAATTATTTGGCAATCGCAAAAGGGCACAAAAATACTGTTGCTTTAAACGGTTTACAGCGCATGCAAATTAAGGCACTTAAAAATATTTTCGATATGCCCATCGTATACCCAACCCTATCGCTCTATGAGGATATAAACGTTCCTATATTGCCTATCCGTGGAATACATCTGCATAAGCTTGTTATATATGTATGTATACGATATAAATCCTTAAATAAAATCGGATGCAGAATGATTGAATTTACACAAAATCAAACTAATTTTCACACAAGAAACTTGTAATAATTTAAAAGCTGTGAGGTACAGATTAGAGACCACCAAACAGCGTATCGAATAGTTGGGTAGTTTTGAATACAATAAATTACTAATGACCATTAAAAATATAAATAACATATCCACATTTAAAAAGAATGTGAAGGATTACCTAAAACAAAATTTGCAGATGATTTTTATGTAATTCCGATGTTTTCAACAAATTTGAACTCTTAATTAATTTGCAGATGCTTTTTATATAATTCCAATGTTTTCAAAAATTTTGAACACTTAATTAATTTATTAATATATTTTACTTGAAATTGTGTATTGTAGTTAGCGTACACGTGAAATTTATTGCCAGCATGCCTCAATAATGCTCTCTGGCGCTGAGGCCAAATATTATATTATTATACATATATATTGTACAGAATTTTAAATAAAGATCGTGAGAGAACTGTTTCAAAAAAAAAAAAAAAAAGAAAGAAAATTCTTTGGAAGAGTTTGCTCCTTCCTTTACGACTGTAAAATATTGTATAGCAGAGTTTCAACGAGGGCGTATAAGCTGCCAAAACGAACACCGTAGTGGTCAACCAATTAAAGTGTCCACACAGTTAGGAAAATCCACAAATAGTATTGCATGATTGTCGGCTAAAGGTGCGTGAACTAGCTAAAATAATAATAGGCATTTCAAAAATTGTTATACAGTATTGACCGAAGATTTGGAAATGAGAAAGCTATGCGCAAGATGGGTGCCGCGCTTGCTATCAATAGAGCAAAAACAGCGTCGCAAAGATGTTTCAGTAAAGTGTTTGGCGATGTTTCACCGCAATAAAGCCGAATTTTTGAAAAGATTTATAACCATGGGTGAGACTTTACACCTGAGACAAAGAAACAGTCAAGGCAATTGTTTGCCTTAAGCTTTCTTAAGACTTCAACAATCGAAAAAAGATATTTGGGCTGTTCAAGTAAAAGATTTTTCTCGAAAATAAATTGAAGACCGGCTGATTTCGTATCTAATTCACAAGTGCAGCTTATTCTATATTTAATATGCCCTTAGATTACAGTAAAACTACAGCAAGAAGAATTTCCCAAGCCTTGAAGACGAATACCAAAGAAAGTAGAGACAATTGACAGGACTTTAACGAAAGATTTGACAAGTAATTCATAAATAATTCATTTGAAAGAAGGAAAGAGAAAAAGGCTTGAGAAACGCGAAAATTGTTGTAGAAATTCTCCAACATTCCGGCCCCATTGAAGGACCGCAGGTATTCAATCTACAGGTACCAGGGCCAGTATATGGATTGGCCTTCTAAATACGCCCGTTAGTGTCTTCATCACGGCCACTCGGACCTTGCCGTCTTTTCCTGGCATCACGGCTTGTACTTATCCCGTCATCCTACTGCCTACGATGAGGTCGTTTTCTTTGATTGCTCACTTGGTCCTGATTTGTAGGCTGCGGACATGGTCTCTTGACCAGCATCTCCAGAACCTCTGCTTGAGACCGTATATAAGCCGCCATCTCTTCAAGGACGACAGCTTGGCCATTTATTTGCGAGGCGATTCTTGCGGCAGCGCTCGTAGGCCTTCTCCAATTATCAAGTGCGCTGGAGTTAATGCTTCGGGACTGGAATGGGAGAATGGTATCCAAAAAAGACGATGATGGTTCCATCTGCGGGCGAGGTCATGGCAGGTGATGAAATTGTAGAAAAAGGGCCACATTTGGCGGAAAAGAAAGTGCTGTTTCCTCAAGGCAATGCTCCAGTTTACACATTCACTATTACGATGGCCAAAATTAATGAATTTAAGTTCGAATTGCTTCATTACGCACCTTATTCGCCGGATTTAGCTCCCTTGGACTATTTTGTATTTTCGAACTAGAAAAAAATTTACCAACAATGAAGAGGTGGAGTCTGTGGTTGATGAGTATTTTAAGGAGTTTGACAGTTCTTACTATAAACAGGGTATAGAAGTTATTGAATATCGGTGAAAAAAGTGTATCAAGTTAAAGTTAGATTATTTTGTAAAATAAAGAGAATTTTTTCCAACTTTTATTGTGTCTTCTTTGTCAGGTCGGCTAGTTTTGGGACCGTCCTCATACAAGTGGGATTTTGTTCTTCATTATCTCTGCATGTGGATTTTTTCATTAAGGCAGACAAGAAATTGTGGTCTAAATAAAGAGCCAGGAATAAATAGAAACGCATTGTTTTCTCAAAAAACAAAAAAAGAAAACAAAAAGGAAAAACACTAAAAACTCTCCTATAGTTTCCTCGCTCAAGATTTCAGTTTTAGTCTTTTTTTATCATTTATTTTAGTTTATTTATTCGACCAGGGAATCTTGATATAAGTGAACAATTGTTAATTGTGTATTACTTTAACTTGCAATAACGTAACAACATTTTTTTATCGGGTGGTTCGAAATGTTCGTTCGGGTTTTAAAAGAAATATATTTACAAAAAACAATTATTTTAATGTATTATATAATCTCCCAAATTTTTGAAAAACTTCTTCTCACCTCTTTGGGTGTTTTTTTTTTTAACAAACGTTTAATTTTCCGCTTCCTCGTCGTTATGGAAATTTAAATCCTTCAAATGGCTGCTCAGACTGCGAAATAGGTGATAGTCGGAAGGGGCGAGGTCTGGGAAGTACTGTGGGTGAGGTAAAACTTCCCACCCAAGCTCTGACAGTTTCTGACGGGCCCGCAAGGCAGTGTGAGGCCTCTCACCGAGGTGAGGAGAGTGAGGTACCCATACATCGCGATTGCTCACAAATTCAAGCTCTTTTATGACCCCGTGAACGGTGGAGACTGATTATTTCAACAATTTCCCCAGCTGTTGCACAGGGATTAACAATAATCAAATCTCTCACCTTCTCGTAAACAATTTCTTTTGGTCGTCCTGAGAAGTCATCCGTAGAAAATCTTTTAAACCATTTCTGGCAAGTTCTTTTATTTGGTCCGTTTTCTTCATAAACAGACTTTATTTTTTGGCTGGCTTTAGCGGCCGTCTTTCCTTTTCGGAAATAATACAGCATAATATGCTTAAAATGCTCTTTTTCGCTAATTATTTCCACTTTTTAAAACTTTTTTTCAAAAAGCTGTATCCACTCACGACTAGAACGAGAACACAAGTAAACGATAATAAACAGTTTAGAGAAGGAATGGAAGGAAGTTGTAATAGTGTCTAAAGGAACTCTACGTCATGAGAAGTGACGTATGGTAAACTAACGAATTTGACCGAACGAACTTTCCGAACAACCCAATATTTAAATGAAGGACCTTTACGAAAGTTCGATTTCGTTGCTTATTTAAAGTACATTCAAGATTTGCTTCTCGTTAATATTTGAAACATTAACTCACTTCATACATTAATTCGTTTTTCATCTGAAACGAAATTAGAAATCTAAATTGATTCTACTTCTTCAACGAAACATAATAAAACAGGTATTGTCGTTTTAGAACCTGAAATGAAAATATAGCTGAATGCAGTTTCGCTTCCCCGGAATTTGTGTACTGTGTAAATATTTCATTTCCAACAAGGTCAGATGTAACAACAGCCCTTTCCACAAAAACTCTTTGCCATCTAGTGTTACCAGGTATTCTCCGCTACTTACGAATGCGTTACTCTTGATGTATCTTTGCCCTCTTTAGCTTATTGACACTTAAAAGTAAAAGCAATAAGAACCGGTTTATGTTGTATCGTCTTTCAGGACAAAATGCAAATATTGTGTTGACATTTTTGATAACAAAAGACGGAGGAAAGTAATCGGTGTCTAAGGCAACGAACGATGCGTGAAAACAATAAAATTCTTCATATTCACAAAACAACAACTTCTAAGCGTTGGTGGGTGTTGTTGCAACGTCGGGTCATAAACTGAAACTTAAGAAACAGCTGGTTACCCCGCAGATTGCAGAGGGTAAAGCAATATGTCAACATGTCAGTGGCTGCTTAACGTAAGACGTAGGTAGGAATGCAAATCTTGGATTTCGATTAACATACTCGTACATATATGAAGATATTAAATTTTGTAAATAAGATTAACGAAACGTTTTGTTAGCGAATTTTATTTTATGTAGCAAATTAAGCTATTAAATATTAGAAAATGTTAATAATATTGTATTATAGAAAATTTTAGGTAGGGTGCGAATTAAACTAAGTGCAAGTGTGGAAAATTCTCGTCACTAGGAAACATATTTCCCATCCGACCATTTCTAATTTGAATGATTTTTTCTTTCAATAACCTATAAGGACATATTAGTATAAATTTGTATTATATACAATTACATATTATTGTATATTATATTGTACTTGCAATTTGATACAGTTTGAAAACGTTCCTTCGGTGGCAAAGTGGCGAACATTTTGTTCTTAAATGTAGAATACCGAATTTTTGGGGAAATGTGTTGAAAGTAGAATAAAACTTAAACTAGCTTCAAAAAGAGGCAAATGATTTTCTACCATTTGAATCCTGGAGTATGCGGAATAGGCAAGTATTGCTGCCTACTCATTAGGGCTTACAGAGGGAAAAATAAAATCTCGTTAAATCGGTCAATTTGTGTGGCAGGTCGCAGAAGACTATAGTCATTCTTAGGACTAAGTTTATCAAACATATGACGTCTACCAAATTTGACTAACATTAATGCAACTGATCGAAATAGTTGAAGCTAAAACCAGTTCAGAAATTTCATTTGATTGAACTGACCTGCATATACCTTCACCTAACGTCTTTTTGCATTGGTGCAAAAGTGGAAGTAGTACTTGAAGAAACGTGGTTAACTTGCTAGATTCTTATGAAAATGTTCTCTGAATTACAGCACAATAACAGAAGCATAATAATAATTCTTTAATTATTTAGAAATTATAGACGGGCCATTGTATGTATGATACCCTAAGGGGCGTGGTAATTTAGCCCATTTTCATTCGCAATACTAACTGCTGGATGCGTGCTAAATTTTAATAAATTATGTGTAATTGAACCAAAGTTACGGGCTGTTATGTGCTCAACCAAGAATGGCATTTTTATTCTAGTTTTCACATTTCATGATCTACACATCATACACAGTGACATATAATTAGTTATTTTCACAAATACAGGGTCTCCGTCGGTGCCGCCATACAATACACAACTTTCAGATCATTTTTTTGAGTGCGAAATTTTGTGTTACGCCATCTAATGTAATAAGATAGCACTTAAATAACGTGTAATACACACTAAAAACTATCTGTTGAAAAAATAATACATCTCTTTCCAGTACACTTTGCTCACATACATATGGCGTATTTTCTCTTTGCTGGTGTCCATCTTAGACGTCGAGCAATCATACACCTTCATGATCATATTTTGAGTGTGATAATTGTATCACGCCATCTAGCGGAATAAGATCGCAATTAAATAAAGTGAGATAGACACTAATAAAAATATCTATTAGAAAAGTAATGAATTTCTTTCCACTATACTTTACTCACATCCATATGTCGTATTTTCTCTTTGCTGCTGTTCATCTTGGACGTCGAGCAATCATACAGCTTTCAGATCATCATTTAGTGCGAAATATTGTGCTACGCCATCTAGCGTAATAAGGTAGCACTTAACGTGTAATACACACTAAAAAATTATCTGTTGAAAAAATAATACATTTCTTTCCAGTACACTTTACTCACATATATATGGCGTATTTTATCTTTGCTGCTGTCCATCTTGGACGCCGAGCAATCATACAGCTTTCAGATCATCTTTGAGTGCGAAATATTGTGCTACGCCATCTAGCGTAATAAGATCGCGCTTAAATGACGTGAGATGTGAGCACTAATAAAACTATCTATTGGAAAAATAATGAGTTTCTTTCCAGTACGCTTTGCACGCGTATTAATACACGTGATTAATATTTAAATAGATAGAATAGAATTTTGATTTATGGAGTCAAAGGTAGAAATATTTCTTGACAGGAGCTTAACTGCGATAATTAAGTACTATGTCTGTGACAAGTGAACAGAAGGCATAAAAGGCTTAGATTCCAATCATGTACTTTCAATGCGCAATATTGGGCACTGTAAATGTACGTATTGGAAACGACTAACAATCAACTTTATATTTATATATTTGGTTACGAAATGAAAACCCCGGAATTCACTTTTAATAACGATAATATAAGCAATAAATGTTTCTTTTAGCTTTTCCCACATTCACTTGACTATGTTTCATGAATCCATCAACCGTGGCAAAATATCTTTGATGGATTCGTACTTCATTGGCGACAGGAACGTTCAAAATACAGTCAAGCGTTGCACAATATTTCCACATGATTTAACTGTTGAACAAATATGAAAAATGAAAGATGCTAAACTCAAAAGTGAAAAGTTTCATAATTTCATTAACCACAAGAAATGTTAGGAAAATTCATTGCCAGGAGTTGTAATGAATGAGTCGCTACGAACAAACGAAAGGAAAGACATCACAATTCATTGCGAATCTAATAGAAAGATATGAAAGTAATAACGCTGACAACAATGAAAACAAAATACTATGTGTTGTATGTAAAGACGGGTTTTTTTTTGCCAGTTGCATTCAACAAGATATTACAAAGAGGATGTCCTTTGTACATCAGCGTTATATTATGTTGAGTTCATTCCATACAATTCCCTAAGACAATCGTTTATTTAAAACCTTTTCTTTCTTTCTTTTTTGTTCTTTGTTCTCAGCATTTCGGTTTCCTTCAATTCCATTGTACCGAGTTGGTCTTTCTGTATATGGCTGTGGGTGTTATTGAGATTCAAATCCACTCCTTGGCATGATTGAAAAACTAAGTTTTGTACACTTTTAAGTTACTTGCTTTTGTTTTTCCCGTCGAATTCTCAATGCTTTGAGTTGCGAGTATAAATTAAAAAACTTTGCACAATTTCATATTCGTTCTGTTGTAAGAACATTCCCTGGCTCCAATCCCTTATGAAGCAATTTCCATTTTCTTGGAATCATATGTGTGGAATTGTGAACACAAAGTGGTTCCTTGGTTGTTTTTCCTTTCGTATTTTTTGCTGATATTCGTTTGTTTATTAATTTAATTATTACGCATAATGTTCCATTTGTAAGATGCAATTAAATTTCATATTCATTAGGAATTCAATTTTATCCAAGGAGTTTGGTAGGTCACCAATTAGTGGCAAGTTGGGGGGAAGGAGGGAAAAAGGCTATTTCACAGTTTAATATTTTAAATAATAACAACGAATTTGAAAAGTGAAACAAAATGAAATAATTGGAAATATTCTCATGAAATGAAATTGATATATCGTTGGCTTCGATCTTATCTCTATTAAAACAACAAATTAGCCAAATTACAATATTAATTACAGTAACATTTTAATGAGTAACGATTTTATTATATCTATTGCAGCCTTATAATGCGTATAATAGTGAAATATTTTTTTTTTTTTTGTTTTTTTTGTTTTTTTTTTGTTTTTTATTTATTGGATCTTCAATTCAAAATTGAACTAACAATAAGTTTTCGAATCTTAATTCTAAATAAACATTATTTTTTACGCCCGACCAACGTCAGGAATAAATTCAGTTATCACAGTGATTATTTGTATGGAAAAAATTATGAAATTCGTGTATCGATGAGGGCTGCAGTATCCCTCTTTTTTAGGCGAGTGTGGCCATGGTGTTCCAATATGTTACGAGTCAAGGGATTTGGATGGTGTTGGAGCTTATCCAGGTACTTTTCACAATATTTATCAATTTCTGCTTTGACCGATAGAACGTTGAGATCCCTGTGGATGTGTGAGTTTTTAATGTACCAGGGTGCAGCTGTAATAATGCGTAAAATTTTGTTTTGTCTTCTTTGAATTTTTTCAATGTGAGAAGAACATGCAGTTCCCCATAACTGTATAGCGTAACACCATATTGGTTTTAGGAGCGCATTGTAAAGTAGAAGTTTACAATCCAACTTCAAACGTGAGTTTCTGCCAATAAGCCAATGTATTTCGAATAGTTTCAGTTTCATTTGTGTCAGCTTGGCTTCAATGTGAATTTTCCATGTTAAACGTCTATCTAAGTGAATGCCAAGATATTTTACGTGAGTGTTGAGGCACTAATTGATTATTTATTGAAATAGGCGGGCATGTTTCCCTTCGTAAAGTAAAAGTCACATGCACACATTTTTGTTCGTTAACCCTTATTATCCACAGCTTTAACCATTTTTCTAGCTGGGAAATTTGTTCCTGTAGGTATTTGGAAGCTTCGTGGGGATTATCATGGGTACTCATATAAGCGGTGTCATCAGCAAAGGTGGATATGTGGGAATGAATGCTTATCGGCATGTCTGAGGTATACACCAGATATAAAAGGGGTTCCAATATACTACCCTGGGGCACACCTGCTGCAATTGGCTGTGCATCACTAACAAAATCACCTTCTTGGACAACAAATTTTCGACCGATAATATAACTTTCTAACAGCTTTTCAATGTTAATTGGAATCTTTTGTTTCAACTTATATATAAGTCCTCCATGCCAAACTTTGTCGAACGCTTGCGAAACGTCGATAAAGAGAGAAGAGCAGTATTTCTTCTCCTCGAAAGCCGTTCTTATGACTTGTACAAGTCTGTGGGTTTGTTCTATAGTGCCATGTTTCTTTCTAAAGCCAAATTGATGGTCAGGGATGCTTTTGTTTGTATTCAATATTGGTGTTAACTTCGACATTAGCAGTCTTCCAAAAACTTTCGATACAGTTGGTAATAGACTTATGGGTCTATATGATTCCGGTTTTGTGTGATCTTTTCCGGGTTTAGGTATAATTTTAACAAGAGCTACCTTCCACTCTTCAGGGTAATACTCAAGACGTATAATAGCATTAAAAATTAATAAGAGAATCCTCATGGCTATGCGGGGAAGCTCAATAAGCATCTTAGCCCTTATTTTGTCTATACCGGAAGCTTTCCTCGAATTCAGGCCGGAAATGGTATTCTGGATTTCTCGAAATTCAAAATGTAGTGGTTGTGGTGGTACTTTAACAGCAGGTGGTAAGTCGGTCGCGTTACTAGACAATTTCGTTACTAGACTAAATACAGATCTCAAGTGATCAGCAAACAGGTTAACCTTTTCAACATCATCTCTCGCCCAACCACCAGTGGAGTTCCGTAAAGGTGGTTTAAATAAAACTGGCCGTTTAAGCTTTCTAGTAGCACGCCACAATGAATAATTGGATTCTGGTGTTTTGTCATGTCCTTCCAAATATTGTGTAAGAGATGTCGTTCTTTGTGATTCCAGTAGTACTCTAAGCCGTTTGGTGCAGTCCTTAAGTTTTGTCTTATTCTGGAGGGTTCTGTGCTGTTGCCACTCTCTTGAAGCTCTTCTCTTTTCAGAAACCAGCGTTTCCACATCTACAGAAAATACTCTATTGTAACCCATATGCTGCTGGCAGGAAGTTGCAAGATGAGCAGCTTGTATGGCGTCTCTATTAAAGTTGGAGATAGAAGTATCTATATCGTTTGGTGTTATTAGACGTATCTTATCGCTGCAATGGGAGCTAAGGTACTTTTTATATTTTAACCAGTTTACACGTTTACTAGTCAGCATATTTGTCATGCGATCTACTATGTTATGAGGATTGGAAATTGTCACAATAGTAGGCGAGTGATCGGATGACAAATCCAGTGAAGCTTCGGCAAGGAACCAATCTCTTGGCATATTTTTGGTCACTCCAAAGTCTATCACGTCTGGAATTTTTTTCCTGTCAGTAGGCCAGTAGGTTGGTTGTCCACTCGAAACTACGTCCAGCCCCATTCTAGAAATTGCGCCAAACAACACTCGACCTCTAGGTGAAATAAGTCGGGATCCCCAAAAGCTATGTTTGGCGTTGTAGTCACCAGCTGCAAGGAAACGAGGTCCTAGGGATTCGTAGAAACTGCGATATTGCTGCTCTGTAATCGAAAAACTTGGAGGCGAGTAAACCGATGATATTACAAGATTATTGTGATATTACAAGATGATATTACAAGATCAATTTCGTTTTTATGTTGGCGGATGCCGTTTGCGTTCCAGTATCAGATCTTCAAAGTGTTCATCGGTTACCAATCATCGCTTGTAACAAAGTAGACTGCATTCTCATCATATCCTGCATCAGACTGGTCATGTTGTTCATGAAACCATTCATTGACTGCACCAGCTTATCAATTGTAGATTCAAGCCGACTAAAATTAAAATCAGGGGTGTCATTAGATGGAGAGTGAATGTTGTTATTCTTAACGGCATCAGCATATGATACTTGGCTGACGGTTGTTTGGGATACTTGAGCAGAATTACTATAATGAGTAGCAGTCATTGGAGGAAAATTTAGCAGTCTGAGTAGGAACCGTGCCAGTTTTCTGAATCATGGATTGTTTGACAAACGAGTATACTGGGCACCCTCTATAATTTGCTGTGTGATTACCTCCACAGTTACTGCATTTCTTTAACGACGTGTCACTTTTGGGTTTATCGCATTTCTCGGTTAGGTGTAGATCACCACATACTACGCACACCGCTGGAAGCTTACAATACGACTTGGTGTGTCCATATTCCTGGCAAATAAGGCACTGAACCGGTCCTGATCGTTTGTGGGGTTCTTCGATGGTTATCCTTCGATGCAATAGGTACCTTAAATTGTATATGGGATGAGTTTCATTTTTCTTCAGCTTAATGTCGGCAGGTTCGAGTTCCACACGAAACAGGGGTTGTGGAGTCCTTTCTCCGTTTCTTATATTAGAAACGCTTTTAACTTTGAAACCCTGGCTTTTGAGACCAGTTTTCACTTCCTCTGGTTCTACGCTGGCGTCAATGCCTTTAACAACAATTTGTAGTCCTTTTGCACTTTTTAGCTGGTAGGTGTAGAAACTCTTCTTACTATTTTCGAATTCTGAAACGATTTTACGATAGTCGTTTTCAGTGTTGACCTGGACCTATGTTTCGTCAATATTTCCCCGTTTAAGAGAAGAGACATAAAAAGAATTCTCCCCTATTGCTGAAATTAATGTTTTTATTAAAACATTCGAGTTTTTTTCTCGAAGATAAATTGGTGGCGGTTTAGCAACTCTGGTGGAGGTGGTGGTCTCATCTGTTTTTTCCTGGAGCAATGCAAAGCGGTTTTGGCGTGACGTCTCTTCCTCTCTGGTAATTTTAGGGGCCGACGATTTTTTTGTCTATATTTTTCTTCGTCACACTCACCGCACTTGAGAGAGATGATCGTGATGATGATGGATCATCCATATTTTTTCCAGTGTTCAAAAAAAGATTTCCGGATAAGGTTGAGCTTTGTTCAACAAACTTATTTAAATTCGGAGCACTAGCACTTAAGCTTAGATTAGAGACAATACTCGGTTTCGTAGTTAAAAAGTTTCGATTTAATTCGGGGTTAGTTAATTTTTCATTGCTGACACTTGGATGTGTTACTATGAGGTAATCATTTCTATTAATGGGTCTATTCCCATTGTTGGGAGAAATGTTTCTACTCATTCACTTTTCCTTTTTTCCGTTTATATATTTATTTGTTATTTTAAAAGACCACACCGACTTACTGTATATTGTTTATGCACTATGTAATATGTAATGGGTAATAGGTTATAGGTACTATGTACTAGGTACTAGGTACTAGGTACTAGGTACTAGGTACTAAGTACTAGGTTCTAGGTACTACGTACTAGGTTCTAGGTACTAGGTACTAGGTATTAGGTACTAGGTACTAGGTTCTAGGTACTAGGTACTAGGTATTAGGTACTAGGTACTAGGTTCTAGGTACTAGGTAATAGGTACTAAGTACTATGTACTCGGTACTAGGTGATAGGTAATAATAATAATGCACGATCCGCAAATATGTCTACTGAAATATTGTTCTTTTTTCCTTAGCCCAATAAATTCTGGTAATCGAGTTGCTGTCTAGCCAGTTTTCGAAAGAAATGACAGCTGCCAATTGATTTGTTTTGTTGATATGTTTTGGTGAGATGAGTTTGTGCTCTGGTTTCGGGATTATACTGACAAAACCACTTCAATTCCTACGGAAGACGTTTATTTATGCTAGGCAAAACAACTTGCTCGCCGCAGCTCTCCGAGGTTCAGCTAAAATTTTAAAACTCTCATGATTTCTTCATATATAACACATATAGTAAAAAAGAAATCCAATACTTTTCCTGTTTCTGTAATCCGTATCCCGCGTTGTCTTACGCTAGGTGGCGTTAGAAATATAAGATTTCGCACTTAAAAAACTACTCGCGCAGTTTTGTCATTACTTGACGCAGTATTGTTTCCACGCAAGTTAACGACACCCCACCACATAATATAGGGTGATTTTTCAAGATTTAAAATTTTCAGGTTGGCAGCACTGGTTGGTAATGGCGTCCAAACGTCATCTGTCAAAGTGAAAAGTGTACAGTATACTCTGCCATTTTATCATGGACACACTAACAAACGAGCAACGATTGCAAATCGTTGAAATTTATTATCGAAATTAGTGCTCTGTAACAAATGTGCATCGTTTGGTACGACCATTTTGTGGTCATCTTAATCGACCTGCTGAATCAACAATTCGTACTGTTATCTCCAAATCTCGCACCAAATTTACTTTGTTGGACATAAAACCATCGACTCGCATGCGCAGAGTGCGTATCGAAGAAAATATTGCAGCCGTACCAGTGTTAATGACGATTGTCAACGAAACTGTCGCATCTGGAGTGAGCCACAGCCACATGCCATACATGAATTACCGATGCGTCCCGAAAAAACGACAGGCTGGTGTGGTTCGGTCCATTTTTCTTCAAAGACAACCGTGGAAGAAACGTTACCGTCAACGGCGAACGATCAAACCATTATACGCGATTCTTTTTGCCCCAACTGGCTAAGTTGGACTTGGTTGACATGTGGTTTCATCAGGACGGTCCAACATGCCACACTGCTCGTGAAACAATGGATATGTTGAGGGTCAGCAGCTTATCTCTCGATTTGGCCCTGTAAGTTGGCCCCCAAAATCTTGCGACTTAACCCTCTTGATTATTTCTTGTAGGGTTATATCAAGTCATTAGTCTATGTGGACAAGCCGAACACTATTGAAGCCTTACAGGATAACATAACACGCATTATTCGTGGAATACAGGCCGAAATGCTCGAAAAGGTGACGAAAAATTGGACCTTCGGAATGGACATTTTGAGACGGAGCCGCGGACAACATTTACATGAAATTATCTTTAAAAATTAAATGGCAAAGAAAAATTTATCGATTCCAATAAAAAATTGTAATATATGATGCAAATTTGAGTGTTTTATTTGATTTTTTAAAAAACTTCGATTAAAAAATCGCTCTTTATTAGAAAAATAAGTGTAATATGATAAGAATAAGTACCTAAACAGATAAACATAGATTAAGCAAATGAACAGCTAGAACAATAACAAATAGAACAACATGAAACTCTACATCAAGAATTTATGTACAAAACAAACAAGACATACACATATGGCTGGAAAAATAAGTACGCCTGTTTATTTTTGCTTTATGTTTAATTTTAGTTACTTTAACGAAAAGTAAGCATGGCAATTCGTTTTTATTTAGATAACTTTAATATGGTAATGCCTTTAAAAGTAAAAACAAAACTGCGACTTCCCCGTTATTTTCATTGTGAGTCAGTTTTGTTCAAGTGTGATTTCAGTACTTGGTCACAATAATAAATACATTGCTCAATTCTTTAATATTGTCGCAGTCTTTGGAAATCCTAGTTATTTTACTGTTGTTTATCTTTATTTATTACAAAATATTTTGTTAAAAAAATCAACCATGGGTCGAAAAATTCATTGTTCTCCGGAGGAGAGAAAAATTGTTTCAAGACTAAGAGAAAGTAACCAAAGTCTTCGTTCTATAGCAGAAACTATGAATCGGTCGTTATTTTTGGTACAAAATGCTTTAAAGCCTAAAAAGCCTCTCGAAACTCGCGGAAGACCAAAAAAACTTTAAAAACAACAGATATCCGTATTGTAACACTTGCGAAGAAGGACCCTTTTGCGTCTTCAAGAGCGATTTCAGCAGAAATTGGAAATGTAATTTCATCGCGAACGGTTCGTCGTAGACTACAAGAAGCACATTTACCAGGACGGATAGCCAGAAGAGTTCCTTTGCTTAGACAAAAAAATTTAAAGGGTAGATTGGCGTTTGCAAGAAGTTATTCTAGTTGGTCCAGAAGAGACGGTGAAAAAAATGGCGAAATATTTTGTGGAGCGATGAAACAAAAATTAATGCATTTGAAAACGACTATGCCCGGAATGTTCGACACCCTAAGGGTAAGGAATTCCATGTTCGCTTTACAAAGAAGATCAATGTCAAGCTCGGGGGCGGCAATATTATGGTCTGGGGTTGTTTCTCGTGGTATGATGTCGGTCCGATACATCGAATTACGGACACTATGACCAGATGCCACTACAAAAATATTTTGGAAAATACGATGTTGAATTATGCTGTAGAAAGTATGCCTCTTAGATGGACATTCCAGCAGGTTAAAGATCTGAAGCATACTTCTAAGTTAGCAAAGGATTGGTTCCAAGATAATAATATTGCCCTTCTTGACTGACCAAGTCAATCTCCGGATTTAAATCCAATCGAAAATCTTTGGGGAGAGTTGAAACATAGAAGTGGAAAGGAGGTTCTTAAAATTAAGGATCAGTTATGGAATTTTTTTTTTTTTAAATATGAAATACCAGTAGAAACCTGCAGGAAGCTTATTGCCTGCATGCCAAAAAGAGTCAACAAAATAATTGAAAATAGAGATGGATATAACGTCTTTTAACGAAACTCAGACAATTCACCAGAAAAAAATTGTTTTTTTTTTACCTTTTTTTTTATTTATTTATTATTTATTTATTTTATTTATTATTACCCATTATTTATTTTAACTGAATGTACTTATTATTTTGTCCAATGTGTTTTGATTAATTTTGTACTTTGTGGAAAATACTGATTTTAATTTATTTATTTTACTTCTAATGTTATAATAAAAGAAATTAGTATTTGTTTTTTCTTTCAATTTAAACAAATTTCCGTCTACGAGCCTTTAAAAAAACAATAGAGGGTGTACTTATTATTCTGACCATGTGTGTATGTGATCTAAAATATTGTAAACAATAATCAACTAAAAACATTCACATAATGCTAATCCATAACAACAAACAAAGAAATATTTTCCTAAACTAAATTACTATTAAGACAAACAACTAGACTGAGACTGAAAATACGTAGATATAAATAATTTTTAAATTTGTTTTTGAAAATACTCATATGTTTATCATTAAAACATGAACACGTTTACTTTAAATTAAGTTACGTTGCTTGCTATAGACCGATATCCAAATTGGGAAGCATCTCTAAAGTTTTTAACATATTATTTATAAAAAGCAGATTTTCTTAACAAAATCAATAATTTCTCCGCTATCACAAATTTATGTTCTTTTAGTGAATACTGCATTTCATTTTTGGAATACGGTATTCAAGTTGAGACTGTGCTTACAGATTTTCTAAAACTTTTGATAAGATATCGCATCACATACTGTATTTTTAATTCAAGTCGATGGGATTCCACTCAACATTTTTAAAGTGAATGAAAATCATATGTAACCAATAGGCAGTGCAAAGTTGTTATTGAAGGGATTGAATCCTTTTCCTATATTCAAACTTCAGGTGTGCCACAAGGAAGTATACTTGAGCCGTTCTTATTCACACTATTTATTAATGACATATCAACTTGTTTTTATAAGTCACAATTTTTGCTTTATGCGGATGATCTAAAAGTAGTTTTAAAAGTTTCTACAGTTAATGATAATACACCTAAAAATACGAATTTCGTTAGATCTTTTTTTTTTTTTGTCGTGCACCCATTCTGTTAGAGAAAAGTGCAAAATAATAAAAAGATGATCTCAGCCTCAGTCTTCTGCGTTGATGATGGTGACGATACCATTTTCCCCATCTTCCGGCCAGTTTTGTTCAGTAAAAGTACGAGTTTTAAAAAAAATCTCTACCTATCGCACGCCGATGCTGCGAAAAGGATGGCTTCCTTCGTTTATTATGAATCCAGCATCAACCGTTTGTTGTCAAGAATGGTAATAACATTTTATGCTCTCTCCCCTATTTTAACCATTTAAAAAAAAAAGAAATTGTTCAATAACAATATTTATATTTTCAAATTTAACTGTTTATTCTGACCAGTACCAGTACCATTTTATACCCGTTTTACCCTATTTTTACCTCTATAACTTCATCCTTATCGCGTGTTTAGTTTATAAGTGGGGCATGATCATCAATTTTCCCGTCTGGGAGCTAGCGTTTACACTGAACGATCATACCCTTTCTACCCTGTTTCTGTCCCAAAAAATAAGAACTTTAAAAAATCCCTACTCACGGACACCTATTTTCACGATTCTACATAGATATAGCCGCCTGATAACACCGGAGGCTTTGATCCTTTTTACACTATTTTTATCGCGTGCCTACTGTGGACAGGACCAGAAATTTTCATGATTCTAGCTTTAGTCGTGTGACTCCAGATTGGTCCCTTTTTGCTCTGTCTTTACACCTAAAAGTACGCATTTCGAAATATTTCCTCTTACCCACTTTTGATTCTCATTGTGTGACTCTAACTATGACCATTTCAGCCGGATGTTAGTACCTGGTTTCCGCCTTTTTACCCTGTTTTTATCCCCAAAAGTACACATTTTGGAAAATGACTTACATACAAATTGTTGTAATTCTAACTTTAGTCGTATGGGGGATGATCAGTCAGTCAGTCAGTTAGTGAATCAATAATGCAACAGTTTGATATCTATATTTATATCTTTATATATAAATGACAGCAATCGGGAGGGTAAAGAGGGATTAAAATAGTTCTACCCATCATGCGAAAATAATCATCCACAGCAAACGATTGAAGGCATATAATAATATTATTATTTCATAATAGGTAGTATCGAGATAAATAATATCATCAAATAACACGAAGAATAGAAGATCATTAATATTAAGGCGCGTATTTTCCTTACAGAATAAATGTACGAATAGATGTAAGCAAATGTGTAACGCAGTTTTTGCCTTTAGCTGTAAATATGGGTGGAAGAGGGACAAAAATAGTATCACTGCTCATAACAGACTTAATCGAGTATAGTGTTGAAACCTCTTCTTTTATAGTGTAGTCACGCTCAATAAGGGCGTTTTCGAAACTTTTACTTCTTAGGGCAGGAGAAGAAAGAAAGGCACCGTCGCTAAGAACGAAATATTGAAGCCTGAATCATCAAATTGGATTTGTAAATTCACCTACCAGCGTATCCGAGGAATGAGAAGCGATTTACAAAAGTTCGCTTTCCTAGAGGATAAAATATGAAGGGATGAGGACAAAAATAATGTCATCGCCCTAGACAAACTACGGTTTTTGGAGTCACCAGTAGTAATGCGAACATTACTATTACGACGTAGGCACGCGATAAAAGGGCATGTTCCGAAATCCTACTTTAAAGGCTTCATACCGTTACCACAAAAGTGAAACACTAGAATGCAACAAACAGTTGAAGCCAAAGTCATAAAGTTGGGAGTGTAGATTCCTTTGTCTTTGATAAAAGAGCGAATTAAGAAGTCGGAAATGGGACTGCCCAATAAAAAATTGTGAACCATCAGTGCACCTCCCTTAAGTCGTAGTCAGGCAATGTTAGGGAGTAGTTTGTGGTGAATGGAAAAAACTTAAGCAGTGAAATTAGAAGTTTGCATTCTGAAAATGAAAATAATCGAAGAGGAAATAAATGGGTTCAAAATTGAAAAAGACCACATCTGAGGACATAAGCTGAAATCGCCGTATTTGTGGAGCCCGTTATTCTAACGGATTTTACGAAAATCCCATCTTCAAGGAAAAACCACAGACGAGACGGGATATAAAAAAATGTCGTCGTCTAGGCTGAAGAACTGCAGTGGCAATAAAGTGAGTTGAATTAATAGTAGCTAAGCTGGATGTGGTACAAAAAAGTAGCACTTCTCTTAATAAAACTTCCAAGTCAGAATCGTAAATAATTTACAAAGAGTTCCTTGTGCTGGAATTCAACTTCTGAATTAGTTTTTACTTGAAATGAGGAATTACGCGTACGAAGCTATGGGCACTTGCTAGTAACTACATAAAACTTTTAATGTTGTGCAAAAAATAATCAGAAAATATAGCCCTTTTTTGTGTTAACATTTCTATTAAAATATTGATCGATTTGACGATAAACTACTAGATGCGCAACTAAGTTTCCGCTGTTTGCCAATAGATGGCGCCAGGTATAAGTGCTAGTCGATTTTGACATAACCTAAACATCATGAGCCAATCTTAGACATATGGTAAACGTACCGCCTCGACACAATAATGATTTTCCTTTGACGTCAAATTTATTTGGTTGCGTGAATATGTATGATTTTGTGCCAAATAATTGTCATGTGGAAAGGATTGATTATCTTCTTTCAATCGGGGAAGACGGCGATTGAAGTTCATCGAGAGCTTCAAAACGTTTACGGAGATGCTGTTTTAAGTGAAACAACGTGTCCAGATTGCTCCCATTTCTTAAAACACGGTGATTTAGATGTTGGTGACCGCTCGCGTGAAGGAAGACGAAAAACCTTCGAAGACACTGAATTGACGGCATTGCTTGATCCGTGTCAAACGTAGGTAGAACTTGCTTCAGTATTAGGAGTTACCTGCCAAGCCATTTCCATTGGGTTCCTTATGACTTGAAGTCATGGGACGTTGAGCGTCGTTTTTTCGCCTGTAAACAATTGCGACACCGACAAAAATGGAAAAGGCTTCCTCATCGTCTTTTAACGGGTGATGAAAAATGGGTTCATTACGAGCACAGCAATCTAAAAAAAATTATAGTTATGTGGGCTGCAAGGTCATGATTCTACGTCATCCCCTCGGCCGAATATTCACGCTGCGAAGGTTATGCTCTGTATTTGATGAGACCAGTTATTTATTACGTGCTGTTGAAACCAAGCGAAACCATCACTGGGGATCGGCATCAATTTAAATTAATGCGATTGAGCCAAGCTCTGCGCTAGAAACGCCCACAATACGCGGAGAGGCACGAAAAAGTGATTCTTTAGCATGACAACGCTCGGCCTCACATGGCGAAGTTCGTTAAAACTTACCTGGAAACGCTGAAATGGGAAGTCTTACTCTATCAGCCATATTCTCCAGATATTGCGCCGTCCGATTATCACTTGTTCCGCTCGATGGCTCACGGTCTGGCTGACCAGCAGCTCCACTCATATGACGTTATCAAGGAATGATTAGATTTGTGGATAGCCTTAAAAGATAAACAGTTTTAACGGAATTCGAGCTTTGCCAGAAAGATAGAAAAAAGTAGTAGCTAGCAATGGGCAATACTTTGAATGAGTCATTTGTAAACATGTTTTCATAATAAGTTTGAATTTTTATAAAAAAAAAAAACATCGAGAATTTAGTTGCGCACCTAACATGTGATATTACATATTTAATGTGGTCAATATTTGGTTTCATTTTGGCTAAGATTTCAGTCTATTTAATTTTGTTTTTTTTTTTTTTTAATTTTTTATTTTTTTTTAGTAAGTGTTTTATAATATTTTTTGTTAACTTTTCTTTTTTGGGACGATATTTCGTGTCGCCACTTCGAATATAAAATGGTCGATTTTTCGAAATTTAATTTTTCCCCGAAAACACCAATTCGTAGACTGCAACAACACTGGCGCTGATTAACACTTTCAATTACTCAATAATTCTTCCTTAATTTTATTATTTCTACATTAACCCTTGACCTCTCAACTGACATCATCGTATTTATCAATTTTTTTTTGCCTCAAATTTTAACTATTTTCGGTTTATCTACATTTTTAGCTTACAAAAACCCAAAAAAAAAAAACATATTTCTGTTTAATACCAGGTTTAGATATTTTCTATTGGGCGAACCAGTAGTTAACGTTTTGTGCCTCTACTTAAATGTAAATTTGTTTTTTTACATTACCTTACATTTGCAGTTATTAGTCAACGCCTTTATAATGTCATCTGGAAAAAATATCGAACTATTTGTTTTTCCCATATGGTCTTTTGCATATTATCTCGCCGCGTAATTCATAAGTAACTTCGCACCTAATGTCGTTGTTTACTTGGAAAATTTTGCAATTTGTTGCTTCAACACATCATAAATTTTAACAAATACCCCCACATCGTCCTTGCTAGCAAGGATATGCGATACTAATGTTGCATGCGAAGATTTATGCAGTATCGTCTGTTAAGTAAACTAGTTGCTGGTGCTTACATTTACTTAGCGGATACTTTTTAACAGGAAGCAAACAAATTATTTACGCTGGCATACTTTGCATGAGTTGTTGCAAAATCTAATGTGCACCCAAGTTGGCCAAGACTAATTAATGATATTCATCATTTGCAACCACCCTATAATTGGTAGTTGTAAACTATTAAAAAAGTTAATTTAAAGACATTAAGTATTTACGATTTTCTATTAAATGTGTGCCACTTAAATACTCATATTTGTATAGGATTGCATCAAATGAAACTAATCCACATTTTATTGACATCCCTGTCTTCAATATGGCCTTAAGCCCTCACCAGTTCAAAGAACAAAGAAAACCACTAACCACTGAAAGATTAACAACAAAGTGTGTGCACAAATTCTTGCATATCTTACAGAGCCAGCTTGATTGCTGATGAAGTCCTGCGTTTATAGGGTGTCTACAAGGATCTATGTATGGACCATAAATGCAAAGCAAAATATTCAGTGATTTATGAGTTTTGCATTTATAACTTTGTTTTCTTGCATAAAACATGAGAGCAACACATACAAACACACAGACACCATCGATTTGTCCGAAGAAAACTAAAGCAAAGTAGCAAAAGGATGAATTCCTCTGCCACGGATAAGCACTTAAATAAAGGGCGTCCCAACAAGAACGCAAGATTTAAATTTGGCGCCATTCGAAGTGTCATTGTTTGACATTTGAACAATTGTTATTGTTTGCTAGTAGAAGGTACGAGTTAGTAAAAATGGAGCGCATTCTCATTGTGAAATTGTTTTACCAAAATGGTGAAAGTTTTGCGGCTACAGTTCGCAAATTGCGATCAATTTGGGGTCACAATAATGCTCCAAAAGAGTCAACTGTAAAGAGATTACGGATAAATTTGCCAAAACTGGGTCTATTAGTGATGTAAAGACAACAACGCGCCTTCGACCAGGTCGATTGACCGAAAATGTCGCAGCTGTACCTGATGATGTCGCTCAAACTCCATCCACCTAAATTCGACACCGAGCTCAGCAAATTGGTGTCTCTAAATCCTCTATGCAGCGAATTTTGACGAAAAATTTGCATCTTCATCCATACAAAGTTCAGTTGACTCAGGAACTGAAGCCAGCTGATCATGGACAACGAAGGGAGTTCGTTAATTGGGTATTGGAGAGAAAACTTGAAAATGCTGATTTTGCCGATAAAATCATCTTCAGTGACGAGGCCCATTTCCATCTAGATGGCTTCGTCTATAGGCAGAATTGTCGCATTTGGGGCGAGGAATATCATCGAGTGATTAACGAGAAGCAAATGCATCCTCAACGTGTCACTGTGTGGTGTGGATTTTGGGCTGGAGGAATCATTGGACCTTTTTTTCGTGCCTAGAATTGAAAAAATGAATGTGGAGGGCATGTGGTTTCAACAAGAAACTGTCATACAGCCAGAGAAACAATTCAATGGCTGTATCAGTCCAGACCAGAATTGGCCGCCTAGATCGTGCGATTTAACACCATTAGACTTTTTTTCTTTGGAGTTTTTTGAAGTCGATGGTTTACGCGAATAAGCCGACGAAGACTCAAGTATTATAAGAGGAAATTGGACGCTGCATTAATGAAATACCGAAGCATTTATGCAAAACGGTCATTGAAAATTTCATTAAAAGATCGCGTGTGTGCCAGCAAAGCCGCGGTGGCCACCTGCCCGATGTGTTGTCCCATACATAACCTCATTCTGTCTACTTTACGATATAATAAAGTTTCACGTTTTTGTTTTTAAATACCTGCGTTTTATTTAAAATTTAAATCTTGCGTTCTTATTGGTTCACCCTTTATATGAGTATATGCATGAGTACAACATGAAACAAAACATTCTATTCTATTCCATTCTATTAGTTTGCATTTAATATTAGAAAAAAGCAAAGTAATGAAGAACGAAAAATAAAGTTGAGCTAAAAAAAAGGATTTGCATAAAATACATATTTAAAAAAAAAAAGCTGTAAGAAAAAAAGAAATAAACTATTTTTCGAGATATCCTCCTGCTATAAGAGTAATTTATGAAATTTCATCTTCTACTAAATATTTAATCTGCATTAAAGTCAATGTAATCATTTGCACTAAAGGCAATTAATTTGGTGTAACAAATAAAAGACTGGAAGCCAAAGCTTCCGCGGAGGAAATGAAGTGGTTCGTATTCTAAATCTTTCATTAATTTTAGCTCCTGTTAATCTTTAGGTACAAAAATTAAGTAGAATTTATCTCCATACAGCGCCAAGTACTATTTTATTCGAAATATGTTATTATGCTAGAAAATATGCGTACTTATTTTAAGTGCATACTATTTTCACGCCTACTCATATCAAGTACGATTTAGTCAATTTAAGTTTTACTTAATCGTTTCAAATAAAATTTGAGGTGTTGAATAGATTCGGCACCTTTATTTTGGGTATATTTTCAATCCAATTTTAGTATGGGCCTTTTTTTTTAATATATTTCATTTGACATTGGCAAAAATCACTTCTAAATCCATTAAGCAATACTATCATATTAATCGCCAAACAAAGCGACTGCAATACATTTTAAGCTATGAAGGGTCTATAATTTCACAAAATAAATGAGAAGTTTTACCCACTAATACGAAAATGTTCTCAACGAAGAATAAACTTCTGTACAACTCAATTATCTTATGCTCTTTGTTGGAAACATTTTTGTATCAGTGTGTAAAACTTCTCAATTGATTTATGATGCTATAGACCCTTAAGGTGACACCATTTTGCATATTATATCCATATGTACCCTAAAAAAAGCAAATTTTTTCAATAAAAATAGAGCGATTTTTATTTGAAAAAATTTTCATCTGCTACGCTTACTTCAGGTCTTTATGTCTACCCACATGAGATGAAGAATTTGTTTAAAGTAAGGACCTCATCTAACTGATTGATTGAATTTGCTGCGCTAAAAAGGCTAACAAAAACGGATCCTAGGAAAGTAAATACAATTTTAGAGGGTGTAAATTTTTGTGCAAAAAATTTGTTTGTTTTATTTCATTTCATTTCATTCCATTTCATTTCATTTCATTTCATTTCATTTCATCTCATTTCATTTCATTTCATTTCATTTCATTTCATTTCATTTCATTTCATTTCATTTCATTTCATTTCATT
>JAHXMU010000146.1:225948-275582 GCA_019455685.1 Philornis downsi | reverse complement strand
AACTGTCTTATATATACTTTTAACCAACATCATTTTGCGTTGATGTAAATGATGTGAAGAGTGTCAGAATGTCGCTATACTCGCATGCTTCGACTCTAACATTTTCATTCGCATTACTAAGTTTGCTTAATGCCTGATATGTTCTAAATTGTACCGAATTGAATTGAATAAAAGATATGAATGTAGGAATATGTGGGTAGAATTTGTATGGGAGTCCGCTTGATTTTGTAAAGTTTTTATGAAGCATTATAACGCAATATAATTTCCAAATATTTAGTTGCCTGCAATCTATAAATGAAGAATTATAGGGAAAAAATTTAATCTCATTCCTAGAAATTACTACACCAAACGCATAACTTATGCCAAATTTGAGTAAATTCAATACCTTCCTTGCACTGCACCCACTTATGTAAAACGAGAACGTATTAAAGATTGTTAAATTAGCATTTTAATAATTGTACTTAAATTATTTTTAAAGCAGAAACCTTAAATTTAACATCTTCAACATGGTCGACCTACAGCAAATTGTGGTTTAGTTTCACTCCGAAATACTTCATATTTTCAAACACTTTATTTAAGGGTGAATTGAATTGAGATTTTACTATCTAATTAAGGCAATCAGGCAAATTTTGCCTTCCTAGAGTTAAGAACTAACTTGTTAATCTTTACAAATTCCAGTAATAAAGTCGCTCAAATTCAATTTGAGTTTGTAGCGAAGTTTCACGCCGATACTTATAAAGAAGCCGGAAATCATCAGCAAAAATTAAAATTTTTCTGATAAATTTCATATTTTTTAAGTCGATGATATATATTTTGAAAAGCAATGATCCCAAGACACTGAATTGAGGTACACCGTAATGAGCAGGTCTCATAGTGATTTTTGATGAATCAATTTGAATACAATACAAACTACTTTGAAAGTGGTATCTGAACAGGCTTAAAGTTTCATTTGGCATTCGGATATTGTCTAATCAACTTGGTCGAAAACTCTTGAAAAATCGAAAAAATTCTCCAGCCACACTTTTGAATGCATCACCAATTCCACCGCATATATAATTAATTATATACAGTAACGCTTCTTTCTTTTTCTGAAGACAAAATAGTGGTCAGTAAAACATTATTTTCGTAAAGACAATCAGCATTTTTTCTATAACTTTGTCAACAATTGATAAAACTGCCACTGGTCTGAACTCATCAACTTTCCATCGATTTGGTTTTTTTGACATGTCCATAAATTTTAGTTTATAATCTGATAAAATTCTCAAAAATATTCAACGACATTTTTGAGGAAAACAGAATAAAACTAGCGAATTTCGTGAGATTTCTCCAAAATAATGATGGTTTTACAGTAGATTTTTCCAAATTTTTTTGGACTTTAAACATTTAAAACATTAATGGCACGCAGACATTGTTGATGTTGTTGGCTGTTTGCTAATAGATGGTGCCAGCTGTAAGTGCTAGTCGATTCTGCCATAACCTAAACGTCATGAGCCAAGCTTAGACTTAAGGTAAACATACCGCCTCGACACAATAATGGTTTTCTTTTGACGTCATATTCTTTTGGTTGTGTGAATATCTATAATTTTGTGCCAAATAATCATCATATGCAGGAAATATTGATTTTCATGTCTTTCAAACGAAGAAAACGGCGACAGAAGCTCATCGGTTGCTTCAAAACGTTTACGGAGATGCTGCCTTAAGTAAAACAACATCGTCGTTTTAAAGACGGTGATTTTGATGTAGACAACCGTTCGCGTCAAGGAACATCAACATCCTTCGAAGATATTGAATTGACGGCATCGCTTGATGAGGATTCGTGTCAAATAAAGGTAGAGCTTGCTTCAGTATTAAGAGTTACCTGCCAAGCCATTTCCAAGCGATTGCATGTGTTGGGAATGATTTAAAAGCAAGAAACTTGTGTTTCATATGAGTTGAAGCCAACAGGCGTTGAGCGTCGTTTTTTGTGGCCTGTGAACAACTGTTTCAGCGATAAAAAAGGAAGGATTTCCGTCATCGTATTGTAACGGGTAATGAAAAATGGATTCATTACAGCAATCCAAAGAAAAGAAAGTCATGGGGACTGCTCGGTCATGCTTCTACGTCATAGCCTCAGCTGAATATTCACGCTCCAAAGGTTATGCTCTGTATTTGGTGGAACCAGGTTGGTGTTATGTACTACGAGCTGTTGAAATCAAGCAAAACCATCACTGGGGTCGATATTGATTTCAATTAATGCGAATTACGTGAGCTTTGCGCGAGAAACGCTCACAGTACGCGGAGAGGCACGTAAAAGTGATTGTTCAGCATGACAACGCTCGGCCTCACTGGCCAAGCCCGTTAAAACCTACCTGAAGACGCGGAAATGTGAAGTCTTACCCCTTTTGCCATATTCTCCGGATATTTCGCCATCCGATTATCATTTGTTCCGTTCAATGGCACACGGTCTGGCTGACCAACAGTTCCACTCATATGAGGACATCAAGGAATGTCTAAATTCAGTTTCAGCATGACGGAATTCGAGCTTTGCCAGAAAGATAGAAAAAAGTAGTAGCTAGCGATGGGCAATACTTTCAATGAGTCATTTGTAAATATGTTTTCATAATAAAGTTGATTTTTTATGAACAAAATAAACAGCGAGAGCTTAGTTGCCACCTAATAAATTGACAAAATGATGACACCCAAATAGGCAATTTTCAATAAATCCCTAACACATACGAGTATGAACAATTTGATTTTATGCCAAACACAAACATTTTATGAGCATTTAAAGCAAACGGCGGAAATCAACACACGTACATTGAAGTGTTAACTCACACGTATACAGAGACATTTCGGCGACACCAAATACGTCATGGATGTCAAGGAACAAACATTGATTGTTGTTTGACATATCGAGCACAAAGCAAAAGCCGTTAAGAAGGAGCGAAAGTCACCGAGCGAGAGATGACGAAATAAGGCTTGAGCGATATCATAAGACTATGAAAAGTGACGTTTATGTCATTCTTATTTGTTGGATAACAAACAAATAATCATGTACTGTCTACAAACTGTATACATAACAGGCTATATGTATTTAGGCATATACACACATACATATGAGTGTGTGTATGTTTGTAGGTGTATGGATCTATTTGTGTGTAGTTGTGATTACTCCCTGTATATATATTAGTGTTTCGTAACAGGCGTTCATATTTTATAGCTAAACGCTAGCGGGCAAGTCGCATATATATTGCAATTTCTTGTACACAGATGTATCTACATATACATGAGTATGTGTGTCGTGTCGGCGCACATATGTGTTAATTTATGTGTACATACATATGTACGTACAAATGCATACGTGATGGAAGCATATATATATATATATATATATATTTTATGTTCGTTTTGTTCTTTTGTTTTGTCAGTCTTATTGTTGTTACGGTCGTCGTTGTGGTTGGTTTTTTATTCCACCGATCGATTGGGTATAACCATCACCATTTATTATTATACTATTATTTTAGTATTTAATGAAACACACGCATTTCAACTCCACATATTGCCATATACTAGCATACATACACTCACACATATGTACGTTTAAACGTGTATGTGTGCGTGTGTGTTATCTGTGTCTATGATGACTTTTTCTGGGATGACTATAATAATAACAATATTATAATTCACAAACCAAATTTCAGGAATTATGATACATAAGTATAAGTTATATGCTATATAACTTATAAGTTGAATGCTATTACTATTTGTATGCTATTCGATTATATATAACAATGTAATAGAATAGACAAACCGGCATACATATATAATCGTACGTCGATTCAAGCAACAACTTGGTAATAAACCAGTGATGCGGCAAGAAATTTGTGTTGGTTTGTACAGGGTGGCGCAATAGAACGTGCATATTGCATCATTTTTTTTTGCGGGCTAGAAAAGGCGCGGGCGGAGGGACGACTATATCGTTGGGTTGGCGGGCTTATGGAGTTTTAGTCGCTATGAATCACTTCGACGGGAAGCGTCGCGCATTTTACGAGAACTCTCGTTCATATATTGCTACTAGGCGACTATATTGTGCTGAATATGGACTACGGCGAATTAGTGAAGCTCCAAGTGCTAATTTAATTAAAGTATGGGTAAAGCGTTTTGAAGAGACCGATTCAACATTTAAACCACAAACAAATGGTCACCCAAGAACATCTAGGACCGAAGACAATGTTGAGAGAGTTATGGAGTCAGTACGAGGAAATCCACAAATGTCGACTCGCAAGAGATCGTCTGTCTTACAATTATCGCGACGAAGCTTGCACCGAATTTTAACATTGGATCTTAAACTGCATCCATATAAGCTGCAATTCACATAAGAATTGAAAGAGTCTGACTTCATAGCAAGGCTCGCATTTGCTAATGAAATGCTTAATCGATTTTCCAATTTTGACAATATCCTTTTCTCTGACGAGGCTCATTTCCTTATGAATGGGTTCGTAAACCGTCAAAATTGTCGTTACTGGAACAGTGAAAATTCCAAAATCAAACACCAGAAACCATTGCATAGTCCTAAAGTGACAGTATGGGCAGCAATCTCTTGCAGAGGAATAATTGGTCCTTTTTTCTTCGAAAATGCGCGGGACCAAAACGTCACGGTTAATACGGAACGGTATGTTGAGATGTTGGACGGATTTTTGGCTCCAGAAAATGAAAGTTCAAGAATAGTGAATTCCAAAACTTGGTTCAAACAAGACTCAAATGACTCCATGGCGGTGGCGAAGCAGATGTTCCCTGGCAGACTGATTTCGAAAAGAGGTGATATGCCATGGCCCTCACGTAGTCCATACTTGACGCCTCTTTTTTGTGGGATGCCTCAAACACAAAGTCTACAGTAATAATCCAAGAAACATCGTTCAGCTCAAGGAGAATATCCGTGGTGAAATGGCAGCCATTACACCAGTATTACTGAGTAAGTTTTCAATAATATTCGTTTGCGGTTAGAGGAGTTCCGTCGTAGAGAGGGTCATCATTTAGATGATGTTATTTTTAAAAAATAAACTCCATTTATTACTCTACAATGCCTTAGATTTATTTTAACCATACCTTTTGTATTTATTTTTTAATCTATTTTTTAAATATGCACGTTCTATTGCGCCACCCTGTAGAATAGGCAAACCAGCATACATATATAATCGTACATCGATACAAGCAACAACTTGGTAATAAACCAGTGATGCGGCAAGAAGTTTGTGGTGGCTTGTAATATAGACGATTAAGCTAGACACTATGATATAGGTTTGTCCAATTGTTGATTTCATGACCGGCGATCTGACAAGTCTGTCAGCTGTTAACTACATATCATCTGAAGTGTTATTTATTTAGTGATAGCCTCGCTATTTACGCATGTGGATGTTTTAACAACCGCAGAACGCGTAAAAATGGGTAAAACTTACTAAAAAAAAGTGGTGATTCAAACGTGGGCACTTTTCGTGCTTTACGGGCTTATTATGGTCGTCATAATCGTCCCAATGTGCAAGGAGTTGGTAAAGTTATAACGAATTTTGAAAAGAGTGGAAGTGTTACAGATGTAGTCAGGCCTTTGCATCATTGCAATATACGCATTGCCAAAAATATCGTTTATGTTAGCGAAAGTATGAATTTGCCGATTCTATGGCGCTCTCAGCAATTGGGCCTATTTTACGGTTCATTATGGCACCTTTTGCATTTGGATTTGTACCTCCATCCATATAAAGTCCAATTCACCAGACAATTAAAGTCACCCGAGCCTTCACAATGCCGTAGATATGCTGATTAGGTGCTACAGCAACAGGCTTTCAATGTCAATTTTTCGAACAAAACTTTCTTCTGTGATGAAGCTCATTTGCCACGGGGTGGTTAAGTCAACAAGCAAATTTGTCGCATATGAGGCTCGGAGAACTCAGAAGTGATTGTGTAAAAGCTATTGCATTCGGAAAAAGTGACTGTTTGGTGCGCATTATGGTCTGGAGATGTCATTGGGTAGTATTCTTTTCAAAATTACGCTGGAAGAATCTCTACCATCAATTCAGAGCACTATGGCCATAAAATAACCGATTTTTTTATGTGGTTTCAATCAGACGATGCCACGAGCCACACAATTCGAGTTTGGCTTTATTGCGTTAAAAGTTGTCAGAAAGCGTAATTTCACGTTTGGAGAAGTCAATTGGAGACTAAGATCATGCAAATTGACACTGTTAGACTTTTTTTGTGGTACTACCTCAAAGACTATGTTTACGCGTGTAATGTTTAAACGTTGGAGCGTTTGAAAACCAACATTCGTCAAGTTATCGCCAAGGTAACGCCTGAAACAGGGCGAAAAAGTGTGATTGAAAACTACCTCAAAAGGATCCACTGCTGCAAACAATCCAGAGTCGGTCAACTATTAATACTAATATTAAAATTGTAAAAATAAAAGTATTGAAAACTAAATACTTCATTCAATCGATATCATTACGTTTTAGTTTAGGTAAAAACTTATATTGGGGCTCCCAGTGCCCCAAGCCCCAAGTGATTATCACTTGCTGATGAAAAATCCGTCTTGAGAGAGGCTTGCGAAAACCGACTATACCAGTTCTTTTGCTAATATGGATGATGATATCTGTGAGACAGCATATTTAATGTCAAAAATGGCAACGAGTTATCAAACAAAACGATGCATATTTGACCAAAATAAAAGATGTCCCAACAAGGACGCAAGATTTAAATGACTGATGCAGCAATTGAATTGTTTCTCTGGCTGTATGACATGTGGCTCCGTCTTGTTGAGACCACATGCCCTCCACATTCATTTCTTCAATTCTAGGCACGAAAAAAAGGTCTAATGATTCCTCCAGCCCAAAATCCACACCACACAGTGACACGTTGAGGATGCATTTGCCTTTCGTGAATCACTCCGGGATTTTCCCAAATGCGACAATTCTGCCTATTGACGAAGCCATCAAGATGGAAATGGGCCTCGTCACTAAAGATGATTTTGTCGGCAAAATCAGCATTTTCATGTTGTCTCTGCAATACCCAATTAACGAACTCCCTTCACTGTCCATGGTCAGCTGCCTTCAGTTCCTGACTTCCTGGGTTTGTACACATGAAGATGCAAATCTTTCGTCAAAATTAGCTGCATAGTGGATTTGGAGACACCAATTTGCTGAGCTGAGGTGTCGAATTGAGGTGGATGGAGTTTGAGCGACATCACCACGTACAGCTGCAACATTGTCGGTCGATCGACCTGGTCGAAGGCGCGTTGTTGTCTTCACATCACTAACAGACCCAGTTTTGGCAAATTTATCCATTAATCTCTTTATAGTTGACTCTTTTGGAACATTGTTGTGACCCCAAATTGATCACAATTTGCGAACTGTAGCCGCAAAACTTTCACCATTTTGGTAAAACAATTTCACAATGAGAATGCGTTGTTCATTCGTGTAGCGATCCATTTTTATTAACCTCGTACCTTCTACTAGCAACCAGTAACAGTTGTTCAAATGTCAAACAATGACACTTCGAATGGCGCCAAATTTAAATCTTGCGTTCTTGTTTGGACACCCTTGAAGAATCATTCCAACAGTGTTCAATAAATTCTTCATTATCATGCGAAAATAATGAATTTCGTCTTTTTAAATAGTCATAAAAGTAATTTATCATTTTACAACGCAAACATCATTACATGTTGCAACTTTATTGGTGCAACTGTGCCACATACGAGTACACAGTCTAGCTTATTATAAGCACGGATATGTTTGATCATTACATTATTTTCTATACTATCGCAAATATTTGAATTATGTTTATCCACATATATTGATTATATTTTATATCTTCTGGTTTATTACCATTTTATTATACTGCTTCTTAGCAGTTAGTTTGATGTCATGAATGATAAAGCTTTTACTATTTGTCAATAACGACCTCATTGGCCGATTCATACCATGCCTGATGTCATTCGCAGGATGAGAAAGCATGATAGAGATATTTGTTTTACATCATTTTAGTTTTGTGCATACAAGATTGCTGTTGTGCTATTGGAGTATTAAAATATGACAAAATATCATTTATTATATTGAACAGTGGAAGGATTTCTTTCATAGGTAAGAGATAATTGTAACAATTTTGTAAAAACAGAATATGTTTGCATCATAAACTAAAACCTAAAATTTTATGATTTTTCTCTTTAGTAATTCAGTTAAAAAATAAAACTCTTTAATAAGTGAAATCTAATCAATCTATATTGATTTTCATAAAAATCTAGAGGCACGTTCCGATACTGTGTTGCTAAACTAGACCTAATGCAGTTAAAGTAGACGCTTGCTAAGTAACATAATTATTCTGTTCTCCGGGAGGTACAAGATTCCACCTGTGGATTCTGTCTCCCTGGGAGGTTCTGAAATTCCCTTCGCGGAATGTGCAAAATTCTTCTTCTTCTTAGATGACAACTGGAATAGACATCCCTATCTATTATATGCCGCCCGTAGAAAATAATTCCAAGAGCTTCGATCTGCGCTTCTCCTCCAATTCGTCAGTATTTCAAATACCTGATCGCTGATTTTGCGATTCGATGGATTTTAAATTGTCTCCTGGAGTGAAATGTATTGAAATGTTCTGATACTGTGTTGCTAAGCTAGACCTAATGAAGTTAAAGTTGACGCGTGCTAAGTGTCATAATGGTTTTGTTCCCCGGGAGGTACAAGATTCCACCAGTGAATCATCCTACCCCTCTGGAAATGCAAAATTCTTTTTCTTCTTAGATGGCAACTGGAATAGACATCCTTATTTATTATACTCCGCTCGTAGAAATAATTCCAATCGCTTCGATCTTCTGCGTTTCTCCTCGAATTCCTCACACCAAGCTTTGACAGTATTTCAAAAACCTGGTCCCTCCATCAAACCTTTTATATGATTCGATTATTTTGCGATTCGATGGATTTTAAATTGTCTCCTGGACTGAAATGTATTGAAATGCTAACCTAACTTGAATTCAAAATTCGATTTTGTGTCAAAATATTGATCAACAATTTCAAAATATTGTGTGAAGTAAATTTTCTCACTAATGTCGATATTTTATTACTGAATGTATAAAATTTTTATTTATTTTTACACAATAAGGAATAAGATTTAAACAAAACCTGATTATTAAATTGGGGTTTCCGCATTAGGCTTAGGTTTAGGTACTTTTAAGGTGATAGAATCAGTCTTTTTGCATTTTTTGATATATTTTTCTATTTGTTTAATATATAAATTTAATTACAGTTCGTATGGAGGCTTTGAAATATTCATTTTTCTACATAAAAATTTCTATGCTTCAAGTTTCAATTTGAATAATTTATACTTTTCCACTTCGTAAAGATTTCTCCAAGCTATTTCACAGTATTATAAAATTGGTTGTTGGCTCCCAAACTGGGGTTCTGAATCTGAGATTCTTTAATTCCTTCGCAGAGCAATTTTTTCAGAGAGGCAGAATTTTTTCGTAGTCACATCGTGTTCCTTAAGTTGAATGCTACCGTTGGAGTGATTTTTTGTAGAATTAATTTAGTCTTCCTTTGTAATGAAATAAGTTTCAGCAACATATTTATCTAAGTAAGCCAATCAGAAGATATAAAAAAATTGTGAAAAAAGATAAAAAATACTTAAAGCTAAATCCAATTATTGCCTGCTGAACAGGTTGAAAACAAATCTAAATCTAGCAGGAAAAAAGAAAATGGCAGCACTGCACGTAGACCATCAAGTTTGCTGCACTCGCTGATATGTTTATGTTCCTTTCTGTATTGTCCTAGACGTTTGAGTTATGTTTACGCATATATAGATTATTTTTTATACCTTTAGGTTTGATAGAATTGTTTTATAGTGCTTTGGTTTCTGGTCAGCGATATTTCTTCCCACAAATTCATACAAAATGTGAATCGTTCTTGGGAATCCAGCTTTTTTCTACAATTTAAAGCTATAATATAACAAAGAATTGGAAATACTTCTTCTTCTTATAAAAATGCAATTTTATTATAAAAATATGTTTAGAAATGATTCATTGAAATTATTGCCCGTTGGTAGCTCCTACATTTTTCCATATTTCTGGGAAAGCTCGAATTCCGCCACGGTATTCGGATATCCACGAATTTAGCCATTCCTTCATGTCGTCATATGAGCGGAACTGCTGGTCAGCCAGACAGTGTGCCATCAAACGGAACAAGTGATAATCGGACAGCGCAATATTTGGAAAATATGGCGTATGGAGTACCTTATCGACTCAACGATGCGAAACGTCCCTTGGCTTCAACTCATAAGGTTCCTTGCTTCTGAATCATCCCCAACCCATGCAATCGTTCGGAAATCGCTTGGCCGGTAACTCCTAATACAAAAGCAACCTCTACCTCTGTTTGGTGCGGATCTCCACCAAGCGATGCCGTCAATTCAGTGTCTTCGAAAGTTTTTCGTCCGTCTTTAAAGCGACGGAACCAATTTCAAAGCATCTCCGTAAACGTTGTGAAGCTGTCGATGCGGTATAGCCGCCGTTTTCTTCGATTGAAAGAAGAATAAATTCAATACTCCCCGCATATGGCGATTATTTGGCACAAAATCATACATATTCACACAACCAAAAGAATATGACGTCAAAAGAAAGTCACTATTGTGTCGAGACGGCATGTTTACCATATGCCTAATCGACATGGCAGAATCGACTAGCACTTACAGCTAGCGCCATCTATTGGCAAACAGCGGGAACTTAGTTGCGCACCTAATAAAAAAAATTAACGTTGACACAAAAAAGTAAATTTTTGTTTTTTTTCTTCTCATTTTTAAAGGATTTTCCGGTAGATATGATGACAACAAATGTCTCACTTCAACAGGTCAAATTTGCACTGACTTGATTTATAATCTAAAATAACGCTGAATTTTTTTAAATTAATTTTTCATAAACTTTGATCTACTAAAATTAATATCTGTGGCTGTCAAAGTGTTAGTGGAACAAGAGAGATCTTATCATTTGAGTCGAGTTCAACCTTATCCATCTGCGGTTAGAAATAGCAAAAAACTCGAAAATCATAAATTTTGAACTGGTTTAGAATGGGTTAACGACATAACTGTTATATACATAACTTCCGATAGGTATTGCAGCAGGTCTTGAAATAGCGGATTTGATAAGATATTTTAGTACAAGCCGTGTTATATTACAGCAAAAACATTTAAGTACTTCCCCGGGATTTCCTACTTCATTGTTTCCGCTAAATTTTAACTTCAACTTTAGTTTGATTTAAAATTTTCATTTACATACATTTTTTTTTCTATAGAATTTGCAATGAGAATGAATGAGATATGGAATACGTCAGGTTTAGAAACGTGTATTAATTCTGACGATTCTTCAACTAATCGAAATGTTCCTCGGGCAAATCGAGATGAGACGCTCTAATATTGATAGATGGTTGTCAGCCTCGATCATTATATGTCACATATCTGTAAACAAAAGAGTGTTGAGGGAAGTTAAAAGATCCGCCTATCGCGATCTACAGGGTAGTGCACAAATCGTGCTACAAACGCAAAACGTAATGAGTAAAAACGTAATAAATAAAGATGTTGAAGAAGTTGTTTTACCCAGAACTGCGACGAAGACGTATCTATTTCAACAGCATTTAGTTCCAGCGAGATGAAGCAACTGCACACATAGCCAGACCGATTATGGCGGAGCTCCAACGAAAATTACCAAATAATTTAATACCCTGAAACTCCACTTTCTGCTGGCGCCCAAGGTCACCTGATCTGACTACACCAGACTTTTTTTATGGGGTTATCAAGCAAGTAAGAGGTGTAAAAAACGAAGCTAAGGAATTTGACTGAATAAAAGCATTCTATTAAAACAGTAATTGGGGCGATCCCAATTTCAACTCTTCTTTGGACCGCAATGAATGGTTTTCTGATCAGGTGATGCATAAAAGGTGTGATCAAAAAATAACCATTATTTTCAAATCTCGAGAGTTACGTATGTTCGATTTTTGCATTTTTTTCTGTTATGTTGGTACACATGTCTACTATATATGTTGACAATGTCAGCCATTTTGGATTGTCAGTTTGTTTTTGACAGATAAAAAGGTTAGTCGTGTTTTGGTTTTGGCTCTTCGATTTTTTACTATTCGAAAAAATGGATCAAAGAAACTGTGTTAAGTTTTTTGTAAACAATGAAATTAAATGTTCAAGGACATTTGATATGTTGAATGTGGCGTTTGGCGAGTCCACTTTGAGCAAAACACAAGTTCAATTGTGGTATAACCGGTTTAAGGAAGGCCGAGAAGATATCAATGGCGATGCTCGTCCTGGTCGCCCGAGCACGTCAACAACCGATGAAAACATTGACGCAGTAAAGAAAATGATTTTGATAATCATCGAATCACTATTAGAGAGGTTGCTGATGATGTTGACATATCGTTCAGCTCATGCCAAGCAATTTTTACGGATGTTTTAGGCATGAAATGTGCGGCAGCGAAGATTGTTCCAAAATTGCTAAATTTTGAGTAAAAACAACGTCGCATGGACATCGCAGAGGATCTGTGGAACGTCGTCAACGACGATCTAGATTTCCTCAAAAAGGTCATAACTGGTGTCGAACCATGGGTTTATGGCTATAACATTTAAACCAAAGCCCAATCATCCCAATGGAAGCGTCCAGAAGAGCCAAGACCGAAAAAAGCTCGGTCATTTGTGAAGGTTTTGCTCACTATTTTCTTCCATTGCAATGGTGTGGTGCGTCATGAATTCTTGCCACAAGGTCGTACGGTCAATAAGGAATACTATCTTGAAGTTATGCGCGGTTTGCGCGAAGCAATTCGTCAGAAACGCACAGAATTGTGGAAAAACCAATCATTGATTTTGCACCATGATAACGCACCAGGTCACACATCGATGCTTGTGCGTGAGTTTTTGGCCAAAAACAGAACCGCAATCATGCCTCAACCACCGTATTGACCGGACTTGGCCCCCGCTGACTTTTTCCGTTTCCTAAAACTGATGACATCGATGAAAGGAAGGCGTTTCGCTATGAAATCGAAACAGGAGCTGTTGGCGATACCAAAAAGAGCGTTGCAGAAGTGTTTTGAGGATTGGAAAAAAGCTGGCACAAATGTATTATATCTAAGGGGGATCACTTTGAAGGGGACAAGATAGTTATTGATGACTTGATAAATAATTTTTGAAAAAATTTAAAATAACGGTTATTTTGCGAATGAGCATGGAGGTCTTTTACCGTCTATCATCTTCAAAATCAATTATTTATATAAAATCAAATTAAATTTTCTATACAATAAAAAAGTATATGAAATACATTGACTAAAAAAAATTATTTGAATTTCTTATTGTAGCACAACTGGTGCACCACTCTGTACTTTAAATTAATTAGTCTTATGAACACTGATTAAAAGAGAAAAATTGTGAAAAATAATCTGAAGAGTTTTCAGTGCTTTAGAGGATTTGGTGAAAATGCAATGAAAAGTTGTCACAAAAAATGGACACCCTTCTATGGCAAAACAACAACAAATTCAATTGCATCTCATGAATGAGACATGGGAGAGCTTTTCACAATCAGTGGGTGAGAAATAGAATACCTGTATTCTATTTTTAAACTCACTCAACGGAACTTACAGTTTTACGACGACTACGAATGCCACAGTTTGAAAAGCATTTACACGACTTGCCGACTAATCGATGTGTTCGTCAGACACTTACAAATAACGACAGTTGACTGTATGCGGGGTTGAACCTGCGATCATGCAAACAATAGTCGCGTGTACTAACCATTGAACCACGGTCGGTCACCTACGATGAAGCCATATTAAATTCATCGATGTAAGTCCAATTTTTCACCACTTCCAGGTCACGATTAACAGACCGTTTTAACCTGCCTGAATGATCTTCTTTTCACTGTGCGCTACAGAAATAGACGTACTTTAGATGCCATATGCTGCACGTTGTAATATTACTTATAGGCATAATTTGTAAACGAAAACCTGTGAAAGAAATTTTAATTAACTTTTAAAATAAAGCCAGCCCTGAGAAACATACAAACAAACATATTTGTATGCTTGTGCTCGAATCACTGTGTGCACATTTCATTTTATTAAATTGTCCTTGTTATTGATAGAAAAAAGGCAAATCTATCATGTGTTTGCAAACTTTAATTGAAAGTAAATAAAGTGGTAACAGATTGTACAGACGGGCGAATTACGTTGAAATTGAATTTCTCGTTTGAATATGACACTAAAATATTAATTTCTATTGCATAATAAACTGCAATACACTGGAATAAGCCGAAAAAAAGAAAGCGAATCTAAAACGCTACAAATTGCACACATAAACAAAATGTAAGTAAAGAATTGATTTGCTAGTGCAACATCCTTATTTTTAATAAATTTCGACCATCGAATCGGGAAAGTAAAAGTAAGAAAAACAATTGAATTTTGAACTTTGTTTTATAAATTCTTTTCTTTCTTTGGAAAATGTAATTTAACTATTTGTAACAGTTGTAGGCCTAGCAACAACCCATCCGGTCAAAAGGTGCATCGAACAAAGGATAACAAAGTAAGCAATAAATATCATAAATATTGCTTTACAATTGCTTAAGTGCCTTCGCCACAAAGAACAAATTTGTAACCAAAAGAAAAAAAAAAATCAAAATGAAAAGGAATGCCTTGTGGGAACACCATTTTTGGTTATTTAATTATCACTTGTTTGTCTAGGATTGAGAAAGTTCTTGAATACAAAATTTGAAAGTTGCAGGCTTACAAAGAGAACAAAATAATTGAAATGTAGCAGCATATTTCGACAATGGAGTGTTTTAGATGCAACAAAAACATATAAACATACATAAAACATACTCCATCTTTTACAATGAAAAATAGAACACAAAGAATGTATAGATTTGAAATATAAGTGTGTGAAATGAGAACCATTAAAGTTGCTGACTGCAGGACTACGAGCCTAATACCTTTGATGTTTATGCTAAATGTTAAAAGTTTCCATTAGGATACAACATAATACACGAATTATTTATTAATAATTCAAATTTATTATGTCGCATTTAAAGTAGGCCACTTCTTCTGAAATAATCTACTTATGCCAACAAATTATCCTATTTCTTAAAAATTTTTCAAGCTTATTTCCCAAGTACAGAGTACAGTTCTCGCCCTGAATTTTTTGTATGCCTCCATCGACTGGAAATAAATGTCTCTCAGTGATAATTTAGAGTTTTGAAAAGAGGCAGCCTGAGCCATATCAGGCGAGTACAACAGTCCTTCGATGACATTTGTTGAGTTTTTGGTCAGGAATTCATATTCAATAATTCAATATCAATCGTAATAGATCCTGGTTCAATCAAAATTAATACCCTCAATTATCATTAAAGGACGAATTTCACAAAAAGATTTTTATTGCCAATTCAGTGGGATTTTAAAGGAGTGCTTGATTTTGATAACAGTTTTCAAAGAACCAAATCATAAATGTCTAATATCAACAATTAATGAAGTTCGATGAAACTCTGAAAAAAGCGCTGGAATTGGTAGATCGCGAAGGCGTATTTTTCCACCACAGCAAAGCCTGCTCTCGCATATCTTTACAGACTCAGTAAAAAATACTGGATTTTAGATGCAAGGTGATGCTGCATCCAGTTTATACTTCTAAGCTTATACTTCTGGAGTTTACAAAATTCTTTGAATGGAAAATCTTTCAATACAGATGAGTAGGATCTAAAAACAGAGTTGTTCCATTGTTACGCCGGGAAGCATCAGCCATTCTTTCAATCAGCGATCAAAAATTCGATTAAACGACAGGAGTCATTATGAAATTATTTATTTAAAAAAAAATTAAAAATCTTTTTGAGCAAACAAACAGCAATTGATTATATGGGAGTGTAACATGGCGTATAGGAAATGCTGCGCCTAAGGTCTTATTATAATTTGCCGAATCAACTTCATTTTCCGTCCATTCATTCCTGCTGAAGCCGCTATTACACCCTGCAATCGAGACTATGTTCCTTTGCAAATCCATTTCATTTAATTTGATCTTGTCGAATCTATTACCTTGATTGATAAAAAAAAGCCACATCAGACAGATCGTGTTTTGTGCCACTCGCAAGACAGCCTTTTGTCGACGAATTTGCTCTCTCAAACACCACATAGGTTAGGTTAGGTTAGATGACACTCAGCAGTCTGAATAGAAAGACTTACTTAGACTATATAGTCCATTGTGATACCCCGGAAACTACAGATATGGATGTCCCTTGCTTCCCCCTTTGAACCATCCTGAGCTACTCAATAAGTTCTTAAGTCGGACAATATCTATATTGTTCAGATTACCTAGGTCCCCAAAGAAATAAGAGCCCAGTGTTGATCCCCGCCTGTTCACTAGAATAGATCAGATCTTGATAGTGACAGCAGTTAGTGTGGATGCTTCAAATCTAGGCGAGGGCTCATCTGTCTGAATTGATTGCTCCATCTCGCAGTAGAAGCTTATAAGTGGCTAAAGACATGCCCGCAGATTCCAATTCGACTGGAGTCTGTAAGGTTATCCCTAGTCCAGCCAGCTCATGTGCTCTGCAGTTCCCTGGTATGTCCCTGTGGCCCGACAGCCACATAAGCTGAATATTGAAGTGCTGAGCCGTTTTGTTAAGAGATCTGTAGCATTTCAGGGCTGATGTGGAGTTCAAGAAGACGGAACGCAGGGAATGCTGTCCCTGTGACCCGACAGCCGCATAAGGTGAATATTGTAGTGCTGGGCCATCTTGTTAAGAGATCTGCGGCATTTCAGGGCTGATGTGGAGTTCAGGAAGACGGAATACAGGGATTTAATGGCAGCTTGACTGTCGGAGACTATGTTAATTCCCACCATGGTGAGGGCGTAATATCTTAGTTATTTTGCCACTTCCTTAATGGCCAAAATTTCGCCTTGATAAATACTACAGTGATCAGTTAGTTTTCTTGCTATACTTAGCCCTAGGTCTTTGTAATAGACCCTGAAACCTACCTAATTATTTAGTTTTGAGCCGTCTGTGTAGAAGTCGACATGCATTCTTATACCAGGAGATCTACATTTCCACGTATCTCTATCTGGCAGAGAACATGGTGCTTCTTGTCGAACAGTGATTCAGCCAGAGTGTAGTTTATGATGCACCATGTTAATGATTACACTGTGGCCGTAACCACTGTTTAACCACTGTGATAGCTCTCTTAGTCTTACTGCTGTAGGTGCGGCAGTCTGCATACTAATTATGTCTAGGGGTAGTAAATACAAAATTACATTTAGTGCATCGAATGGGGTGGTGTGGAGCGCACCTGTGATGCACAGACTAGCCATCCTTTGGACTTTGTCCAGTATCTTATCAAGAGCCTTCCACCAGATGATAACTCCTTAAAAACATTATCGGTCTTACTACTGCAGTATACAACCAGTGAACAAATCGAGGTTTGAATCTCCATTGTTTCCCTATTGCTCTCTTGCACGCATATAACGCCCCTGTGATCTTTTGCGCTCTGTCCAGAATATTGAGTTTGAAATTTAGCTTCTTGTCCAATATTACACCAAGTTATTTTGCGCAGTCCGCTAAAGGAATGTCAGTACCTCCCAAGGAGATAGGATCCACAGGTGGAATCTTATACCTCCCGGTAAACAGAACCACTTCGGTCTTGTTTGGTTTTACACGAAGACCGTTTTCCCCCGTCCACTTCCTTACAGTGAGAAAGGCTTTTTGAATGTATCTGGTTTTTCTCAAAAACTTCCCCCTAACTGCTATTGCCACATCGTCTGCGTAAGCTACAGCCTCCTCTAAAGAGAACAGAATACTGCTCAGAGCGATATTTCACAGTAGGAGGAGCAGAACACCACCATAAGGTGTTCCCCTACTGACAGATTTGTTTAGTTCCTTCGTCCCTTCGTAAGAAGATCGTACACATTAGTACACACTAAAACTGACGTCTACTCCCAGGTTTGATAGTGCTGCGACTATCGTATCGGGAGAATCGTTACTAAACACTCCTTCCATATCTAGAAAGGCTATCAAAGTATACTCCTGGACAGCGAGAGAACCTTCGATGAATCCGACCAAATCATTCTGGGCAGTCTCTGTGGACTTATCCTTGAAGTAAGCATGATGTCTATCCAACAGCAACTTCCGGTTTATGTTTGTCCTGAGATAAAACGCCACATAACGTCCACATAATAGTTTTTATCTACCTTCTGACATTCTGGCAACAATTCCTATTGCACCACACCGCAATAATCAGAGAAAACAGTCAGTCTCTTTGTAGCTGAGATGACACAAATATTCTCTGTACTGGTGCGAAGTTTGGGCGCCATCTGTTAGTCAATTTGTTTACACTGGCCGATTTTGTCAGGTCGAATTTCACCGCAGATTCAAAATATCGAACAAAGAATTTGTCTCAAATTTTATGCTGAAAATAGCTTATGAAGAGAAAACAGCTTGTGAATTATTGGTACTGAACGCTCAAAATGCGATAAGATGTGGTTGAAAATTTGCTTCGGTTAGGCCGACCATAGTTGACTTCAACTAAAGCTAACATCTGTAAAAGGAAGGAAATGGTAACTAAAAATCGTTCTTTAACTTGACTTGAATTTTCTTCAAAATTTAATTCGCGTTAGTGTATTAGTTCAGACATGGCCTAGCTTGAAGATGATGAAATTAATTTTTTGAATGATTGATAACTATTTTCCATTCTATTGTCCAATTCCACGCAATTTTCTGACAAAATATATTAACTATCTAAAGTAACTATCCTGATAATACATTTTATTTGTCCCCAAACTAGGAGCGTGTCCTCCCATTTTTTCCATAGCCTGAATATGCAATCCATTTCTTTATGAATTTAAAATTGATCTCTTTCCAATGTTACGAATGTTAAACGAGAAACGTATTATTATGCGAATAATTAAATATGTAACCGTTTTTATCTTCCTTGTATTGATTTGTATATATTTTCTACTGAAAGTTCAATGAAATTGTCTACCACGCCAAGAGAAAATAATTTCATCGATATAAAAACTACTCAATGAATTGGAAAATTGAAACGAATATTTTTCCATAATTTCAGCCTCTGAAACAATAAAGGGTGTCTTAACAGGAACGCAAGATTTAAATTTGGCGTCATTCGAAGTGTCATTGTTTGACATTTAAACAATTGTTATTGTTTGCTAGTAGAAGGTACGAGGTTAGTAAAAATGGAGCGCTACACGAATGAACAACGCATTCTCATTGTGAAATTGTTTTACCAAAATGGTGAAAGTTTTGCGGCTGCAGTTCGCAAATTGCGATCAATTTGGGGTCAAAATAATGCTCCTAAAGAGTCAACTATATAGAGATTAATGGATAAATTTGCCAAAACTGGGTCTGTTAGTGATGTAAAGACAACAAAGCGCCTTCGACTAGGTCAATGGACCGAAAATGTCGCAGCTGTACGTGTGATGTCGCTCAAACTCCATCCACCTCAATTCGACACCGAGCTCAGCAAATTTTTCTCTTCAGATCCACTATGCAGCGAATTTTGACGAAAGATTTGCATCTTCATGCATACAAAGTTCAATTGACCCAGAAACTGAAGCCAGCTGACCATGGACAGCGAAAGGAGTTCGTTAATTGGTTATTGGAGAGACAACATGAAAATGCTGATTTTGCCGATAAAATCATCTTCAGTGACGAGGCCCATTTCTATCTTGATGGCTTCGTCAATAGGCAGAATTGTGATTCTCGAGAAGCAAATGCACCCTCAACGTGTCACTGTGTGGTGTGGATTTTGTGCTGAAGTAATCATTGGACCTTTTTTACGCAAATAAGGCAGGTCAAACGCAACCAGCCAATGGTGTCCGGTATCGTCAAATGATAACCAGTTTTTTCGTGCCTAGAATTGAAGAAATGAATGTGAAGGGCATGTGGTTTCAACAAGACGGCGCCACATGTCATACAGCCAGAGAAACAGTTCAATTGCTGCATCAGTCATTTACTTCTTGCGTTCTTGTTGGGGCACCCTTCTTTGCAATTTGAAAATATGACGATTAGAATACAATAATGTGGTGAATACTGTGGTTGAGGCATGATAATGGCTTTGTTTTTGGCCAAATAATCTCTCACAAGCAAAGATGAGTGAGCAGGTGCATTATCATGATGCAAACGCCATGAATTTTGTATCCACAATTCCGGGCGTTTTTTTCACATTGCTTCACGCAAACGGCGCATAGCTTCAAGGTAATACTCCTTATTTACCGTACGACCTTGTGGTAAGAATTCCTGATTTACTACGAAACCCGTGAGCAAAACCTTAACATTTGATCGAATTAGGCGTGCTTTTTATGGTCTTGGTTCTCCTGGACTTTTCCATTGGGACGATGGGTTTTGGTTACGGTGTCATAATAACATACCCATGATTCGTCACCAATTATGACCCTTTCAAGCAAATTCAATTCAACAATTCCTGAGCGTTGCTCATGCGACGTTGTTTTTAGTCAAAATTCAGCAATTTTGGAACGAACTTCGCTGCCACACGCTTCATGCCTAAAATTTCCGTAAATGCAATCTTTATGAGCATGAGCCACCGATATGCCGATATCCTCAGTAACTTCTCTAATTGTAACTTCTCCTCCTCCTCAGTAACTTCTCAATTTTCTTCACTTTTTCAACATTTTCATCGGTTGTTCAGGTGCTGGGGAGTCCAGAGCGAGCGTCGTCATTTACATCTTCTCGACCTTCTGTGAAAAGCTTGTACCACTTATAAACATTGACTCAGAGTACTCTCACCATGTGCCACTGTCAACATTTCAAGTGTTTTTGACCACTTTATTCAATTTTTTACACAAAATATGATGCAAATTCTTTGATCCATTTTTTTCGATAGCAGAAAATCGCCGAACACTCAAAACACTTGTCTTATTTATGCCTCTCACAAACAAACTAAACGTGCTATATGAATAAAACCGTCAACATATTTTCGAGATGAGTGTTCCAACACAAGAAAAAAAAAAATAATAATCGAAAGTCGACTGCATGTAACCCGCAAAATTTGAAGATTCACCTAATTTTTGGTTTTTCTTCTTTTGTCGATTGATTTAGTTTTCGACGCAATCTCCTTTAAATTACATATATCGAGTTGTTCGAAAAGTTCGTTCGGTTAATTCGTTACTTCACTATACATGACTTCTCATGACATTGAGCTCCTTAAAACTATCATGGCTTCCTTCACTTCAAGAAGGTAATGTTGTCGATTTGGTGGGATGTCAAAAGAGTAGTTTGTTGAGCTTCTCCCAACAAATCAATCAATTAATGCGTACTACTATATCGCACAATTAGATAAATTGAAGGCGACATTGGAAAAAAACGGTCGAGGCGCATCAATCGGGAAAACGTCATCTTACATCATGACATCGCCTGCCCTCATACTGCCTTGCGGATCCGTCAGAAATTATCAGAGTTTAGGTGGGAAGTTTTACCTCACCCAACGCACTCACCAGACCTACGCCGTCCGACTAACACCTATTTCGCAGTCTGAGCAATCACTCGTGGGATTTGAATTTCCATAACGGCAAGGAAGTGAAAAATCGATTTGAACGCCATTTTTTCAGAAAAACCACGCGAATTTTATGAAAGAGGAATTGAAAAGCTCCCAGAGAGAAGGGAAAAAGTTATTAAAAAGAGGGAGATTATATTGTTATATTATATTGTAATTGTTTTCCTGTATATAAATTTATAAATAAATGTATTTAAAAACCGAACGAACTTTCCAAACAACCCGATATTTAATTATGTTCTGCCTTTGAACCAGCTAACTACTCTAAGATGTTGAATCGCTTTTGTCGCAGTTGTTTCTTCTAGTTTGCGAATATAAAATATCTATTAAATATAGTGTTCGCAGTGTAGTTTGTGGCATTAAGTCAACAATGCCAAGTAAATATGTGCGAGTCCATGATAGAACAGCAATGCCCTTTCTGTCTAAAGAGGACATCTTTCATAAAATGTTTTCCAAGTCATCCGATTACGTAGGGGCCATCGTTGGTCGTCTACTTCCAGGGGATTTGATCGGTATGAATGATAACTTTTAAGAAATTAGACTTCTCTTTATGGCTGCGTTTACGTTCGTTGGCTTTTTTTGCAAATTCATCCATCTCTCCTTTAGAGGATGAATCAGTAAAAAGGGCAAAGATTGTTAAGGTAGTCATAAAGAGATGTCTAACATTTTAAAAGTAGAAGCAACCCTAATATCTTTCCTATCTACGACTATAATAAGTTATATCTTGTGTTATACAGGTGCTATCAAATTACACTAGATGGCGTTAGAAAGGTAAAACTACACAGACAGTTTTGTGGATGTTTGGTCGCGCGTCAAATATGGATACCAACAAAGAGAGAATATGCAATATTTTTGAGTTTTCTCTCGATAAAGTCAAAAATGTCAGCCAGGCAGTTGAAAATATTAATAGTGTTTATAACCCTCAAACGGTAATAGCCAATTATGAGCAAAGCGTTTGATGCTATTAGAATAAAGCAGAATACAAAAGGATGACCGACATATCGATGTCACACGAGTTAGCGCAAAAAAAAGAAAAACTTATGGACCAAATTTCGATTTGCAAATTGCTGTTGAATCTAAATCGATCCATTTCTGAAGCGGATAGTGATTAGTGAAAACTGAGTCGTTTTCAACAATATCAAGTGAAAATTGTGATGGTCGAATAGCCGTGAGTCAGCGCAAAGAGTGGACAAGGTAGGATTGACGATCAGAAAAGTTCCACAGAGTTTTTGGTAAGCCCCATGGCCAAACTCTTAATACAGACTTCTGTTGCCAGCTGTTTGAATCGGGCTGATCATATAATCTTGTTCAGCTTGTAGGCGCCAGCTGCTGCTCATTGCAGGGGTACCAGTTGCTGGACAGCAAGGTGTTGAAACTGGGAATAAGTCAGCTACAGGGTCTGACAAGAGGCCTTGTCTGGTAGTGATTGCGAAGGGTATTCACACGGCCGGATCTCCAGTTCGTGCCTTGTCATTTGTGTCTTTTTGATCTCTCGGAGGGTACAGACAGACATGGCAATCCTATGTTTATATGTCGTTGCCGTTCATCATCGCTGAGCGGAAGGGGTATAAGTTTTCCCCGTCTCTCACCGCTTAGGATACCGCATCCTTGCAATGTAGTATTAACCTTTCCATCTATCTGATGTCTCCACACCCTTAGGTATATAAGAAATGTCCAGTGTGTACTCTTTTTGCTGCAGGGCGACCAATGCCATGATGTACGATATATAACTCACACCTTGGTAGCAGCTTTGCTGCGCACCTCATACCGATGAGTTTGGCCTGTAGCGTGGGCGTCAGGAGGCCCCTGGGACAGAATTCACGCCTGATCATTTGGTGTAGGACCCCTAGTGACAGCATCAGACTGGTTATTGGTTAAAACCAAAATCGCTGGTGGAATTTTTCCCTTCAATCTGGAGTTACAATATACAATCGGGTGCTACAGACCCTTAGAGTAGCAGAATTGATAAGATAGGTCTCACCTCCCCCAATGGGGTTTACGTTCTTCTAGCATAATAAATTAGGCATCTTCTGGTTGGAAGAAAGGACTGACAATTGGGGTAGCTTGCTCTCAAAATTGTCGTCTCCTATTCCTACGTAGTCCAAGTCAACTTGGCTATCCCAAGAGCGCGCTCTCAGTCGCATTATAATATACCAAGTGTGACAAGCACACCGTGGTGGGTAAGGCCTTCACCACGAGACTCATGTTAAACGCTCATGGACTCTGCTGTCAGCAAATGAAGCGTCGGAAGAAAGCAATAACCCAAAATCGGCCAGTAGGAGAGGAATTGCGATACCAATGTTCCTGTTTAAGAAGAATGATTTTGCTGTTGAAAAATTCGCCTCAAGAGAAGCTTATGAAGCTTTCAGTTGTATGCGAACAGGGAGGATGGTCTCTTTGCTAGAGGCGCAATGAAATTACCTTCAAAATGACAAAAAGTTATCGTTGTACATTTTGTCTAAATCAGATCGTTATACCTATACCAAATAAATCTTTCCATGTCAAACAAAGAAATAAGGATTTCTTTTTACTACAACTTATAAAATAAATGAGTGCGAAACTCTTACAATGATCCTATAGTTCCTATGGTATACGAGTATGTATTATTGTGTAAACATTTTCCCCAACTAATCCATACATATGAATTTGCAGAATCCTAAATCTCAACTTTGCTCCCGAGACGTCACTAATTTGTTATTAATGACTCGAGATACAACTAATGCCAATCCCCTCATTAATCACCTCGTAATGTGAAGTGTGAAACATCACATGGCATGGAGAGCTATTTTTCATTTACTTCTTACATTACGTCTCAATCAGTTTTATTGCATTCAACACCCAATTGCTGCAGTCATCTCGGTTATTAAGCAATAAACAAATCCGTTTTCGTCTACACTGTATTTTTTATTTTTTCTTCATATCCATTTTTCTCTTTCCTTCAGATGTTGTCTCATCATTGCCAACATTAATTCATCTTGTTATTTACTATTCTCTGCATGGATGCGTATTGAATTTTTTCGTTATTTTTTGCTTTAATTTAGCTTAAGGCAATCAAATTGTTGCTTTGTTTCATTTGCTTTAACGCCGCTGCCTTTTTCTGTTGTTGCCTTTCCTTTTTATCCTTTTTTTATCCTTTGTGGTTTAACGAACCCATCTTCATTTGAAGGGCTTCAGGGTTAATGTGCTCATCTCATGTTTTATGTCACAGGAGTGTAATTAATAGCTGAGGGACTCTCTCTCGTTGGAATGGTAATCATAGAAAATTCAAAGAATTTTCATAGTTTGAAACGATAGTATACTAATGCGGCGCTTATCCTTCGTCCAAAAACGGTGCAGTGTGAGCGATTATGCCCCAAGTGTAAATGAGAAATGTTTGTGATTGAGTTATGAATTTAAAGTGTCTGATGGCCCATGAGTGCTGGTGTAGTATTCTTGTTAAGCTCTATTAGTGGCCTGGTAGGAAATTTGGGTGAATCATTGGTTGTTACATTAATTCTACGAATTATTTCAATATAATTATGCAGGTAAAAGTCTGTGCTGCAATTTGTCAGAGTAAACTTAAACGGCTCAACGAACTAAGCGGAAGTCATACATATTATCTTCGACTAATTACATTAACAATTTATGTCAAAAATAGACTTATCTCTATTGTAATGTAAGAATTATTACAATATAGTAAAATTAGGATTTCGTGAATTCCGTTCAGGGAAATATTCGACGGAGATTTTCAGAAAATCGCAAATTATCACAAATATTAAATTTGTAGTTTTCGGAGATCATTTATGATTAATGTAATGATTTTTGGTCAGCAACAGTTCAACATGGAATTAAGTTTTCCAGCCATATACGTTTGATCCGAAAAGTGGTACAAAATTGAAAATCTCATGGATTACTTGCAACGTATTCATGGCCAACATTTGTACAAACTAATTTCTAAAACGCATTCATTTCTTTACCGACTCAAATAAAATTTATTACGCTTTTTTAACCATTGGCGTTACAACAGACTGGTCTGGTCTTATAGGGTATAACAAAAACAAAATCCATTATTTTTCCAATAAATGGTTTTAGTAATCTGTATCTTGCGCTTAGAGTAAATAAAAACAAGAGAAATCATTTGCTATTGCGAATAGGGAAATATGTAAACAATATGTCATATCACTCAGGTCGCAATGATTCAATTTCTAAATAAGTTCTCTCAAATCGAATAAAAAGGGGAAAGAGAGGAAACATCAAATCGCTTCAATTGCAAATGTTGCCACTTATTTGTTGCTTATCTATTATTATTTATAGTTCTGGACGCAAATATACATATTTGCAAATAATTATATTAGAATAACGACGTTTTCATTTCACTCAACACTCCTAAGGGGAAATTCTTATCCACTACATGATTTCAACGCTACCATACGATCATCATCCTCACTATTTTTTATCCAGAGGGAATAAATTTCTCTTGACATTCTCTTGATATTTCTCTTGATATTGCGAGATCATAGGGTAAGATCTCGCACTAAAAGAGAGAGAGATAGAGTTACGCTAGATGGCGTTAAAATGACAAGATGACTCAGTATTGTTTTAGCGCCCTTCAAAGATAGGTACCAGCAAAGAGAAAATACACAAGAGAAAAATCACACTGCTGTAGCAACCAAACAGCTAATGACAGTGTCCTCATCTTTTGTTTACATGCAAAAGGAACCATTTCGTTTTATTTCGCAGTAAAAAAACATTATCAAAATGGAATTCAAAGGGAAAAATGATACAGTTTGTATTTGGTTCAAAAATCGAAAATACTAATCAGCCAATATTAATTAATAAATTATGAAATTTTCGTACGAACAAACTGTTTATGTGTCGGGCCATCATTACACGTTACAATGATACTGGTAACAATGAAAAATGGAGATGTACATTAAAGACATCAAAATCGACGGAAATGATACCTACTATGATTCAAAGACAAAACGCAGTTAAGTAGGCGAAAAATGTCAATGTGTCTGCTCATAGTTTGGGGCACATATTAAAAAAATTGACTATGATTGAACACTTACAATATGCAAAAAGTGGAAGATTTAACACCCGCACGGAAGACAGTTTGGTCAGCAAAAGCAAAGGTATCAAAACACTTGCACGTTGATGTCGAGCTAGAAAATTTTGTATTTTCTAATGAAAAAATGTGTACAGGGTATCGGGAAGGTACACTACTTTGTTTTGCCGCCTTTTTGGTAAACATTAGTCTTGACAGTTTATATTTGGCAGTCGCGAAGTAGAGACGTGACAAGTTTATTATGGAAAAATATTCGATAAACCACCGTTTTTTAATCGTCAAAACATTTTATCAAAATCAATCATCAATTACTGTGACGATGAAAAAGTTACGTGAAATTTTTGGGAGTTTTTGGGAGAAACAACGTGCCAACAAGACGCACTATTTATCGTGTAATATAATGCAAGATCGGCTACAAACATTACTGCTGCTCAAGGAAGTGTTAAAAACAATCCATCAGCCTCAATTCGACGCCGTGCTCTGGAGCATGGTCTGCAAAGAACAACTTTGGCCACAATTTTGCGCAAGGATTCGCATTTGTTTCCATTTAAGATTCAGTTGGCACAAGAGCTTCTTCCACAAGACCACTTACGCCGCCGTAAATATGCCAATAGGATGTTACAGACCCATGACAACCACGATTTTCATGAGAAAATCATAATGAGTGACGAGCCACATTTTCTTTTGAATGGATATGTGAATAAACAGAATAGTCGGTTCTGGGCAATGCAAAACCCTCAAATTATTCATCAGTCACCTTTGCATCCATTAAAAGTGACAGTCTGGTGTGCAATTTGTCAGGAGGAGGAGGAATCATTGGACCTCACTTCTTTGAAACTGAAAACGGCGTAACGGTAACTGTCAATGGGAGCGATATCGTGATAAGATTGAAAACTTGTTAACGCCACAACTGCATGCTTTGGGCTTGATTAACATGTGGTATTAACAAGAGGGCGCCACATCGCATACAGCCAGGATTACAATGGAATTACTGCGAGGCCTCTTTCCGCAACAAGTTATTTCAAGAAATGGTGAAGTTGATTGGTCTCCACGGTCGCCTGATTTGACTGCTCCGGACTTCTTTTTGTGGGGATATCTGAAAAGCAACGTTTATGCAAACAAACCAGAAACGCTTGAGCAACTCAAACAAAATATTCGTGATGAAATTAATGAAATACCGCGTGAAATGTGTGAGAATGTAATGAAAAATGTGCTGAAAAGGGCTCGCATTTGTGAGGCTAACAGAGGCAGACATTTATCTGATATTATATTCCATACATAATTGCCGACGTGAAACAAAACTTTTGTCAATATAAGATCCATTCTCTTCTTTCATTTAATCAAAAATTATAAACAAATAAAGCAGTATACCTTCCCGACGGACACCCGTTATATTATAGTTCAGTAATATGTACACAAACAAAACTCGCGTATGGCTAGAGTGCAAAACAAAAAGCAATTTAGACCAGCTAATGGATCTGTGAAAGCAAGCACGTTCATCAATAATGGTAACTGCCACAAAACGCTGACACCTTTGTATAATATTGGACAAGAAGCAGAATTTCAAACTCAAATCCTGGACAGGGCGCAAAAGGCCACAGTGGCGTTGAAGTAGTAAGACCGATAATATTGTAAAGATTTATCGTCTGGTGGAAGGCTCTTGAGAAGTCCATATACTGTAAGATACTGGACAAGGTCCAAAGGATGGCTAGTCTGTGCATCACGGGTGCACTCCGCACCACCCCATCTGATGCACTAAATGTAATTTTACATTTTCTACCCCTAGAGACAATTAGTACGCAGATTGACGCAGCTACGGCAGTAAGACTAAGAGAGCCGTCACAATAGTCAAACAGTGGTTGCGGTGGCAGTGTAATCCTTAGCATAATGCCTGACATAATAACTGCACTCTGGCTGAACCTCTGTTCGACAAGAAGTACCATATACTTATACCAGATAGAGATACATGTAGAACTCCTGGTACAAGACTGTATGTCGACTTCTACACTGACGGTTCAAAATTAAATAATCAGGTAGGTTTCGGGTTTTATTCCAAAGACCTAGGGCTAAATATAGCGAGGAGACTATCTGATGACTGTATATGTAGTGTTTATCAGGCCGAAATTTTGGCCATTAAGGAAGTGGCACAATGGCTAAGATATAACGTTCTCACCACGGTGCATATTCTCTGACACTCAAGTTGACATTAAATCCCTAGATTTTGCTTCCTGAACTCAACATCAGCCCTGAAATGCCGCAGATCTCTTAACGAGATGGCTTAGCATTTCAATATTCACCTTATGTAGGTGCGGTGACACAGGGACATACCAGGGAACTGCAGAGCAGACGAGCTGGGAAGATTAGTTACAGCCATACAGACTCCAGCCGAATTGGAGTCTGTAGGCATGACTCTAACCAATTGCAAGCTCCTACTGCGACATAGAGCATATTTAGCAGCAAATGGCAGGTGGACATCTGTTCGAGGTTGTAATCAATTCAGACAGATGTGGCCTCGCCTACATCTGAAGCGTTCACACACACATTACTGCCGCGAGCGATACCTGGCGTCTCATTACATGCATCCATCATGACGGGACACTGTCTGATTGGAAGACATGCAGTGAGACGGAAGGTTGTGACTAGTGACTTCTGCAGGAGGTATGGGGATGAAGAGGAGGAAGAGCCAATAGAGCAGCTTCTATGCAATTGTCCCACCCTGGCGAACAGGAGAGGATCAACCCTTGGCTCTTATTTTCTTAGGGACATATGAGAACTGGACGAAATAGATATTGTCCGACATAAGAAATTCTTAAGACACTCAGGATGGTTCAACGGGGGAAACTAGGGACATCCATATCTCTAGGTTCAGTCACAATGGACAGTCTAAGTGAGTTTGTCTATTCAGACTGCCACACTGGCATAACCTAACCTAATCTACTCCACAGGAAATTAACAGTTTTCACTATAGCGTGAATGCCCGAAAATCTGATTTTTGCGTACGTTTCCCGAGGAATGAAGAGTTTCACACTCAAAACAAAGTAAACTAATTTTGAATTAAAATGAACTCAAATTGTATAAAAATGTTCTCTACATGGCGCTAATTACCTCCTTCCTCCAAACGAGTAAGAAAATTAATCGATTAAGTTTACTTACTTATTTTTAGTACGTGCTATTTTCACGCGCACTCGAATTAAGTAAAAAAAATTAAGTTTCACTTACTCGTTTGAAGTCAAATTTACTAGAATTGGATAGAACTTATTTTGAGAACGTTTTCCTTTTTTTTTTTAGTGCAGTAAATGCCCAGTTTCAATATTTTCCATTAAAATAACTATAAAATTTAAAGAAATATTTTGCTCTTTTGATACATTATTTCCAGTCATTTCCTTCCAGCACGCTTTATTGCATTTCAATGAACTTTAACAAACTGTTCGCTATAAAACTTGTGTCCTTTTCATCTTTGCTCGTCACAATGAGTCTAAAGGAAAGACAATAATTAATGAATTAATGTCATTATTGCGCAATGCCGTAACGAGACAACTTGTGAAGCTGTAAAAAAACATCCATAATTACTGGAATATTAAAAAATACAAAAACAAAAAACGACACAAAATCACTAACATCAAGCAAACTGCCCAGAGATGGAGAGGGAAATGCGAGAAAAGGGAGTGTATTAACCATCATAAATTTATAAATTTGGTAAATTTCTTCATCATTAACTGTGAACACGCTTTTTGCTCATGGTTCAACATTGTTCCCAGCAACAAATCACGTTGCATTTCTCGCACTGTGTTGGGTGATTGGGTCTGCTTATGTTGCAGTTGTATTCAGAAAGTTGTAGGAAGTAAATTAAACTTAAAAGTCACAGCAGCAATTTAACACGTTTTCTTTTTTGTTTTAGCGGTTAGATTGTGATCCTTTGTCTCCCTTTCCTTACAACTCTTTAATGCCAAATGGCACAGGCACAACCCAACTTGGATATTTTTTATTCCATAGCAGTTTCTTCCTTGAATCATTGCAGCTTTCATTGGGATTTTTCCATTTTCTCTATGCAAATGAATTTTATATTCAGCTGGCATCATGGTTAATGCCAACGATGTGCACACATACTCGTACATTGCATAAAATCCCATGCTGTACATGTAGAAATGCCAGCTTAGTATTTTATTAGCATTTCCTATGACTGAACAGCATAGTAAGTAACGCATTTAGATCGGGCATTTCGTAGGAGTGGGTATTACGGGGTCGGTAAAGACTGTAGATTTGCAACGGCTTAGCAGGATGAACAGAACGAGGGTGACAATGAAATTTTCCAGCTATGAGTGGCATCACGTAACTTGCAGGAAATTAACTTAGTCATTCTGGTTTTGTTACATTTACACTCAATATTTAATTTGGTTATCTCAATTTTACGAAGTTGGCGAAATTAATCCTTAAGGACTATCGTACAAGCAGGAGAATAGAGGAGAATTTATGAACCCAAGCTATATACAGAATTCTTAAATTTATTGTTGTGATAACAAAAAGCAATGTTATAATAATTTGTACACGGTTCGAGACCCCGAAGTATTACCAATTTAAAAATGGTGTAACGGTGTAATTGTGTTTTGACAGTAATATTATATTAAAACTGAAATTTGGATTATTTTAGTTGGAAATTAATTTATATAAAATGGAATCTAAAACTTGCCTTTGGTATGTTAAAACTTACTTTTTGTATCTTAAATTTTTCTTTTGTAAATATTTTAAAACTTACTATTTGCTTCTTATAACGTACTTTTCATACTCAAATTGTACTTTTTTGATTTGAAAACACTATTGTGAATGAACCAAACTGTTCCCCAACCAAAGTCGATGGAAACGTACAGACCAATTATTTTTCTCTGTAGTGAAATTCACTTGATCCCAACGTTCATTCAAGAGCGTAATTTTCCCACCACTCACTCTCTTTTTCAACGTGGAATTTTAATAATTTGCCGTTTTTTAACATCATGTGTAATGGTATTCATACATGATCGATCACTTTACTATATCCGCAAAAATAGTACCAAAATGTATACAGTTATAGAATTATTGTGTAAAGAACGAAGGGAGGGGGATCATCTTACTCTCTTGGCTTTCTAATCATTTCAACTTTGTTTCTCGAGAAAAATAATTGACCTGTACGTTTCTATCGTTTTTACCCTAACATAAACAAAGGAGAGCATTGAGATGCAGCAGTTTTCTTTGGATAAAAATCGCGCGGATAATAGGTTGCAGAGAGCTTTGAAATCACTATTCGGATAATAATTTATGCTCAAATTTTGTGCGAAATTCAAATTTTTTCGCTAACAACTCTTTCCAATTAACAGCAATGCCTTTGAGGAGTGTGGCCTCATTAGGAGAATTTCTAATTTCTAAATATGTTAAGAAATTATGTCAATATTAAGCAATTCTGAATACACTTGTGCTTGTGCACATGTGCATACGCCAATCTTCTGCTATCCCATCATCTCACACTGACTGGCAGAGAGCGATTGAGACACACATTTTATGTTCTCATCCCTTTCATCTTAAATGAATGGCAACAATGTGCTTCGAGAATAAAATTTCTCCAAATAGAGTCGAATTTGCATTGTTTTGTGCGTACGATTTGTGGTACGATTTGAGATCAGCAACGGTATCGTATCGTATTTTTTGATTATTGACGTATTTCCCTGGCCAAAGAGTTTTCCCAGCCAGATGCTTTATCTGTATACACTTTTGTCTGTGCCGAAAATGTGAAATGATCACTTATCGTACGCAACGCAAGTGGTGAGCATCTCTTTTCTCCAATAAAACACTCTGAATTGCGTGTAATCAAATACTTTTTATTCATTTCATCACTTGTAATTTACTTTCGCTCTATTCAGATGCATATAATTTTTCATAAACCGAGAAATTATATCATATAAATTATATATTTTAGTCTTCAAATGAAATCTAACTCGGAGGTAATCCTTACATTGTTTTGGGAACAGCTATCGCTACAAAACTGCATCGAATAATATTTACAATCCACAATTTAATTTCTCTACAATAGAGGAGAGAGGTATCAGATTAATTAGAGAACTCCCCCGCTAACCAAAATTAATCATCTCTTTCATCTGAATATCATGTCAGTACAAATTTATAAGAAAAATATGTTATTATTCGAAGCAGCCGTCTTTAGTGCGGGTAAGGCTTCGCACGAATTTGGCCTGACGGTATTTTTGTCACATTACCGGCGAAGGTATTGCCGCACTAAAGGCGGCTGCTTCGAATAACAAATATTATTTCTTATAATTTTGTAAGGCATTTCAAACTGTCATATTTTTTAGCTGATACTTTGGCTACCACAATGGAACATATGGAAAAATTCATTAGGCTTAAGTCCGGAGAATATGGTAGCCATTTTTATGAAGCAATGATAACTTTTTCTTGCAAAAAACATTCAGCTTCTCCGGCTTTATGGGATAGTCACGAGTCTTGTTGGAAGGTCTTATTATTTCTACCGAATTTTACATATCAAAGGTAACGAAGCATCGTTTAAAATCTTTTTGCCGTAGATTTATTGATTTGTTGTTACCTTTACGCCCTATTCCATGAAAATGAGTGGCGAATGCAGTCGCGGCAGTTCCAATAATTGCTGATCGCAGAGTAATTCATTGCCTTAAATTGTCTCTTAATTTATACTCTAATCATACCTGATCGTTTTGTTCGTTTACATATTTTTGGAATTTTTTCATCAGAAAAGGGAAAAGTTTCAACCTCGCCAGTAGCATGCCAGTGTTTTAACACCTTTGCTCATGCTAAGCGAATTGGCTTTTGTATTGGTTGTAATTCTTATACTTTTTATATTTTGCAGGTCTTCAATTGTAGTTCAGTTTTAATATGGACCCCCATGCTACGAGCAGACACATTGCAATTTTTCGCCGATTGAATTGCGCTTTTGTTGTGGATTACATTGAATACTGTCCATCACATTTCGAACTATTTCTGGCAATATTTGTGGTTTTTTGGATGTTCATCTCCATTTCGTTTTTTGACGCTACCGGTATCATTTCAGTCACACATAAATGTTGTAACGCATTAACAATGGCTGGTTGCGATTTTCCAGCCAAATACGAAACAATAATGCTATTATGTTTGAATTCCATTTCGGTAACTTTTTTAAATGCAGCGTAAAACGATATGCTTTCGTAGGCTTATAAACAACATAGAAATAGACTTGTCAACAAATGAGCACGCTGTCATTAGCCATTTGGTTGCAGAAGCAATATAAAGTTGGTAACACATCGAGCGCTTACTTCTACATTAGTTGCACCTAAAATGTTTAACTGGTTTTTTTAACTATTTTACAGTTTTCCTGTAGTTCGTGACATGATATTAACGTTAAATATGCTTAATTAGTATTCCTATTTCATTATGGAAGGACTTTCATCCGAATTATACTTGGAATTTATCGAATTTTATTATCATATTTAACTGATCTAATCTGTGTTACAACGTCATTATTAAATTATGGTAAAAATATTTGGTATAACCACAAATCTGCATTAATACTTGATTTCCTACCTAAAATAGGATTTAGCTAGAACAGGCATTGTCTCGCAATGTTATCAAATTTAGTCTGCAATGCATTCAGTATTATTACAATTCTATGAAATTAGGTTCATTGCTAGGAGGCATAGCGTAGCGTAGCATATTTCACATTTTTGTTAAAGAACCATCATATTCATATCTCCAATAGTTCATGAGGTATAGTCGTCCAAATATCTGTAGTTTATAAGCAACATCACGCCCTTGCTTCCTTGCTTTTGCTGCAACTATGAAGAGAGCATTTTTTTACGCTCTTAGTTCCGGATGACAGCACGAGTGAGGAAATCACCTCCAAAACCAAACAGAGATCAGAACAGCAGTATTGTGGCTTAAGAACAACGAAGCTGCAGGCCTTGATGACCTACCAGCAGAGCTGTTTAAAACTGGTGGCCATGAGCTGATAAACAGCCTACATCAGCTCCTAAATACGATTTGGCTCGAGGAAATGGAATTTTTTCGGGAATGGAAAATGCCCGATGATTGGAATTTGAGTGTACTGTGTCCTGTGTTTAAAAAAGGAGATCTAAGTGTTTGTAAAAACTATAGCGGTATCAGTCTTTCACCCATTGATTATTTGGTCCTGTCGAAAGTGATACGTGATAGACTAAAGCCGTTTCTAACTGACCTGATTGGAACTTATCAGTGTGGCTTTAGACCTGGTAAATAAACAACTCACCAGATATTCACACTTTGACAAATTCTGGAACAGACCCAAGAAAAACAGATCAACACGTTCCATCTTTTCGTCGATTATAAAGCTACCTTTGATAGCCCGATACGGCAAAAACTGTACGAGGACATGTCAGAGTTTGGAATTCCTACGAAGCTTATACGTCTTTGTAGGATGACGCTGACTGACTCGAAGTCTTCAGCAAATATAGGCAAAGATTTTAGTAAGCCTGTTTACACCAAACGAGAATTTTTGCAGGACGCCAGTCTATCGTGCGACCTCTTCAACGTACGACATTATAGGGTGAAAACTGATAAATGGTACTGTAGTCTTCTCAATCATCGAGAAGGAAGCAGTAAAAATGGGTCTGGTGGTAAACGAGGACAAAACAAAGTCATTGATTTCAACGAACAAAGAGTCTACTCATTTGGGACGCTGGACGAACGTTTACAACTATAATTTTGAAGTGGTGGAGGAATTTATTTATCTTGGTTTCGCTGTAAACGAAACAAATGATGTTAGCATGGAGATAAAGAGGAGAGTATTGCTTGCTAACAGATAATACTATGGGCTAAACAAACGATTCAATGATAAAGCCCTCTCTCGACAAATAAAAATCTGACTGTACCAGACGTTGGTTCTACTTGCCTTTTATATGGCGCAGAATCTTGGGTTATCATGCAAGCGGATGAATTAATATTGGCAGTTTTCGAGAGGAAATTACTCTGGAAAATATATAAACTCATCATCGTTAACAGAGAGTATCGACGCCGCATGAATAATAATGCCTGTGTGAGCTATATCAAGACGTCGACGTGGCCAAACGCATTAATATACAGCAATTGATTTAGCTGGGTTATGTTGTGTGGATCCAAACGCTTCGGCACGAAAAGTTTCTGACAACGAACTCGATGGACGGCGCATAAGAGAGCGAGCAGAACTCCGTTGGAAGGACCGGGCTTTTGAAATACTATCGAAACTTGGTGTGACGAATTGGAGGAGAAGCGCAGAAGATTGAAGCGCTTGGAATTATTTCCTACGGGCGCCGTATAATAGATAACGATGTCTATTCCAGTCGCCACCTAGAAGAAGAAGAACTATTTGTGGGAGCTGTTAAAAAATACTATTGTTATGGAATGATGTCAACTTTCTTTGCTGGGCATATGTAGAGATTATAGATAGTATCTCTAATAGTTCGTAAGATATGACCGTCCAAGATGTTAAATTTTGCGTAGGGTTCCAAGTTTCTTTTCGCAATCTCTAGCCCAATTGGGCATGTGGCAATTGCTTGATTTCTAGAATCATTTCAAGGAATTAATCATGACAATTGGTTCGTTTTTTTAAAAACAGGAGTGGCACCACCTGCCTTTTCCTAAGGCATATTCTGTCCCGTACCAGTTACTCATGTACCAAATATAATTCTTCTGTCACTTAAAGTTCACAAGATAATATTTTTGTTTGTTTTGATGAGTCTTTTACAAACCAAATGAAATTGTCTGACTAAACCAAGTGCTCTGCTATATATTCATGTCTCACCGCATTGGGGCTTAATTAGACTAGAATGTGCTGACGATTATTTTTCACGCCTTACCCTGAATTTAACCCGTCCAACCTCATTAACATTGACGCTGATTATGTGTAGTGAATGAACCTTTGCAAATCCCAAAAGCAAAACAGACGAATTACCACAAAAAAAGCAACAACAACTGTGACAGAAGAGGAAACTAAGTGTGAAAAAAGTGTGAACATAACAAAAAATTACTTCACATTTAGTCTAGACGGGACGATATGAGATCAGAGGTGTTTTGCTATGAAAGGCATTCAAGCTTTTGAAGCCATAAAATGCAGCAACAAAAAATTAAATCAACAGCTAAATAACTGTGAAATGGAAATGTTTCAGGGGTTTGAAAGAAAGTAATAGTGAAAACCCATATTCTCTTTTATAATAAATTATTTTAAAATGTCAGAGGTTTTGAGAACAAATGAAAAAAAAGAATAGTTTGCCACCACATTTCGTTTTCGTCGTGAGGGAGAGCCTTCCCACTTCATACGAATATGCAGGCAACCTGTAAAGAAATATTTGCCAGTCGAACTGAGGTAGATATGAACTTCACATAAACGTCCTTTTGCACTGCTGTAAAAGTACGAGTGGTGACAGAAGTAACGTAGTACAAACTTAATAAATGAAGCAATATTACGACCTTCTCAATTCCTCTGCTTAAAAACTATAAACAGACCACTAGTTTTTGTTAAATTGGCTAAACTTGGGGTGTGGCAATGCAATTCATTTTCATTCTCAGAACTGTGTTTACCAAAAGCCTGATGCGTTCAACATTGCACTGAATTTACTGGAATTGAATGAAAGATGTGAATCTAGTAAGTACATGGATTACAGTAGGTAGTTTGTATGGGAATCATCACAAAGGGCATGGATATTCGAAAAATTTTTTACACCTTCACCCGAAGGAATCAACTTGCATATCATTCGACAACATCCCACATTGTAACACCTAAAACTAAGAAATCAATTACCTTCTTACCCAATGTATTTCATAACATTATTCGATTAAGCGATGTCTGTCCATATGCGAAGCTAGCCGGCTGGCTGGTTAACAACAAGATAACTGCCATAGATCTTTGTGACACTTTTTAAAACTTATCACAGCCTAACACTTTGCTAAATTTTAAGCGAAGATTGGAAATTGGCCAGTATATCGACGCACCCTTTCTGTTACCTCCCATATAAATTGGCCAAATTTCTGAATTTCAGTTCTTTCGCTGTAATGTCACAGCACACAACGTAGACTAGAGTAATCCACATTGTAGTTCATTGCATTGGTTGATAGTGCTTTCTAGTACAGGGTGCCCGTCGGGAAGGTATACTACTTTGTTTCGCCGCCATTTTGGTAAACATTAGTCTTAACAGTTCATATTTGGCAGTCGTAAAGTATATTCGATAAACCAAAGATTTTTAATTGTCAAAACATTTTATCAAAATCAATCATCGATTACTGTGACGATGAGAAAGTTACGTGAAATTTTTGGGAGAAACAACGTGCCAACAAGACACACTACATATCGTGTAGTGAATGGACCACAATGGAACATAACGTACTGCAAGATCGGCTGAAAACATTACTGCTGCTCAAGAAAGTGTTCAAAACTATCCATCAACCTTAATTCGACGCCATGCTCAGGAGCTTGGTTTCAAAGAACAACTTTGGCCACAATTTTGCACAAGGATTTGCATTTGTTTCTATTTAAGATTCAGTTGGCACAAGAGCTTCTTCCACAAGACCATTTAAGCCGCCATACATATGCCAATAGAATGTTACAGCCCGCCCATGACAACGCCGATTTTCATGTAAAAATCATAATGAGTGATGAGGCACATTTTCATTTGAATGGATATGTGAATAAACAGAATAGTCGGTTCTGGGTAATGGAAAACCCTCAAATTATTCATCAGTCACCTTTGCATCCATTAAAAGTGACAGTCTGGTGTGCAATTTGGTCAGGAAAAATCATTGGATCTTACTTCTTTGAAACTGAAAACGGCGTAACACTAACTGTCAATGGGGAGCGATATTGCGATATGATTGAAAACTTTTTAACGCCACAACTGCATGATTTGGGCTTGATTAACATGTGGTATCAACAAGACGATGCCACATCGCATACAGCCAGGATTACAATGGAATTACTGCGGGACCTCTTTCCACAACAAAATATTTCAAGAAATGGTGATGTTTTTTTGCCTCCACGGCGGCCTGGTCTGATTGCTCCTGTACTTTCCACACAAATGACCTACTTAGCTCATATATTTTTCGTTTTAGATCTCTTACAAGATTGCACTAAATTTAGCTGAGAGTTAGGCATAGTAAAGTCTCACAATGAAAATGTACGGCATTGCCGTGTCCTTCCATTGGCCTCCCATTTAAATTGCAAATTTTGTGAAATTAAATCCTTCCTCTGTAACTTCTAAGCGATAGGTTCAAGTAATAGTCTAGGTTTTTGTCCAATATATGGATTTATCGATTTTTACAGAGTGGCGCACCAATAGCGCTACAACAAGAAATTGAAAAAACTTTTTTTTAATCAATGGATTTAATTTATTTCTCTTTATTGTATAAAAAATTAAATTTTATTTTATATAACTAATTGGTTCTGAAGATGATAGACCGTAAATTACCTACATGCTCATTCACCTAAATACAGCACCTGATCAGAAAATTATTCATTACGCGATCGCCACAATTATTGTTTTAATGAACTGTTTCAATTCAATTTTTTGTTTAGTTTTGTACACCTCTTACCTGAGGTGTACCACCACCATAAAAAAGTCTGGTGCCCTCAGGTCAGGTGATCTTGGAGGACAGCGGAATGTAGAGTGTGTAGATATTAATTTGTTTGGAACTCCGCTATAATCGGTCTGGCTTTATGTGCAGTTGCTCCATCTTGCTGAAATAAAATTATGTTGAAAAGGATACGTCTTGGGCGGAGTTCTAGGTAAGAAATCGCCTTCAACATCTATGTCACCATTGACAGTTACTGTTACACCGTTTTCTTCAAAGAAGCATTACCCACAATACACCTTGATGAAAATGCGCGCCACACAGTCACTCGTTCTGGGTACAGTTCCATCTCATGGAGTATATGTGGATTAGATTCATTCCATACACGCCAATTTTGCTTGTTTACACAGCTGTTTAGGTCAAAATGGGTCTCATCACGCATAAACAAGCAATTTGTCAAGTTGTTATCTTCTTTGGCCGTTTCAATAATTTTTTGCCAAAATTCCAATAGAATAGGCAAATCCAAAATGTTTATCTGGCTTGTAATTTGGAATTGAAACGGAAAAAACTTTAAGTCATTATGAATTATCCGTTGTAGTGATTGTCTGCTAACTCCAATTTGCGCCGACAGGTTTCGCGTCGAAACGCTTAGATTTGTCTGAATTGACGATGCTACAGCCGCGATTGTGTCTTGAATCCAATTATGGGGGATCTCGATGGAACGGTCTCCGTGCGATGCTTTTAGATTCGGCAAACATGTTTATTAATCTCATAACGGTCAATCAACTCAGGTCCATTCCGCCTACATTCCCTTCGGACGGAAATGAAGAACTGCAAAGCATAGTACCGCTGTACTATCCAAGTATTCATTCTAATAAATCTAAATGCTAGATGCGCAACTAAGTTCCTGCTGTTTGCCAATAGATGGCGCCAGTTGTAAGTGCTACTCGATTCTGCCATAACCTAAACGCCATGAGCCAAGTTTAGTCATGTGGTAAACATACCGCCTCAACACAATAGTGACTTTCATTTGACGTCATATTCTTTTGGTTGTGTGAATATATATATAGGTATATGATTTTGTACCAAATAATCGTCACATGACGGAAGTATTGATTTTCTTCTTTCAATCGAAGAAAACGGCGGCTGAAGCTCATCGACACTTTCAAACCGTTTGCAAAAATGCTGCTTTAAGTGAAATAACGTGTCGAGATTGGTCGATTTAGAAACAGTGATTTTGACATGACGACCTGAATTGACGGCATTGCTTGATAGTGATCCGTATCAAATGCAGGTACAGCTTACTTCAGTATTAGGAATTACCGGCCAAGCCATTTCCAAGCGATTGCATGCGTTGGAAATGTTTCAAAAGCAAGGAACTTGGGATACTTATGAGTTGAAGTCAAGGGACGTTGAGCGTCGTTTTTTCGCCTATGAACAACTGCTTCATCAGCAACAAAGAAAGGGGTTTCTTCATCGTATTGTAATGGGTAATAAAAAATGGATTCATTAAAGCAACGCAAAGAATAGAAAGTCATGAGAGCTGCCCGGTCATACTTCTACGTAGCCTTGGCCGAATATTCGCGCTGTGAAGTTATGCTTTTTATTTATTGGGATCAGGTCGGTGTTATTTATTATGACCAGTTGACACCAAGCAAAACCATCACTGGGGATCGATATCGATTTCAATTAATCCGATTAAGCTTAGCTCTCCACGAGAAACGCTAACAATAAGCGGAGAGGAAAGAAAACGTGATTCCTCAGCATGACCGAGGCCATTAAAACCTATCGTGGAATCGCTGAAATGGAAAATCTTACCCCATCCGCCATATTCTCCAGATATAGCGCCATCCGATTATCACTTGTTTCGTTCGATGGCACACGGTCTGGTTGACCAGCTATATTCTAGATATTCGTGGATAGCGTCAAAACATGAACAGCTTTGCAGGAAAGATAGAAAAAAATAGTAGCCAGCTATGGACAATAGTTTAAATGAGTCATTTGTAAACATGTTTTCATAATAAAGCTGAATTTTTATGGAAAAAATAGCGAGAACGTAATTGCGCATCTAATAGTAACCAGCCAAATAAAAAAATGGGCCGAGAAAAAGTTATTAAATGTTGTGTTTTTTGTAGCACGATTCATACGTCACCCTGTATATTATGATGTATAATTTATAACAATATGTCGATTTCATATCCACATTCATATGATATTCGATCTTTCCTCTGTAAATTTTAACTGACTGACTGTAATAACCTAAGTTTGTGTCCAAAATAACGATTTATAACTATCTATAAATCTTAAGAAAAGTTGTTCAGGTACCTCCTATACATATGACCAATTTATCCCATATATTCTTACCTTTATATCATACCGGCTGTTGTATTGAGTTGAATCAAATTTGGCTCAAAATGCTTTAAATTTAGTTTAATTTTACAAGCCAAATGCATTTACCAAATTTAGTTTTGCGAATGAAAATGAGATGGATCGCCACGATTTAGCAAACATCAGTCTTCCTCTTCTTAGATGAAAAAATCGCTGGGTCGTCTACGAGGTGTATTCAAGGAATAAGGTGAATTTTTAAATTTCTCGGGCTATGTACATTCGACTTTCGTTTATTATTTTTTTTTTTATGTTGGTACTCGCATATTGCATGTTTAGCTTGCTTGTGAGAGACATAAATAAGGCAAGTGTTTTGCGTGTTCGGCGGTTTTCTGCTATCAAAAAAATGGATCAAAGAAGTTGCATCATATTTTATGTAAAAAATGGAATTAAATGCTCAAAAACACTGGAAATGTTGACAGTGGCATACAGTGAGAGTACTCTGAGTAAAAAATATATCCACAAACGTTACAAGCTTTTCACAGAAGGTCAAGAAGATGTCAATGACGACGCTCGCCCTGGACGCCTCAACACATCAACAACTGATGAAAATGTTGAAAAAGTGAAGAAAATTGTTATCAAATCACAATTAGAAAAGTTGCTGAGAATGTCGGCATATAGGTTGGCTCATGCCATGCAATATTTTTGGAAATTTTGGGAAAGAAGCGTGTGGCAGCGAAGTTCGTTCCAAAATTGCTGAATTTTGACCAAAAACAACGTCGTATGAGCATCGCTGAGGATTTGTTGAATGACGTCAACGATGATCCAGATTTGCTTAAAAGTGTGATAACTGGTAACGAATGGGCATATGATTATGACACCGAAACCAAAGCCCAATCGTTCCAATGGAAGAGTCCAGGGGAGCCAAGACCAAAAAAACCACGCCAAGTTCGATTAACTGTTAAGGTTTCACTCATTGTTTTATTCGATGGAGTAGTGCATCAGGAATTCTTACCACAAAGTCGTACGGTAAATAAGGAGTATTACTTTGAAATTATGAGCCGTAGCCAGCGAAATTTGAAAATTCACCTTTTTCTTTTGAACACACCGTATAATACCTTAGCGGGGAACTTCAGAAAATTATAGTTTTCCTTCTTTGATTGCGCTTTAATTCCGAGTATTTTTTAATGGGATCTTAGCTATCTACCACGTCCCTTCTGGCATCCCTCATACTTTTGCACTTTGCAAAGTAAGTTTGTTAGATGAAGGTGTACGCAAGTCAGTCCACCTGTCTGAAATTTCTATACTAGTTTTAAATTTGACTAAGCATTGTAATGCCATACAATTTTCAGAAATTAAGGTACAGTATTTTTCGCTTATAGTCACATTCTCTAGATGCACAACAATTGTGGACTATATCGCTAATAGGACTACATATATGCCTAATTCATATATATGCCACAATATGGCACCTGTACGAATTCGATGAAAAAAAACACATTAATGTGGCAACAAAAAATTAAATTCATGTATAGTTGTTATTTTTAAGTTATTAAATGGAATATAAAAATAAAAATTTAAAAAAAAATTAAATTCAGGTACTATATTTGTTATTTTTTAATTATTATCTGTAATATATACCTATACATAACATATACATTTTCAATAATTAAGATGTGGCACTTACATGCTTATTATCTGTCTTTAAAACTTCTTTTATTTTATTGAAAAAAATCTGTAATTTTTGTTTAATTTTTTTTATGGAGTGTTTAAGAGCTCTTTCCTTTATCTTTTCAAACAAAAATGAACTTTCTATATCGTTTTCTAAGCAAAAGCTTCTTAATACGTCTAGAGAATTTAAGACGTCTTTTGTAGTAGGAGGATCTTTCTCAAATTCAAAAAGTTCGTCTTCGTTTAAATTTAAGTCATCATCTTGTCTTGCAGAGTCTTCGTCGTTTAGTGATTGTAAAATTTCTTCATCGCTTAAGCTCCCGAACCACACCAGGTCATCATCGCAATGTATATATTCAGCTGTCATAACTTCGGCAATGAAATCTTCATTTGTATCCCCATCTCTGTCACTGAAATTCTGGTCCACGTTGCTCTCCGTAAATCCGGTCTGTTATAATTTAAGTATGTAAATACAAATCAATTGAAAAATACACAATGTTTAACTTATTTACCCTTTTAAAACAGTTGGCAATTGTCTCTGGTTTTACCAACCAACATGCTCGCTTCACGTAATGTAGAGCGTCCAATATTGATAAGGCCTTGATATACTCCGGCACGATTTTACCTTTCTCAATTGCACACAGTTGTTTCTTTACTAATATTTGCCTATACTGGTATTTAAAGGTATGTATAATGCCTTGGTCTAACGGCTGTATCAGGGCAGTTGTATTCGGTGGTAGAAATTCTATTTTTATATTTGTCAATGATTTGCTGACTATGACGAGAAGCGTTGTCAATAAACAGTAGAATTTTTTTCTTCTCCTTAACCATTTCAGTGTCCAACAGAAAGAATATTTCTTTCCATATAGCGTTTGTCATCCAGCTGTTCTTATTAACTATTTTTTTGTGATTATATAGCTAACTTTTTGCATTTAATTATAGTTTTGGTTACCACATATAGATGGCATATATGCGGAATGTGACTATATCGGTAATGGACTATATCGATAACATTTTTTATGAAACAGGCCTTTAATTAGTAGGTAAAGTATAGAAAGTGGCCAAAATGGTCTATAAGCGGAATGGACTATAACCGAAAAATACTGTAATTGCAGACTACGAATTAAACAATGCCATAGAACAATACAGTCAATTTGCATGGGAGGTACCAGAAGGGATTGTAGCGATGTCCCCCTCTCATTTTGGTTCTCAGAACTTAGAGCATCCAACACATGATATTGACCAATTTTGACTGAATTCAATACAAACTGTTGGATAGATATGAAGCTATGAATATTTGAATTAAATCGGTCATCCGTATGGGAAATATCCGAAAGGGCGTGGTTACTTGATAGAATTCTCTCAAATTTTATGGCAAGTACAAAACCGGATGTGGCCATAGATTTTATTTTTACAAATGTTTAATGTATACCAAATACAACTTAATATAGTGCAATTAAAGAAAATCGGTCATTTTTATGGATGGTACCAGGAGCGTGACGATTAATTGGCCGATTTTTTTTAAGTTTTGTCAAACAGTATAAACAAATACGCTGGACGAAGATACTTGTTATGAGTTACAGGGAAAATTTTGAATTTCGGACAATCGTCCAATTTATTTGGGAGTTACCAGTAGTCGTGAGTCGATATAGTTCATATATAATCCTCGGTTGTTATTTGGGAACATATTAGACTTTGCCAGATTTTAAGAATTTTTATGAAGACAGAAAAATATAACACATTTTTGGTCAAAATATGTTCGATATTTTAAACGCTTCCTTCTAGGAGTTACATTTTTGGGGGTATCAAAATATTATTCCTTTATTCCTTAAATTCCTAATTATCCCTTACATTCCTAAAACCAGTTTTCTATTTAAGTAATGCGAATATATCGGATCTTAGAAATAATTATTTTTCTAAGTTGAAAAAACTGTAAACGGCGCTTGTGTCAAATTATATATGACAAATATCAATAGTGTTTGAGCTGCACTTGGTTTTGTACGGCGGTTTCGACAATATATGATTTTGTTGAGCAAAGAAATTACGTTAAATTTCGTTTACAAAATAGATTTTTCAAAGATTATAAAACAAGTAGTTATGGAATGCTTGCGATCTGGTGACGAACGACCCGTCGAATAAATTGTATGTCAAAGCACAAATCGCACCAAAGTAGCCTACAATCCAAAGTTATGGTGACAGTTCTCTTCGGTTGTCATAGTGGATTGTTCATTTTCAGGTTTCAAAAGTGAGGTAAAATAAAATATGCATAAAGCTATGATTTCGATGAAACTTGTATTTCATTATAATTCTTGGACTTTGCCATTATGTACGAAATATGATGTTATATAATTAACCGCCTCTTGATTGATTGCAGCAGTGAATCCTCTAGAGGTAGTTTTCGATCACTTTTCCTTGCATTTCGAATGTTGGCTTTCAAATGCTCCCACGTTTATTGGTTATCCGCGTAAACACGGTCTTTGACGTAGCCAAACAAAAAAAGTCTAACGGTGTCAAATCGCATGATCTTGGTGGCCAATTGATGTCGCCACAACGTAAAATTACGCTTCTTGGAAACTTCTCATGCAATGAAGCCAAAATCGATAGTGTTGTATGGCTCTGGGTGCCGTCCTGTTGAAATCACATAACGTCCAGTTTGTAATCATCAATTGAAGGCCAAAAAAATCGGATATCATACGGTCATAGTGCTCCGAATGGACAGGCCTGGTCACATCTGTCACGCTTCTAGTCTCTTCAAAGTTCTTTATAATCTTGCCAATTCCTTGCACAGTAATTTGATTATGACGACCATAATCACCCTGTAATACACGAAATGTGCCAGCGTTTGAATCACCTCGTTTGTAGTAAGTTTTAACTATGTTTACGCGTTTTTCGGTTGTTAAACGGACCATATTCCTAATTGAATAAATAACACTTCAGATGACAGGTATTTAACAGCTTACAGCCTTGCCAGACCGGCAGTTTTAAAACCACTAAATACATAATACTGTTTTATGCATTAAAAGAATTTTTGGCCAATCCAGACTGTCAAAAAGAAATATTATTTGAATGAAGCTATTCGCAAAAAAGAGTCCGGATTTATAGGCACAGAATCATCCGCACTATATTTACAGGGTTGCCCATATTCGACGGACCCATCTGGCAACGCCATAACTTTTGACAGAGATGTCAGATCGCTTAATGACATACCGCGTTTGAAGCGTCAGTCCAAGCAGATTTTTACCATGGAACAATACACGCCACGCGAGCGCTCTGAAATAGTTGAAATTTACATTCAACAGAAGAAGTCAATTGTGGAAACTCAACGTGCTTTTAAAATATTAAAAAATGTGAGAAGTGCGCCTTCTAAGAACACCATTAAGCGTTTATATGAAAAATTTTCGACTGGTGAGGCTCTTTCTAATCCGAAGAGGCCAAATAAAAGTCGACCAAGGCGATCGGCCTTGGCAGAATATCGCTGCCGTACGAGCCAGTGTTGAGAGGTCCCCAAGAACATCCCAAAAACGCCGTTCTCAGCAGTTGGGCATGGCTCGGTCCACTTTACAACGGATTATTCGCGTTGATTTGCATTTGTTCCCGTACAAAATTCAATTGACGCAAAGATTGTTGCCTGCGGACAAGCCTCGTCGATTGGAATGGGCCCAACGAGTCATCGAAATGGCCGATGATGACGAGCAATTTTGGAACAAAATTATCATGTCCGATGAAGCCCATTTCACAAGCAAAATTGCCGTATTTACGCCACTGAAAATCCTCAGGAGATTCAAGAATTGCCTCTTCATGACGAAAAAGTCACAGTTTGGTGCGGCGTTAGTGCGAAAACGGTCATTGGGCCGTTTTTCTTTCAAAACGAAAATGGCCATGCTGTTACCATCAACCAGGAGCGTTATCGCGACATGATGATCAATTTTGTGATGCCAATTATTCGTCGAAAGCGTATGAGGCGGTTCTGGTTTCAACAAGACGGCGCTCCACCGCACACAAATCGCATAACAATCGATTTTCTGAAGAATTTGTTTCCGGGCCGTTTGATGTCGAAAAGTGGTAATTTGGACTGGCCACCGCGTTCGCCCGATTTGACGCCCGCTGATTTCTTCTTGTGGGGACATTTGAAGTCAAAGGTTTACGTTAACAAGCCAAGGACCGTAGAAGAGCTCAAGGACAACATTCGTGAAGAAATAGCCGCTATTCCGGCCGAAATGTTGGCGAAAACGATGGAAAATGCTGCAAAAAGGGCACAATACGCCATCAACGCCAGAGGCGGCCATTTGAGAGATATCATATTCAAAAATCGATGTAAACAAATCTACTTGGAACAAATTAAATGAATAAGATTGCCAACCGCCAAATTTTTATTTTTTTCTTTGATTTTTTTTTTTTTAAACATGGGTCCGTCGAATATGGGCAACCCTGTACTTATCGTGAGTTTTTTTTTTTTTTTTGCCAATTAATATCGCTTTACAACCATCATCCCTACCATTGCTTAATTTGCATCATGGGACTGACTATTTCCTTAACTTAAAAGACCGCTACGAGGACACAGTTTTAAATTGATTGAAGAGATTCAACGCGGGTCGCAGTCTGCTCTGAAAGCTATGGCGGAAGGTGACTGTATGCTTCAAGGATTGAAGAAAACGTTAGCACAGTAAGTTTATTGTATCAGGGAGGAATATTTTGAAGGTAATAAAATAGATTTAGCCACCGTTTGAGCCTACTCAGCGCTCTTCAACCACAACGTCTTTACATGACGTTGTCGTGAATAAACCACTTGTCATCACCAGTCACTCTCCGCCGCCACAGAAATGGGTTGATTTGTTGTTGCGATTCAGCAATGATTCGCAAGTGGAAATTAATTTTAAGAAGATGGTTTGCGTTGTCGCCTTTGTCGGAGAAGAACTGTAAAATATGGCGTATTTTTTTCTTTTTTTTTGGCTGTGTTCATTTTTGATGCCCACTCAAACAATATTGAGTCAAGTAGTCAGAAAACTGTGTGGTTAGCTTTTTGAGTGCGAAATCTTTGCTTTCTAACGATATTTAGTATAAGACGTTCGCACTTATACAACGCAAGATACAGTTTACTAAAGTTATCTATTGGAAAAATAATGGATTTCTTTTTATTATTCCTCCTACATATCTGTGGCCACCGAGAAAAATGACTTAAGTGGAGGCAAGACAAAGTGGAGTTTATACATTATTATTATATTATTCTTTCACCCGGATACGCCCAAAACTTTAACATACAGATAGAAGTGTTTAAAGTAAAGTAAAGTAAATGTAAAGATATATTTTGGCCAAATGCATTTCATGTCTTTTTAAGTCGATGCCGAAAATCTTTACGAAACTGTATAAAATTTGCCTAACATTTTTCTAAATCCTGACGGTGATTGTAAGTGGGCTATACATACAAATTTGCAGATTTTCCGAAATTCAATTTCCTCTTTATACCCAAATTTTTGTCTGTTGCATTGCTTCATAATTTCTAGTAAAATTTAAAAAAAATTGCTCGAATAATTGATCAATTATATCTTCTGGTAGTTTGCCTACAAATAACCGATTTGAATCATGTATTCTTGGCTTTATATATGAAGTACAGATAGGTAGATAAATAGATTTATTACTTTTATCAAACTACACAAGTTTGGATATAGTAAATTTAAAATCCCATAAAGAATTTCATAATAAAAAATATATAGAACCTTTTTTGGACACTTTAAAAACTAAACATCACTTTTTATCACACTACTGCTCAATTTTGGAAAACTCTGGTTCTTTTATTAATCTTTGAACTTTTAGTTTCGAGTCAAAACACAGGCAGCTTATGTCATACACGAAAAACATAACTTCCCGTAAAAATCTTCCATTATCTCTAGCTATAAACTTTTGTTTTTCTTTTGGTGAAAAATTCTTAATTTTGAAAGATATCATTATACAGGGTGGGCCATATGAGTGTTGGCGATTTAATTCTTCAATTTCTCGATAACGCGTGGCGCGGGATGGCGGGGGGATATGTTGTTCGCTGCGCCGCTTCCTGGAAATTTAGTCGCCATGGAGCCGTACACGGGAGTGCAGCGTGCATTTTGTGTCCGAGCGTATTACGAAAACAATAAATCAGTGATTACTGCACGACGTTTGTATCGGCATGAACACGGTTTACACGATTTAAGTGAAGTTCCAAGTGCCAATGTGATACGAAAATGGATCAGAATGTTCGAAACAACCGGCTTAACAGTACCAATTACGGTTTGTGGTCGCCCAGTTTCTGCAAGATCAGCCGACATTGTGGAGCGTGTTCGTGTTTCAGTTCAGCGAAATCCGCAACAGTTAACACGTAAGAGAAGTCAGTCTTTGGATGTCAAAAGAACAACTTTACGACGAATTTTGAAAAGTGATTTGCATTTGAAGGCTTATAAGATTCAGATAGTCCAAGAATTAAAACCCGATGATGCCAATAACCGACT
>JAHXMU010000146.1:203603-225548 GCA_019455685.1 Philornis downsi | reverse complement strand
ATGTCTAATTAAGATTCCGTATTCAAAGCAACAAATAAAAAATCACCTCCAGTTCTAACAAACAACTTGAACAATCATAATTATTTGAGGCCAAAATCACTATCTTAAAAATTATTCGATCTAATCAATTGATTAAAATTTCATACAATTGAGCAGATACACTAATATAGAAAAACTTATCATTTGAATTACTTACCATAACTATGTTTGTTGCTGTTTTCCAATCTAGTATTATAACGGGTGTCCCAACAAGAACGCAAGATTTAAATTTGGCGCCATTCGAAGTGTCATTGTTTGACATTTGAACAATTGTTATTGTTTGCTAGTAGAAGGTACGAGGTTAGTAAGAATGGAGCGCTACACGAATGAACAACGCATTCTCATTGTGAAATTGTTTTACCACAATGGTGAAAGTTTTGCGGCTACAGTTCGCAAATTGCGATCAATTTGGGGTCACAATAATGCTCCAAAAGATACAACTGTAAAGATGTTAATGGATAAATATGCCAAAACTGGGTCTGTTAGTGATGTAAAGACAACAACGCGCCTTCGACCAGGTCGATCGGCCGAAAATGTCGCAGCTGTACGTGATGATGTCGCTCAAACTCCATCCACCTCAATTCTACACCGAGCTCAGCAAATTGGTGTCTCCAAATCCACTATGCAGCGAATTTTGACGAAAGATTTGTATCTTCATGCGTACAAAATTCAATTGACTCAGGAACTGAAGCCAGCTGATCATGGACAGCGAAGGGAGTTCGTTAATTGGGTATTGGAGAGACTCCTCGAGTGATTCACGAGAAGCAAATTCATCCTCAACGCGTCACTATGTGAAGTGCATTTTAGGCTGGAGGAATCATTGGACCTTTTTTTATGAAAATGAGTCATCTCAAGTGCAAACAGTCAATGGTGTTCGGTATCGTGAAATGATAAACAGTTTTTTCGTGCCTAGAATTGAAGAAATGATTGGGGAGGGCAAGTGGTTTCAAAAAGACGGCGCCACATGTCGTACAGCCAGAGAAACAATTCAATTGCTGCATCATCTTGCGTGCTTGTTGGGACAACCTTTATTTATTTATTTAGTTTAAGTCATAAAATATTCGATTTTCATATGTTTCACTTTACTCATATGCATCATTTACTTTTGAATTCAAATAAAATTATATTTGAAGAAAATAATTTACTTGTTTTTATTACAAATTTTTTCAGGTGTGGTGCTTTTCTGCCGCAAAAATAGCATTTCTCTACTCCATACCACTGCAACAATGTACTTATCTTGAGTAAATATTTCATTTCTTGAAGGTAAGTCCATACATATTTTAGTTAATTCAATTCTCATAATGTAGTAATGTAATTTATTCTAAAAATACTATTTACAATAAATGAAATTTTTTCCAAATCAAATGAAATCTTTTTCCAGTTAAATGAAACTTTATGTTAAAAACGGGTTTGAAAAACAAATAGTCGGGAAGCAAAAATCTCTACTAAATATTTCGGATGACGAAAAGTCAAGACATTTGTTTTATAATCAGAAAGTTGTTTGCTTTTAATAAATAATATTATGAAACCTTGTTGTTGACAACTTCAGTGCAGATGGTAAATCTCCTTAGATTCTTATTATGTTATAGCATTTTTAGATTATATGGAGTCTTTTCCAAAATGTAATAAAGAATTTCAACTTAACTAGATGCTAGAAATGCAAAAATTATGCCAGAATATTTCCTTAAGAGGTCTCACAACAAAAGACAAAACTATGTACATGGTGAGGGAGAATTCAACCTCAATCTTCCCAAATCGCAAGCACGCTTCAAAAAGGATCTAAATCACGCATTATTGCACCCAGAGTCTGAGGGCGCAACGTTAAGTCATTAATGCAGCTGTTAATGTAAAGCCTGGCCCATAAAACTGTAGTAGCAAATTCTACAGTTATATAGATTTAAAATATTCAAAATGCAAAAATCATTTCCTATTTAAGACATTCTTTTCGAATTATGATCAATTTCTGTTTTCACAAGAAGCAGGATATTATTGGCAGTGGTCGATTTTCTCTGAATTTTGTACCCAGCATTTTTTCAAAATGTAATCCTATACAGAGGACTATCTCAAAAATAGCAGCCAAGCCACGAGCAATAGTAGATGACATGACTACCGATCATAATATTTTAGATGTCATCGTTAGACCAATGAACAGCTCAGTAGATATGAATGTCGCAATCAAGTGATAGCTGTAGATTTAAAAGTACCAACTCCTGCATTAACCATTGTTTTGTGAATATAAACACCCTTTTCATGACAGTTCTTTATAATACCAGCGTCCTTTTTATCTTCCATAAGGTTTCCTTTCCACATTTTCAACACATCCACATAGTTTCATGTTTAAAACAAATGATTCATATCATATACGAGTATTTGTATAGGTATACAGGATTAGCCAACAAGTGGTTTCAATCCCGCCAATCTGGCAAGGCTGTCAGCTGTTAAATACCTGTCATCTGAGGCGTTATTTATTTAGTGAAAGGTTTACCATTCACGAATATGGATCGTTTAACAACCAAAAAGCGTGTAAAAATAGATAAAACTTACTACAAAAGTGCTGATTCAAGCGTGAGCTTTCAATCGAACAAAATTTTGTTCGGCGACAAAAAGTTCATTTCTCACACGGTTGTTATGTCAACAAGTAAAATTCTCGCATATGGGGCTCGAAGAACCCAGAAGTGATTGCGGAAAAGCCATTTTATCTAAGAAAAAGTGACTGTTTGGTGAGCATTATGGTCTGAAGATATCATTGGGCCGTATTTTTTCGCAAATAATGTTGGAGGAAATGCAGCAGTATCCAGGAGGCGGTCATTTAAATGACATTACATTTCGTACATAATGGCAAGGTTAAGGCATTATAATGAAATAAAAGTTTTATCGAAATCATAGCTTTATGTGTGTTTTATTTAACTTTACTTTTGAAACCGAAAAAAAGATAAAGAATATTATATGGGAGCGTAAGTAAGTTCTCGCTGTTTTTTTTTTTTTTCTTTGTATAAAAAGGAGACTTTTTTATGACACCAATTAGAAGTGGTTCATTGAAACTACTGCCCATTGCCAGCTATTAATTTTTCCCATCTTTCTGGCAAAGCTCGAATTCCGTCACGGTAAAATTCTTCATCTTTTGAAGCTATCCACGAATCCAGCCATTCCTTGATGTCGTCATATGAGTGAAACTGCTGGTCAGCCAGACCGTGTGCCATCGAACGGAACAAGTGATAATAGGACGGCGCCATATTTGAAGAATATGGCGGATGGGGTATGACTTCCCATTTCGGCGTTTCCAGGTGGGTTTTAAAGGGATTGGCAACGTGAGGCCGAGCGTTGCCATGCTGAAGAATCACCTTTGCATGTCTCTACGCGTATTGTGGTCATTTCTCGTGCAGAGCTCGGCTCAATCGCATTAATTGAAGTCGATTTCGATCCCCAGTGATGATTTCACTTGGTTTCAACAGCTCGTAATAAATAACACCGACCAGGCCCCACCAAATACAGAGCATAACCTTCGCAGCGTAAATACTGGGCCGAGGCGATGACGTAGAAGTATACCTGGGCAGTCCCCATGACTTTAAAATGTATTAAGGCAAAGACTCCTTCAATATGCTCATAAAATTGTACTTTTTTAAATTGAGTAGACACTTTTATTAACTTCAAGTTAATTGTTTAATAAATGCAAAGTAGAACGTACTAAATATTGTTAAAAAGTTTCATTAATTTATTTTTAAGTTATTCCATACTTGGCTTAAGAAAAACTTCTTAGAAATGTTGCATACAAAATTGGAAAAGAAATACATGGGAAATATTAAAGAATATGTGATTTGCTTTTGAACAATATTTCTTAAAAATTTCATAAAACAGAAATTAATTAATTAATTAATTATTTCTTTGAAATAATTAATTAAATTGTTATTAATTAATACTAATTTTATTAATTATTTGAAAGAAATAATTAATTAAATTGGCTCACGTTTTACTTGTGAAGAATAGCATATATTACTTAATATTACAGAATCTTCATGGATGTCGTATACATCCGTTGACTTCAACTTATAAGGAACCCAAGTTCCTTGCTTTTGAATCATTCCCAATGCATGCAATTGCCTGGAAATGGCTTGGCGGGTAACTCCTAATATTGAAGCAAACTCTACCTTTGTTTGACACGGATCCTTATCAAACAGTGCCGTCAATGCAGTGTCTTTGAAGGTTTTTCGTCTTCCTTTACGCGAATGGTCGTCAACATTAAAATCACCATTTTTAAAGCGACAGAATAAATCTCGACACGTTGTTACTCGATGAGCTTCTGCCGCCGTTTTCTTCAAATGAAAGAAAAAAAATCAGCACTTCCCAAATATTACGACTATTCGGCACGAAATCACACATATTCGCACAACCAAAAGAATATGACGGCAAAAGGAAATCAGTATTGTGTCGAGGCGGTATGTTTACCTTACGCCTAAGCTTGGCTCATGACGTTTAGGTCATGGCAGAATCGACTACCACTTTCAGCTCGCGCCATCTATTGGCAAACAGCGAGAACTTTGTTGCGCACCTAATAGATATTAGGTAATAGAAAATTTAGATAATTCGACAATTTAAAATTAGTTATATATTCTTTTATTACGTCATAACCAGTTTTTCTTTAAAATAAAGTTTGGTTCCAATTAACAAAACTGTTGGTCGGTTGGATATTTCTAGTAATTTTTGATTTTTTGTAATTTATAGGACGTCGCATATTGAAAACAATGAGAGTAAAATTTTGTTTATGACTGCCCACTACATATTTGATTTTCATTCGAATTCAGAAGTCTGTAAAATTTGTAAATAATTAGCTTTTTGCAAATAATGATTAGTGTTGTTAAGTACTTTCCGAATGTATTTCAATAATATTATACGAGGTGTGATCAAAAAATGACCGTTACTTTCAAATTTCGTGAGTTACGTACGTATATTAATTTTTTTATTTTTTCCCAAAAATGCTTGTATTTTTGTTTAAAGGTTTCATTCAATTTCAAAAAGATTTCATTTAATTGCGAAAAAGTTTCATTCAATTTAAAAATAGTTGTATTAATTTGGAAAATGGTTTCATTTAATATAACATAGAAAAGGTTTCACTAAGTTTGGAAATGGTTTCTTTTAACATAACATAGAAAGGTTTCATTAAGTTTGAAAATGGTTTCATTTAATTTAACAAAGGTTTCATTTAATTTCAAAAAGCTGTAAATTATAATCTAAGCCAATTTTCGGTGCGAGCACAGACATTGAATCTACATCATCTACTTCAGCATTTTATAAAATATTCCACTACAAGTCAAAAGAAGATATCTTATACACGCTTTTGTGCATGAATAACCTTTCATTGTTCACATTTAAATATAATCATGAATTCCTTAGATACGAGTACACTCTGCGTTTGTACGCACGGCCCTGTGTAAAATTCATTAAACAAAATCAAACGCATAATTTTCACAAATTCTTGTAATGTGCTGATGATGGTGGCCCCCATCTGTTTCACTGGGGAGAGGAAACAAATCAGGTTTAATTGATTGCATACATCTACGGTAACACATTCTACAGGCATTAGTCGTACACATCTCTGCTAAATGTCAAAACGGCAACCGCTCACCCGCAACTGAACTTAAGGCATCAATAATAATTCCACGAAAAATTAACGCTAAAGAAGGCTACATAATATTTTATAACCACTCATATATATATTTACTCATTAGGGTGTACTGAACGATAAATTCGTGTGGTGATTGCGATGAACTTGTGCAGAAAATTTCAGTCAGGTGAACGTACTTATTCACTTTTACATTGGGGCGAAAGTGTGCGTAGATCCAGAAGGGGTGCGAAGAATCGCCAAATTCTAATCAACAAATGTTCTGGATTTAGTACAGCAGGATGAGAGATATAAATCCATAATTACATAGATTAAATTCGGTATTTGGTACGGGTGGCACCAGAAACGACGGAATTATTCGGTAATTTTCTTCCGGAATTTACAGCATTACGAAGTGTGTTCAAAAATGGTGAAGGTGAATTTTAAAATTTCGACTTTCGATTATTATTTTTTTAATGTTGTTACACTCGTTTCGAAGATATGTTGACGGTTTTATCCATATAGCATGTTTAACTTGTTTGTAAGAGGCATAAATAAGACAAGTGTTTTGCGTGTTCGGCGATTTTCTGCTATCGAAAAAATGGATCAAACAATTTGCATCATATTTTGTGTAAAAAATGAAATTAAGTGCTCAAAAACACTGGAAATGTTGACAATGGCATACGGTGAGAGTACTCTGAGTCAAAAAAATATGTTCACAAATTGTACAAGCTTTTCACAGAAAGTCAAGAAGATGTGAATGACGACGCTCGCTCTGGACGCCCCGGCACATCAACAACCTATGAAAATGTTGAGAAAGTGAAGAAAATTGCTATGGGGAATCACCAAATCGCAATTAGAGAAGTTGCTGAGGATGTCGACATATCGGTTGGCTCATGCTATGCAATCTTTTCGGAAATTTTGGGTATGAAGCGTGTGGCAGCGAAGTTCGTTCCAAAATTGCTGAATTTTGACCAAAAACAACGTCGCATGAGCATCGCTCAGATATTGTTGAATGACGTCAACGATGATCCAGATTTGCTTAAAAGGATCATGGCTGGTGACGAATCATGGGTATATTTTTATGATATCGAAACTAAAGCCCAATCGTCCCAATGGAAGAGTCCAGGAGAGCCAAGACCATAAAAAGCACGCAAAATTCGATCAAATATCCAGGTTTTGCTCACTATTTTCTTCAATTACCATGGCGTAGTGCATCAGGAGTTCTTCCCACAAGGTCGTACGGTAAATAAAGGGTATTACCTTGAAGTTATGCGCCGTTTGCGTGAAGTAGTAGGAAAAAACGCCCGGAATTGTGGAAAAAAAATGCATGGCTTTTACATCATGGTAATGCACCTGCTCACTCATTTTTGCTTTGAAAAATTATTTGGCCAAAAATAACACCGTTATCATGCTTCACATGCCGTTGGGATCACTGCGACTTTTTCTTGTTCCTAAGATTGAAGAGACCCATGAAAAGACAGCAGTTTGCGACGATTGAGGAGGAAGGACATACCAAAAAGCGCATAACATAACTGCTTCGAGGATTGGAAAAAACACTGGCACAAGTATATTATATCTGAGGACTACTTTGAAGGATATAAAACAGAAATTAATGAATAAATAAATATGTTTTGAGAAAAATGAAATTCACCTTATTTGTAGAACACACTTCGTATAATTAAATGCTCTTGTTAAAAATTTAAAAAAAAATTAACAAATTAAATTTCGCCAGATCGACCAGTTGGCATGAGAAGTGTCCGAATGGGAATGGTATTGCAGTATTCTTTTTTTCCTACCAGGAGACGTCAAACATCAAATTCTATTGAATTCGGAAGCAAAATTCAGTTGAATTCAAAGGAACTACCTGTAAGATATGCCTTCGAAAAGTGCATGATTAGTTGGTCGATTTTCTCTAATTTTACCAAGAATTGTGAACCAAAACAGAGGACAGAGATTCAAGTCGTTACAGTTGACGTGTTACCGTAAAGCAAAAAAAATGGAAAAGATTCAATAAGAATCACATTTTCATTACCTCTAAAGATGCGATGAAAACGTTGATTCAATTCAGTTTTAACGATCGGCTTAAAGATGTTCCATATAAAGTTTTTGGGAAAATACTCGTTTATCCTCCTTTATGTGGTGACCGATATACCAGGGTGCTGAAAAAATAAGGTGATTTTCATTTTTCTCAAAAAATATTTACTTATTTATCAATTTCTATTTTATCTCCTTCAAAGCAGTCCGCTTCAGATATAATGCACTTGTGCCAGCGTTTTCCAATCCTCGAAGCAGTTCTGATATGCACTTTTTGGTATGTCCTTGAGCTCTCTCAGCGATTCGGTTTTTGCCTCCTCAATCGTCGCAAAACGCCGTCCTTTTACGAGTCTCTTCAATCTTAGGAACAGGAAAAAGTCGCAGAGATTTGGCCCCCCGCGACTTTTTCCTGTTCCTAAGATTGAAGAGTAAATACGAGGGCTGAGGCATAATATCAGTGTTGTCTTTAGCCAAATAATCTCTCACAAGCAAAGATGAGCATTATCATGATACAAAAGCCATGGATTCTTTTTCCACATTTCCTAGCATTTTTTTCGTATTGCTTCACGCAAACGGCGCATGACTGACTTCAAGGTAATGCTCCTTATTTACAGTACGACCTTGTGGTAACTCCTGATGCACGCCATGGTAATCGAAGAAAACAGTAAGCAAAACCTGGACATTTGATCGAACTTGGCGTGCATTTTTTGGTCTTGGCTCTCCTGGACTCTTCCATTGGGACGATTGGTCTTTGGTTTCGATATCATAATCATATATCCATGATTCGTCACTCGTTATGATCCTTTTAAGTAAATCTGGATCATCGTTGACGTCATTCAACAATTAGCGAACGATGCTCATACGACATGGTTTTCCGAAAAGATTGCATGGCATGAGCCAACCGATATGCCGACATCCTCAGTATCTTCTGTAATTGTGATACGACGATTCTCCATAATAATTTTCTTCACATTCTCAACATTTTCATCGGTTGTTGATGTACTGGGGCATCCAGAGTTAGCGTCGTCATTCTCATCTCGACTTTCTGTGAAAAGATTGTACCACTTTTGAACATTTTTTTACCCAGAGTACTCTCACCGTATACCACTGTCAACAATTCAAGTGTTTTTGAGCATTTAATTCCATTTTTTACACAAAATTTGATGCAACTTCTTCTTCGGCGAACACGCAAAATACTTGTCTTATTTATGCCTCTCACAAACAAACTATGTACGTATCGCGCAAAACTTGAAAATTTGTTTAATTTTTTGAACACTCCTCGTATAATGACCGATATATTGTGATTGTTATTCCTTTGATAAAAACTATAGATGCTCGTATTCAAAAAGCGTTCAATTTGATTTTTGAATACTTACAGTATATAAATTTCTTGTCGGCATAAAAATCTATGTTATTGCTGTCTGCACATAATATTATGGACTGCAATTAATAGTAGAGGATGTAAAAGCTTCGATCATAACGCGTATTAGGTGATTTTCCATTTCTGTGCTTGTCTACTAGTTTTTTACGAAATTTGCTTGCAGATTTATTAATAAAAACAATCCTTAAGTATGCGTTTTCAAAAGCATATTTAGTGGAAATATTTATATTGAAAAAACACTTTTCAATGGAACGTTTTTCCGGCCACATAATCTGAAGAAACATTTTCTGAAAGAAACAGCAATTCTTTTGAATAGTGAAAAATTGCAACCAAAGATTTGAATTTTCAGCACACCTACATCACATATGAATATGTAGAGAAAAAACTTCATTAAATAGTGCTTCCCTGCTATGACAACCCTGTGTTAATTTCCGTGGTGATTACGCAATTTTTCACCACCTCCCCATCACAAACAAAATCTGGTGAATGTTTGCTTCTTTGGATTCATTTGTTTTGCTGGGTAGTTACAGGGATAAAATTTAAATTCGCAAAATTGGCCAATTTGTATGGGAAGTGACAATGCGGTTTATTTTTATTCTGAAATTTTACTTTAGTAAGCCCTTAACGTACACTAAATTTCAGTGCATTTTGTAGGATCGGGTAGGTAATACGGATCTTTAGACATGTGGAATAATTCGGTTATTTGTATGACAGTTACCAGAGAGAGTTTGATTAACCGCAAATCATACAAATGATTCTAAATTTTTGTAGGAATTGCTAAGATTGTAGTAAAAAGATGTAGAAATGGTAGGCAAAAGTAGACCTCTTCCAAAATGAAAAAACCAAACTATTTGCAAACAAGAATACCTTAAAAACATATATTATTTACAATTTCTGGCATTTCACAGACTGTTAGACTTTAATGAAACCAAAAAACGTAAGTAGAGTATCGAAAAATTAAGCAATAAAATATAGAACATTTATTATTTACTAACATTTTTTGTATCGTCCTCAAAATAGACCACTTCTGAAATAATATGCTTATGCCCACGAGTAATCTATTCACCAAAACATCATCACACCAGTTCTCGCCTTGACGTCTTTTTTATATCTTCTAACAATTGAAAACGAGTGCCTCAAAGTAGTGTTGTCAGTGTTTTTAGAAAGAGAACGGGAATAAGAAAAAGTCTGCTGGAGCCATAACGCTTGAATAAGATGGTTGTCGAATTTTTGGATAGAAATTCATTAACAATGATAACCTTGTAAAATAGTGTATTATTGTGAATTTTTCCATTTCCATTTTCTTTCCACAAATATGGAGTTTTTCGATAAATTTTCTGTCTCAAACACTTCATAACACCCGAGTTATGCTGTTTATTTACCATCTCATCTCGTGGTAAGAAATTTGAGTGCACAATATCGCGATAATTAAAGACAACAGTCAACATTACCTTGACTCGGGATTGACTTTGATGGTGTCGTAGTCGTCATGTTTACGCGATTGACTTCTTGACGAATATTTAAGTTTTTCGGAACTAGTCAAGCAACAATGCGATTCGTACTTATCAAGTCAAATAAAATGGTACGAGTTGATTCATCATACACATAAAGTTCAGCGACTGTCAACCTCAAATTTAAATGACGATTTTCAGACACATCTCGAACGCTTTTGATTGCACTGTACCACTCGTATGCATGTGCTTTTGATAAAGTCGATTCACCTTAAGGAATCTGCATTGCATTATCAGCGATTCGATATACGTTATTTCATTTGCAATACAAAATTTAAGACAAATCGATATTTTTAGTTATCGAAAAAATCGCAAAACATACTTGTGATGGACAGGCAAAACTGTGAATTGTAAACAAATTAAATGATTGGTTGCTTACAAATTCCGTATCAGTGCAGAAGCAGTTGTGACAACTTAGGAATGAAAAAAATATTTGACAATCTCTTTAAATGGGCTTTTTATTCCGGGCTTTATGGTCAATTTTTGTTTTTTTTTTTATTTTTTCTTAGCGGAGAATACGTTGTAAACTGAAAACTGTTTTTCTTTATTCACTTTGCCACAAAACAACGAAAGAACTGCCAACGCATTCAAACACTTGAAACGAGGTGCTTAGGAGTGCAATTACATTTCGTTTCGTAAGTAAAAGGAGCTGCCAAAACAAGCTAAAAATTCTATTGATTTGCCAAAAAATTCTAAATTATTTTGAAATTCCAAAAAGATGTTTTTCAATACACCCTAATGTATTGATGAGTATTTAATATCGTGTGGGTGATGTTTTAAGTGAACGTATTTTAACATGAGCATAACCATAACAACATTTGTAAGTCAGGCAGCTGCTGTTATTGTTGTTGGTGTAAATGTGGTTGTGTTGCGAATACGAGCACAAAGGAAAATGCGGCCAAACACTACGTTCAGTCATGACGAATATTGATATGCCTTTCGTATTCAATCACGTGAACAATGATTGTAGAATAGCTAAAAACTACAGTACAGCAATTTCAGCCAAGCAAGAATAAACCTTAGGTTAGGTTAGGTTAGTGTGGCAGTCTGAATAGACAGACTCACTTAGACCACATAGTCCATTGTGATACCACGGAAACTAGAGATAGGGACATCCTCTTAGTTTCCCCATCCCCAAGAAGCGCTTAAGTCGGACAATACCTACGTCGTCCAGATCTCCTAGTTCCCTAAAGAAATAAGAACCCAGTGTTGGTCTCCGCCTGTTCGCCAGGGCGGGGCAATTGCAGAGAAGATGTTCTATGGACTCCTCCTCCTCTTCATCCCTACAGCTTCTGCAGAAGTCACTAGTCGCAACCTTCAGTCTCACTGCATGTCTTCCAATCAGACAGTGTCCCGTCATGACGGAAACAAGTAATGAGACGTCGGGTCTTGATGGCGACAGCAGTTTGTGTGAACGCTTCAGATCTAGACGAGGCCACATCTGTCTGGATTGATAACAGTCACGGACGGACGCCCACCTACCATTTGCTGCCAAATATGCTCTATTTCGCAGTAGGAGCTTGCAAGTGGCTAGAGGCATGCCCACAGACTCCAATTCGGCTGAAGTCTGTAAGTTTGTCCCTAATCTTGCCAGCTCGTCTGCTCTGCAGTTCCCTGGTATGCCGCTGTGGCCCGGCACCCACATAAGGTGAATGTAAGAATGCTGAGCCATCTTGTTAAGAGATCTGCGGCATTTCAGGGCTGATGTTCAGGAAGACAGAATCTAGGGATTTAATATCAGCTTTGACCGTCATAGAATATGTTAGTTAGCACCGTGGTGAGGACGTTATACCTCAGCCATTCTGGAACTTTCTTAATAACCAAAATTTCGGCTTGATGAACTCTGCAGTGAGTAGTCTTCTTGCTATACTTTGCCCTAGGAATAAACCTTCAAACAACTCATGTTTTCGTTAATGCTAAAATGTTCAGGGTGGCAGAAAGGACGTGACAACTCTTTTGGTTCTTATCAGAAAAAAATTATTCTGAAAAAGTATTCGTTTTACTTTCTGAAGTCCTCTGCATAGAAATTCTGAAGGAATTATAGTTTTTTTGGCACCATAACATTCCTGAGCATTAAACTAATGAACCATTACTGGTAAACATATTGCTGGTTTCGAATTCTGCGCAAACACAACATTTGCCGAAATTATATATAAATTATAGATTTTTCTACTTTCGGCCCTCTTGTTAATTGAAAACTCTACAAAATATACCCGGAACTGATTAACAGTGTTCGTCTAATCTCAATAATTATACGGTAGCAACGTCTACTTTAGTAAAACGTGAATAAATCTTAAACACCAAATATGCAAAAATTATTTTAGAATCGCAATAAACAATAAAAAGCGTTATACAGGTATATTAGATGGGGACAGGAGGATAAGTAGGTACGTTATAAGCTTTTTGAACTCTTTTGTCCTTAGGTTTAAAAACGGAACTTAGTTGCTTGTGGCAAGCCGGGCAATTTGGCGGAAACGGAATCCCGAGCTACAAAGTCGAATCAAATTTGGCCGATTTCGATTCCTTCTCGAGCATTTGGAGAATTCGTGTCTCCGATCCTAAAAAAATACAAATTTCTTTGCAACCCATGACGAGGATTTGGGGGAGTTTATCAAATGCAGTAAACTTAAAAGCACTCTTGTTTTTAGACTTAGCATATGGGACCTACTGTTTAAATACGATTCGAATTTTAATTTGGGAAGATTTTGTTGGACTTGTCGATTGTTCAATTACTTGAAATATTGCCGTTTTAAGAAAGGTAGATCTGATAACTTGCTTTCACAGCGGTACAGGAAGATTACCTCAGCCCCAAAATGCAGTCCACAAACTACTCTACAAATTTCCAGCAGGGTCCTGTGTCGATCATCACATCAAATTCATTACAGCAACAACAGTCCATTTGCCCAATCTGCATTTAATCTTCTTCTTCTGCTTTTATTCAATTACCAAACTCATGATGGTTTATCCGAATTCAGTTGAACACTTTAAAAAACATGAGAAGGTGCGATTAATCGGTCGATTTTTCTCAAATTTTACAGAGATTTATAAACCAATACAGTGTCCAAAAGTCTACGCTACTTAGGCAGTTTAATGACTAGAAATTACACAAAAAAATTTGGATTTCGGAAAATCGAATAATTTTTTGTGAGGAATACCAAAAATTTAGCCGACCATTACCAAATAATACAGTAGACAAAATATTAGGTTACTGCACTCTACGAAAGCGTAAACGGAAACTTGTGCAGACAGAATCTGTTATTCGTGGCGGATGTCGGTTATGTCATTGTCAACGATTCGATTAGCCGCCAGGCATTGTTTTATAAGTAATTTTATAGTCAGCACCTTCTTTACTATTAAATCATAGTTTTTAATTTAGTTATGCCAAGAATTGTAGCAATAATTTCGACCCCTAAATTGAAGATTCGATAAAAAAAAGAAGCGACAGCACTCTTTTAAAAGCATTGTGCGTTATTAAAAAATTCATTTCATTTATATATTCCCGGCTACCATTTAGCAATATGTAAGGCAGTGGGATTTTTCTTTTTAAATATAACAATTTTCTTAAAAGAGTTAGGGTAGTTACTATGCCCATCTGCCAGCCAGCCAAAAGGAAAGACAAAGCTAAAATGACTCATGTAACACATATAAATACTTAGTACTTTAAGTTTCCTTCGGGTCGTTACATTTATTCCACATCAAATGATATACATTCTATCTTTATGGCTAAGTTAACACAACTGTTTTCTACACTGATGCGTAATTTAAACACGATCTGTTATAAGTTTATTTACAGTGCTCGATTTTGTCAGTTCATCTCAAGTGTGTCTTGTGATTTTTAAAAAGGATGAACATATAATATCAAAAACAAAAATTCTTAAACATTGTATTGCAAATTTCGTATGCCGAAATATTACAGTACGGTTTACGGTGAATAAACTTTATCAAAAACACTTACATATGAGTGGTACAGTGCACACGAAAGTGTTCAAGATGTTATGTAATATTTTGCGCCTTTCGATATCTTCTACTAAAACTAACATTGATAAAGTGAACTGAAAATTGTCATTTCAATTTGAGGGCGATAGTGGCTGAACTTTTTGTGCGTCACCAATCAATTAATTCGTACTATTTTACACATTTCTTGGATATTAAATGTTCAGTTTTCAACTGAACTCAATCACATAATGGTCACTTCATATGAGTGGTACAGTGCATTCAAAAGTGGTCAAGAATAAACCTTCAAACAACGCATCTTTTTGTTGATGCTAAAATGTGGAGGGTGACAAAAAGGGCGTGGCAACTCTTTTGGTTCTTATAAGAAAAAAATTACTCTGAATTAAAGCACAATAAAAGAAGTAAATAGTTACTTTCTAAAGTCCTCCGCTTAGAAATTCTAAAGGCATTACTGTTTTTTGTATAGTACCTTAAGAGGCGTGGCAAAGCAGTCCATTTTACAAAGCTTAATAAATCCCTAAAGCATATTACTTAAAAGTGGCCAAGAGAACGTTCGGCCGTCTACGTGTTCTACTAATTTTAACATCGATAAAGCGAACAAACTGGCGACTACATGTCATTATTCAAATTTAAGAGCGTTAGTCGCTGAACTTTTTGGGTGTGACCAAACAATTCCTACTATGTTACACATTTTTTGGGTATTGAACATGTTGTAACTCGACTAGCTCCGAAAGACCTGCATTTTCTTCTAAACTTAATCACATAGGTCACTGCATATGAGTGGTACAGCGTATTCAAAAGTGGTCAGGATATGGTGGAAGATTTGGCTCGCTCAGTTCGGCTGTCTACGTATTCTACTAATTTTAGCATCAATAAAAGGAAGAAACTGGCGACTAAAAATCGTTATTCAAATTTAGGAGCGATAGTCGCTCATCACTTTTTGGGTACTACTTTACACGTTTCTTGGATATGAAACGTACCCCCTCCAGACTGGTTCCAGGAGACCTGATTTATCTTCTCAATTCAAACACTAAATGGTCACTGCATATGCGTGGTACGGTGCACTAAAAAATGGTCAGGATATGGTGGAAGATTTGGTTTGCTCTGGTCGACTATCTTCGACTAAAGTTAGCATCGACGAAATGAAGGAAGTGGTGACTGAAAATCGTCATTTAAGTTTCAAAGTGATAGTCGTTGAACTTTGTGTGTGTCACCAATCCATTGGTATCATTTAATTGTTTTGGCGTCATTTGTTGAACATGCTGCCGCTCGAATGGTTGTGGAAGACATGCCATTTCTTCTGCACTTAATCTCATAATGGTCACCATGGCCACCATGGTGGAACGAATCAATTCTGAATACACTTTCATAAATTGCATTATAACTGATGATGAGACATAAGTTTACGAATTTGACAGGCAAACTAGTTATTAGCTTCCGAATGGCTCAGTTAGAACTGAGCCAAAATCGAAAAATGAAAACACATCAAAGTCGGTCTAGGATCGAGGCAGTGTTAGCTATTTTTTTTTTTTCTTTTTATTATTGTCGCGGTCTTGTGCATTCGAGGTTCTTGCCATATCAGACAGTTAATAAAGCATATTATATGGGCATTATGATGCGTTTAAGAGAGCAAATTCATCGAAAACAAAAAAAAAACACATTTATGTAAAGAAAACTCATGTACTTTGCATGACAATAACACACCCACCCCACAAGGAAATCATCATGAAGGAATTTCTGGCAAAAAAAACTCAGCGATTATCATCAGATCACCGCTTATTCACCTGATATGACTCCAACTGACTTTTTCCCCTTCCAGAACTCAAATCACTAATTGGAGACACCCGGTTTCTGGTGATAGAAGGGATAAAAGAGCATTGGCGGCGAGAACTAAAGTTTTGTTTCCACTTGAAAAATATTTTCGTGATTGATTATTAGTTAGCAACGGCTTATCCATTTTTCGGTTAAGTAAAGTTAAATAAAGCACTCATAAAGCTATGATTTCGATGAAACTTCTATTTCATTATAATGCTTGGACCTTACCATTATGTACGAAATACGATGTTATTTAAATGGCCGCTTTTGGATAAGCTGCAGCAGTTGATCCTCTTGGACAAGTTTTTGACCTCTTGTTTGCATTTAACGAATGTTGGTTTTCAAATGCTCTGACGTTTTGGGGTTACCGTGTAAATATGGTTTTTGACGTATCCTAAAAGTCTGACGGCATCAAATCGCACGATCTAGGTGACCAATTGACGTCACCAAAACGTAAAATTACGCTTTCTGGAAACTCGTGGCACCGTCTTATTAAAATCACATATCATCCAATTCATAACCAACCACATATCGTCCATTCATAAAAAAAATCCCCGTCGTCATACGGCCATAACGCTCTGAATTGACGGTAACCGTTCCTCCAGCTTCATTTTGGAAAAAATATGACCCAGTGACACCTCCAGACCATAATGCGCAACAAACAGTCACTTTTGCAATATCTTTTCCTACAATCATATCTGGCTTCTCAGAGTCCTGTTGCGTTACTACCGAGCGAGAAATGCCCTTCTTCGCTGAAGAAAATTTTGTTCGAAAAATCAGCATTGGAAACCTTTTGCTGTAGCTCCCAATCAGCATATCTACGGCGTTGTGAATGGCGGTCAGACGGCTTTAATTGTTACGTGAGTTGGACCCTATAGGGATGGAGGTCCAAATCCATTTACAAAATATGCCATAATGAGCTATAAGATAGGCCAATTGTTGAGAATGCCGTGGAATAGAAAAATTCGGATTATCCGCCATACTTTCACTATCAGAAGCAATATTTTTGGGCCGTGTGTTCGTTGCGATGATGCACAGGCTTGACCACATCTGTAACGCTTCCATTCTCTTCAAATTTCTTCACAATTTTGCCAATTTCTTGCACGGTAAGACGATTATGATGACCATAATCACACCGTAATGTGGGAAAAGTGTCCACGTTTAAATCGCCACTTTTATAGTAAGTTTCAACTATTTTTACGCGTTCTTCAACTGTTAAACGATCCACATTCGTAAATGGCAAACTTTTCATTAAAATAAAAAACGCTTCAGATGACAGGTATTTAACATCTGTCGGCCTTGCCATACCAGCGGTCTTAAAACTGCTAAACGGATAATGTTTAATAAGTACAGGGTGTCCGTCGGGAAGGTATACTACTTTGTTTGTTTATAATTTTTGATTAAATGAACGAGAATGGATCTTATATTGATAAATATTTTATTTAATGTCGCCAATTATGTATGGAATACAACATCAGATAAATGTCCGCCTCTGTTAGCCTTACAAATGCGAGCCCTTTTGGGCATATTTTTCATTACATTCTCACACATTTCACGCGGTATTTCGTTAATTTCATCACAAATATTTCGTTTGAGTTGTTCAAGCGTTTCTGGTTTGTTTGCATAAACGTTGCTTCTCAGATATGCCCACAAAAAGATGTCCGGAGCAGTCAAATCAGGCGACCGTGGAGGCCAATCAACACCACCATTTCTTGAAATAACTTGTTGTGAAAAGAGGTCTCGCAGTAATTCCATTGTAATCCTGGCTGTATGCGATGTCGCACCGTCTTGTTGATACCACATGTTAATCAAGCCCGAAATATGCAGTTGTGGCGTTAAAAAGTTTTCAATCATATCAAGATATCACTCCCCATTAGCAGTTACCGTTACGCCGTTTTCAGTTTCAAAGAAGTGGGATCCAATGATTCCTTCTGACCAAATTGCACATCAGACTGTCACTTTTAATGGATGAAAAGGTGACTGATGAATAATTTGAGGGATTTCCATTGCCCAGAACCGACTATTCTGTTTATTCACATATCCATTCAAATGAAAGTGTGCCTCGTTACTCATTATGATTTTTTCATGAAAATCGGGATTGTCATGGGCGAGCTGTAACGTCCTATTGGCATATGTATGGCGGCTTAAATGGGTTTGTGGAAGAAGCTCTTGTGTCAACTGAATCTGAAATGGAAACAAATGCAAATCCTTGTGCAAAATTGTGGTCAAATTTGTTCTTTAAAGACCAAGCTTCTGAGCATGGCGTTGAATTGAGGTTTATGGTTTGTTTTGAACACTTTCTTGAGCAGCAGTAATGTTTCCAGCCGATATTGCAGTACGTTGTGGTCCATACTTGGCCCTATCGGCTATAGACTCTCTTTCTTTGAAATCATTCACTACACGACGGCTGTTGTTCTCGCAAAAATTTCTCGTAACTTTCTCATCGTCATAGTAATCGATGATTGATTTTGATAAAATATTTTAACGATTAAAACACGTTGGTTTAACGAATATTTTTCTGTAATAAATTTGCCACGTCTCTACTCCACGACTGCCAAATATGACCCGTCAAGACTAATATTTACCAAAATGGCGGCAACACAAATTAGTATACTTTGCCGACGGACACCCTGTACATTATTTCGAAAGAAGTTAGTTTTGAAAACGATACAATCAGTTTGAATAATGTTTCGTTTTGTTAAACAATGCCAGGTGTTCTTTAGACTGAATGTATACCTTCATTCCTTCGTACGAAGGTGTATTAAATCTGAGGGACACAGCTGGGTATAAGAAGGAAGACTTTGTTAATAGAACCGCGTCATGATAAATTTTAGAAATACTCGCACAATGTAATGATCGTCTAAGCACTACCAATACTCGGTATTCATAAACCTTATCTTAGTATCTCTGGAAAACTTTTACAAACATAATGATGTACTTAAAATGCCATCTCATTTCGTATTGGTGAACACTAAAAGCCATGGCAATATTGAAGAATAAATGTTTTCTCATTATTTACAAGTACAATCGCCTTAAAAATTCTTCAATATTTCTTCAGTAAATGTTTTGTCTTTTTTCATTCTCTCCTCGGCACCACATTTTCTATTCATTATTTTGTCTGTAGTATTTTTCTTCTCTTTTTTTTTTTGCTTTGAGTTTCCTTTTTATTTTGTTTTTAAGCTATTAACACCGTTTATGGCAAAACGCCATGTTACAGTAAGTACCGAATGCATCTTTTGAATCTTTTAACAAAAGGATGACGGAAGCTTTTATAGTGCAAATGATTGATCAATTTAAAAAGATTTAGATAAGAGGTTTGTTTTCTTTTTATTCCGAGAGATATGCTCAGCTATGATTAACTGTATCGTCGATATATAGTCTGATAGAAACCTATGATTAATAATGATTAACACGGAAGTGACGACATCCATAAGTCACAGTCAATTTAAAGTCATTGTTTAAGTTGTTATTTTTTAAAATGGACTTAAGATTAACAGAAGTTGTTTCGTAACCAAAAGTTTTCCTTGTAAGATAATGCTGGGTATGAATAAAGATTTTAGCAGTCGACAAAACTTCTGAAATGGGGTCTAATATAACGTATGCTGGAATAGATTAATTGGACCGGGATAATCCTCCCTTGATGACTTCTTTTAACTCTCATTTTTGGCATGGCTGTGCAGAAACGTTTCGAGTTAACGCCATGAAACTGTACTGCAGTTTATGTATAAAAATATGTTGCTTTTGAAAAATTTGGAAAATATTTTAGCCCATTTTTTAATAGGGTTATCCATGTAGTCGTTCCAAAACCGCCGGTCTGGCAAGGCTGTCAGCTGTTAAATACCTGTCATCTGAAGTGTTATTTATTTAGTGAAAGGTGTACCATTCATGGAAACGAATATGGATTGTTTAGCAATCGAAGAATACGCAAAAATAGTTGAAACTTACTATAAAAATAGTGATTCAAACTTGGCCGTCATAATCGACCTACTGTGCAAGAAATTGGCTAGATTATAAAGAAATTTGAAGAGACTGGAAGCCTTGTTAATATGGTCAGGCCTGTGCATCATCGCAGTGTACGCACTGCCGAAAATATCTCTTCTATTAGTGAAAGTGTGGCTGATAAACCGAGTTTGTCTATTCCAGAGCGTTCTCAACAATTGAGCCTATTTTACGGCTTCTTATGGCATATTTTGCAATTGGATTTGCACTTGCCTCCATACAGAGTTCACGCAACAATTAAAGCCACGAGTCACTTAACACAAGAAGTTTCCAGAAAACGTAATTTCAGATTTTGATGACGCCAATTGACCATCAAGATCACGCGATTTGACGCCTTTAACCTATGTATATTTGCCAGGCTACTTCAAAGACCGTATTTACGCGGATAGTCCCTATACTTTGGAACATAGAAAAAGCAACATTCGTCAAGTAATCGTCGAGAAAATATGGTCGAAAACTACATCAAAAGGATCTACTGATGCAACCAGTCCAGAGGCAGTCATTTAAATGACATCGTATTTCGTACATAATGGGAAAGTTCAAGCATTATAATGAAGTAAACGTTTTATTGAAATCATAGCTTTATGTGTGTTTTATTTAACTTTCCTTTTGAAACCCAAAAATGCTTAACCCTTTATATTTAAGAAATGTAACTTTTCTGGCATTTTCTTCTTTTTATTTCGAATAAAAATCATTAATCTGTTAATAATTTCGTAGAACTCATTTCAAACTTGACAGTTTCATATAAGCTGGAATAAAAAATTGCAATATTTTTCCAATAGATGGCGTTTAAGATAAAAAATTTTATACTCAAAAACCACTAAAACAGTTTTGCGATTACCTGACTCAATACCGTTTGAGTGCGTGCCATAGATGGCCCCAGCAAATAAAAAAAAACGCGAGGAAATTAAATTTCGAGAAATTGATAATATTGTACCAGAAGGGCTGCTTCGACATGGCCCATTTACATCTAATACAGCCTGATATACAACCTGACAACATGATGTTTTTTTTTATTTTTGACAATTTTGCCACAACTTATTGGTGGTGCCAATTTGTGTAAAATGGCAGAGACTTATTTGTGCCACTGTCATTAACTAATTAAAGCAATGCCTTTTATTGACTAAATTCCAATCAATTAGTACGAATAAGTATTTAAATATTTCATTTTCTGCTGAAATATTTCAGATATCTACACAATTGCCTACTAAAACATTTATCAATTTCGAAAGAATTAATTATACCAAGAAAAAATTAATATGAATTAATTGCCAATTTCTATTTCTATTGAATCATTCGCCTTAATAATCCTGATGGAGTAAATCGCATAATGGTGGTCAATTCTTAATGAAAGTGAAAATTACAAGCAACAAATGCAGGCATTAATAATGAAATTTGCTATCTCTACAGGTAGTGAATACATCATATATGTATGTATAGTCATTATACAAACACACAAACACACACTTAAACATATCTATACATTTATATGTTGATTACACAAAAGCCATAACGACAGCATGGCAATTTTAATCACTTTTCTTGCCTTACATCGATATTGGTCATTATCGGCCAAGTATTTAATCTCCGCCTGCGTATCATTTGGCCTCAGC
>JAHXMU010000146.1:149003-190430 GCA_019455685.1 Philornis downsi | reverse complement strand
TTTCTCTTCATTGATACGAATGTGCGTAAAGCTAAACTTTTTGAAAGTTTAAGAACTGGTGCCATTACATTGCCACAATGCCAGAAGGTTGCTGTCGTACCGTCATTGAATATCAGCACTTTGCTATAGTTGGAACGAATTTTCCCCCATTTTAATTTACAGTCGAGCAGGACTACAACGCACTCGAAGAAACCACATATTTTGCTTCTGTATAAACGAATTTCATTAGATTTATTGTTTGTAAAACGTACAATATCTGATGCATTTTAAAACTTTCGAATAGAAAAACAAATAAAAAAACATGTTAGTAGAGAATTTCGCGTTCAAGAAAGTTAACCATACAAATTAACCAAAATGTTTTTGTTTTAACATTGACCAAATTTAAAGATAATTTCTTGATAGTGTACAGAAGGCAATACATCAAATTCTCATCCATTCGCATAGATGATTGATGTAATGGAAAAAGTTCAATGAATCAAAAGCTGGTCATTCTAGTGTAGTATTCACTTCACTTATGAGTAATCTGCCAATAAGTAAATATACGAGTATGTATGTACAATTGATGATGTCCCAACAACATCGATTCATTCACAAAAGGATCTGAAGATGTATTTGTCACGGAGTCCAAAATGCGTTATCCTAGTTTGTTATTAATGAACTAGCTGTTACTCATATAAATATCAAGTGCGCGACTAAGTTCCCGCTGTTTGACAATAGATGGCGCCAGCTGTAAATATGTGTGAATATGTATGATTTTGTGCCAAATAATCATCATATACAGGAAATATTTATTTTCTTCTTTCAATCGAAGAAAACGGCGACTGGAGCTCATCGAGAGCATTAAATTGTTTACGGAGATGCTGCTTTAAGTAAAACAATGTGTTGAGATTGGTTCCGTCGCTTTAAAGATGGTGATTTTGATGTTGATGACCGTTCGCGTGAATGAAGACGAAAAACCTTCAAATAGACTGATTTGACTGCATTGCTTGAAGGGATCCATGTCAAATGCAGGTAGAGCTTGTTTCAGTATTAGGAGTTACCCGCCAAGCCAATTCCAAGCGATTGCATGCGTTGGGAATAATTCGAAAGCAAGGAACTTCGGTTCCTTATGAGTTGAAGTCAAAAAAATAGCTGCTTCAGTGGAAAAAAGAGAAGCGTTTTTTTCATCGTATTGTAATGAGTGATGAAAAATCGATTCGTTACTGCAATTAAAAGAAAAGAAAGTCATGGGTGCTGCCCGGTCATGCTTCTACGTCGTCGCCTCGGCCGAATATTGTTGTGTTGTTATGCTCTGTATTTGGTGTGACCATGTCGGTATTATTTATTACGAGCTATTGGAACCAAACGAAACCATTACTGGGGATCGGTATCGACTTCAATTAATTCGATTGAGCCTAGCTCTGCACGAGAAACGCCCACAATACGCGGAGAAGCAGGAAAAAGTGATTCTTCAGCATGACTACTCTCGACCTCACGTCACCAAGTCCGTTAAGAATTACCTGGAAACGCCAAAATGGGAAGTCTTACCCCATCCGCCACATTCTCCAGGTATTGCGCCGCCCGATCATCACTTGTTCCCTTCGATGGCACACGATCTGGCTGACCAGCAGTTCCACTCATATGATGACATCAAGGAATGTCTAAATTTGTGGATAGCCTCAAAAGAGCAGTTTTACCGTGACGGAATTCGAGCTTTGCCAGAAAGATGGGAAAAAGTAGTAGCTAGCAATGGGCAATACTTGCAATTAGATCGTTTGTAAACATGTTTTCATAATAAAGTTGCACTTTATAAAAAAGAGAGAGAACTTAATTGCGCAGCTAATACTTAAAAACATTTTCAATTTGGAATGTCCACCTGACGTCACAGCTAATTTCGTGCATGTTCTTTAACACACTATCAACAAATTATAAAATTTTATATCGAAGCACTTTGCGGCAACTAAGATTACTGCAAAAGCAGTTTCTCGTTATGTTTAAATGCATTGTGAAAAATACTAATCTGACACAAAGTGGCGCACCAATTTTGCGTCAATGAGAAATTCAAATAACTTTTTTTTAATCAAAGCACAAGATTATCCATTTTTTGGTTTCAAAAGTAACGTTAAATAAAACACCCATAAAGCTACGATTTTGATGAAACTTTCATTTTATTATAATGCTTGGACCTTGCCATTATGTACGAAATATAATGTAATTTAAATAACCGCCTCTATTGGTTGCGGCAGTGGATCCCTTGGAGATTTCTCCGTTTTTTTCAGTCATTTCTCATTTCCACTCACTTTTTCCGGACGAAATGGCTTTTCTGCAATCACTTTTGGATTTTCGGAGCCCCATGTGCAACAATTTTGCTTCTTGCCGTAACCACGGAGTGGGAAATGAACTTCATTGCTGAAGAAAATTTTGTTCAATTGAAAGCCTACGTTTGAATCACCGCTTTTGTACAGAGTTTTAACTATTTTTACGCGTTTTTCGGTTGTTAAACGATCCATATTCGTGAATGGCACACTTTTCACTAAATAAATAACATTTCAGGTGACAGGTATTTAACAGATAAGAGCCTTGCCAGACCGACACCTTTGAAACTACTGAATGTGTAACCCTGTATTTAATTTAAATATTATTTTTTATTGTATAGAAAATTCAATTTCACTTTATATAAATAAATAATTAATTTAAACGACCTCCATGCATGTGCAATGCACATGCGAGTATATTTTATTTTTTATTTTATTTTTTATTTTTAATCAATTTTCAATTCAATTCAATTTTATTTTACATAACTAATTGGTTTTTAAAATGATAGACCGTAAATGTCATCCATGCCCATTCACGCATTGCAACATCTGATTAGAAAATTATTCATTGCGTCCTGAAGGATTGAAGTCCCAATCGCCTCAATTATAGTTTTAATGAACTGGTGCAATTCGATCAAATTCCTTGGCTTCGTTTCGTATACCTCTTGCCTGGCATGTGCTCTCAGGTCAGGTGGCCTTGGAGGCCAGTGAAAATTGAAGTTTCTAGATATTAATTTGTTTGGGAATTTCCATTGGAGCTCCGCCATAACCGGTCTGGCTATGTGTGCACTCGTTCCATTTTACTGGAACCAAGTGCTGTTGAAACAGATATGCTTTCAGCGCAGTTCTGGGTAAAAACCCCCTTTAAAATCTTTAAATAACGGTCCCTATTGACATTGACATTGTATTTTTTGGTATTGTGGAACGTATTTCCACATCAACGTCAACTTTATTAATTTCTTCAAACATACAAATTTGCTCTATTTATACTAAAATGACTTATGCTGGAATATACTACGATATTTCAAAGCCAAACATATTTACAGAATAGTGTTGTATGTCATAGACTTATTTACATAACAAGTGAAAAGGAGATAACAATAAACTATATAATGAGAGGGAGAGGAACAAACATAACTTACTGTCGAAAACGCAATTCTAGAAAAGTCCCACCCACAGATAAAGAGGGAAAGAGATTACATATATCATGCTTGAATGTTCTGGGAGCGGTTTTGATGATCTTTCTAGAATATACACTTAGAGAAATTACACTCACATACTACAATTTGTACACTCACATACTACGGTTCGTGCGCTAACCTGTAATTTTCATTAAAATGCCGTCGCACAAACTAAAGTTTTGATTGGAGGACAATGAACTAACCTGGCCACACATATTTAATACTGTACAAAAAATATCACTAGTTTTTATTATTTAAAAAAAAAATCTATATTTATCCATCCAAATCTGTGTCGTCACCTTAAAGCATTTCCCCCGCACACAATAGCCTTGCGTCAACGATGCTACCACTCTCTAAAGCATGACAAAAAGTTACATTCCGGTATAACCTGTTGTTGTTCTCTTTGAATCTCTTCAATCGACTCAAAAGTGTGCCCCTGGATCAATTTAGTTTAGGAAAAGCTACATTTCATTCGGTATTAAAGTCAGGTGAATACGGTGGTTATGGAGGGAGTGTTTATGGGAGCAGTGTTTTTAGCCCACTCACGGAGAGAAAATGAAGTGTGAGATATCGCATTATTGTGATACAAAAACCAAGAGCTGTCTACCTATAAATCCCGTATTTGATTTATTGAACCTCATGCAAGAGACACATAGTTTGCCCTAGCGGAAGAGACTTACGAAGCTCAATTCCACGATAACCGAAGGAAACTGTCAGCATAACGTTGATCTTTGAACGACTGCGACGCGATCTTTTTGGTCTTGCTGTGCCACTCGATTGCTAGGTTGTTTTCGAAACATAAGCATAGATCCAAGTCCCACGCCCAGTCTATTATAACGCACTGATCTTTTTCGAAACAAATTAGAGTTGTTAAAACTAATCGAGATTTAACATTTCCCATATTCAAAATGTAATGCCAACATTATCAACCAGATCTCTTATTGTTAATTGAAAGTTTTTGATTACTAAATCTCCGATTTACTGAACTTTTATCGATAGAGATTTGATAGTCGCCATAAGCTCATTATCTTCGCCTTCTATAGAGTGGCGCATAAGTAATGTAAACGGCGACTATATTGAATGTGTTCTTGTGCATCATTTGGTTTCAACTCGTGAACTAATTGCATCTTATGGGAAAAGATGTAACATATGTAAAATTCTTTGCAAAGACCGCCTAGACATCTCTAACTGCTAAGAGCGTCTCCTGGTGGAAGTTTCGGGGTTTTCCTCAATACTTGCTTCTTGCACTCGAGCAATGGTCACTTCATTTCGAACTGCACGAGGTATTCCAGCACGCGAAAGATCACAAACAGCTCCTTGTTGCAAAACCCCGAACCAATCGGTAAATTGTTGGAGTGCTAGGAGCATTTCGAATATATTTCTATATGATCTGAATAACCGAATGCTGACTTTCGAAGTAAAATTGAACTACTTTGGTTCTTTGTTCTGTGCAGAGGCTTCCCATCATAAATTTCCCAAGTATTATTTAGTTAATTCTGTAGAGACGATAAAAAAAGACTTAAACTATAAATGTATTCACTGATCAAATCTTAACGTTCCTTACACGCCACTCTATATTTATGCTACTTGTAAACATTTCTTTCCGCCAAAGTCCGTCTGTTCACCAATGGCCAAGTGCAAAATTCTAAATATATCTGGACCGGAAATTTCATTTCGTAAACAAAATTAAATGCAAAATCTTTGATCAACTAAAACAGACATTGTAAATATCGGCAAAATCAATATTTGCGTCTTACAAAATTAAGCGTAATGCTAAATCTAATGACATTTATGATACGATATTTGGCACAGATATCTTTTATAGTGCTAACAACTTAGGAAAATCACATTTGGTTGCAAGATAGAAATCCGGTTTTTTTCGAACAAATATAAGTATGCAATAGCGCCTCTTAGCTGACACCTTAAGCGATATATCGCAACATTTTCAGGGGATAGTTTATTTTCAAGTCGCCTCGTGAATATGAAGACATAGAAGGAGCATTTTGTTAATATTTTTCTTTGTGATTTGGATGCCTTAACAGAACGCAAGTGGCAAAACTACGCTTAACGATGACCAGCGGAGTGGTCGGCCAAATGCGGTTTCGGAGTACAAGAACTAAGCCATGATCGGATCGGACAGACATCTTTGTCTGCAAGAAGTTGCAGAGAAATTGAAAGTGTCGCAGACAACCAATGAAAGCCATTTGAGGCAGTTTGGACTCGCCGAAAAGGTCGATATTTGAGTTCCGCAAGAGCTAGAAAAAACCCACTTAATGAAATGAAAAACACTTGCAATTTATTGCTTAAATTTAACCAAAATGATGTCTTTTTTTAAATGTACCATCACTGACTTAAGATGAAAAATGGATGGATTGTTTACAGCAATGTTAGCTGACAGAGATCCTTGGCCAAACAAAGTAAACACAGCCAAACTTTATCGAAAAAAAACATTATGCAGTCAATTTGATGAGCTATTAAAGGAGAGACTTAGTTTAGACTATTTTCAAAGAATACAAATCAAAAATCAAATTCTCAGGTCTATCATCAACAATTGATCAAACACTGAATAATCTGAATTGGTAGTTGCGAAGGAGCTGTTTTCCATTATGATAACGCTAGGCCAAGCACTTCTTTTCAGAATCAGCAAAATTATATAAACTTCGATTAGCAATGACGCCGTATTCTGCTCATAGTCCTGGTCTGACACTTTAGGATTACCTTTTATTCAAAACCTTTTCAATGGAAAAATTCTTCAATACGAATGGGAACCTAAAAATTGAGTCCTCCCTTAAGTTTGCTGGGAAAAACCAGTCATTTTTTCAATCTGGGAATAAAAAAATTGCCTTAACGATAGCAGAAGATCGTCGAACAAAATAGCATCTTCAATGTAAGATTAAAATTAATTATTTGAATAAAAAAATTTGAAATGTACTTTACACATTTTGTGAAAAAAATGCTTACCTTCAATATTCTCCAGCATATTGAATAAAAACCAAAAGGAAACCCGATTTCAAGAAGAGTTACCTACAATATTTCTGAGATTTAGTATACTTGCGTAATTTAAATTGAAATCTGGTATTGATTTTTGGACACAGTTGTACAGACTTATCCATTTAGTGGTTTCAAAACCGCCGGTCTGGCTAGGCTGTCACCTGTTAAATACCTATCATCTAAAGTGTTATTTATTTAGTGAAAATTTAGCCATTTACGAAAATGGATCGCTTAACAACCGAAAAACGCATAAAAATGGTTAAAACTTACCACAAAAGTGATGATTCAAACGTGGACACGTTTCGTGCATTGTGGGATGATTATGGTCGTCACAATCTCTCTACTACTACTCTCTAATCCCCAAACGTTGGAGCATTTGAAAACCAACATTCGTTACGTTTTCGTTGAGATACCGCTCGAAATGTGGGAAAAAGTGGTCAAAAGGTACCTCAAAACCACTGCAACCACTCCAGAGGTGGTCGTTTAAATGACTTTGTATTTCGTACATAATGGGAAGGGGCAAGCATTATAATGAAATAAAAGTTTTACCGAAATCTTGGGTTTATGTGTGTTTTATTTAGCTTTACTTCTAAAACCGAAAAATGAATAACCCGGTATATCCTTTTGATATTAATTTCCATTATCAAAATTTCCGAAATTATCCTATTTTAGCTGTACATGAACTTAAAGGTATCTTTCCAAGATTTTGGTGTTTCCTTTCTACTTGACAATTTGGAACAGATGGTAGTAGCCTAATGCTTCAAGATGTTTTATGTTTTATGCTGTAAACGCTGAAAATTGAACGAAATGGTATTCGGCTGCACTAAAAAGTATTCACTATAAACAAAGTTCATTGTAAGCATTTTCGTTGTTATCATAGAAAATTTTATAAAACATTTACTCAAATTCATTGGAATTGCAGCAGATAATGCATCATAAGCACGAGGATGCTCCAAAAACTAAACGACATGACGTATGGAGGGTGCCAGTAGTTTGAAAAAAAAATATTCTTGTGAAATCTGACAATCTTACGAAACATATCGTAGTTTTTAAGTTTCAAGGCGTTACATTGTTTAGTATTTTTTTTTTTTTTTTTTTTTTTTGATCCATCAAAATTAAACGATCTCAGAGAATTTGTAAACGTGGGAAAAATTGATCACCGTTATGTAATTCAATATCTCCATTTGAAAGGTCTTAGTCCGACAATATTAAAGCCGAGCTAAATTCTACTCTAGGGGAGTCTGTTCGTTCATTTACAACTGCAAAATGTTGGGTAGCAGAGTTTAAACGAGGCCGTATGAGCTACCAAGACAAACACCGTAGTGGTCGACCATTTGAGGTATTCACGCCAGACACGGTTAAGAAAATTCACAAAATGGTATTAGATGATCATCGGCTGAATTTGAGTGAGGTAGCTCAAATTTTAGGCATTGCAAAAAGTGCTATATGTACACCGTATATTGAGCGAAGATTTGAAGATGAGAAAGCTGTGGGCAAAATGGGTGCCTTACTTGCTTTCAATAGAGCAAACACAGCGTAGTGAAAATGTTTCAGTAGAGTTGTTGGCGATGTTTCACTGCAATAAAGGTGGATTTTTGCGCCGTTTTAGATCATGGATGAGATATGGATTCACCACCTCACACCTGAGATAAAGGAACAGTCAAAGTAGTGGACTGGAATCGAAAAACCGTGTTCAAAGAAGGCGAAGAAGGTTCTATCTGCAAGCAAGGGAATGGCGTCTGTTGTTTTGGAATGCGAATGGGATTATTTTTATTAATTATTTTCATGTATAAAAACCATCTACGACGAATATTATACTAATTTATACAAATTGAGTTCTCCCATAAGTTTGCTGGGAAAAATCAGTCATTCTTCAATGTGGGAATAAAAAAAAATTGCCGTAACGATAGCAAAAGATCGTCGAACAGAATAGCATCTTCAATGTAAAATTAAAATTAATTATTAATTATTGCAAGATTTAGGTGATGAAATTATTGTAAAAAATGCCGCATTGGGCGAAAACGAAAGTATTGTTTCATCAAGACAATGCTCCAGCTCACACATCCACTATTGCGATGGCCAAAATTAATGAATTAAAGCTCAAAATGCTGCATCACGCATCTTATTCGCTGGATTTACCTCCCTCGCACTATTATTATGGCTTTTACTATAAACAGGTTGTACAAGCTTTTGAATGTCATGGGGAGAAGTGTAGCGAGCTAAGAGGAGATTATGTTGAAAAATGAAGAAAAATTTGTCCCAACTTTTTTGTGTCTTCTTTATTAGGCCGGCTAGTTTTGAAACTGCCTTCGTATTCGTGTTGTCTGTAAGCAGGTTGCACTGTATTCCTCTGTTTTTACTGTATTTTTAATGCATTTCGTTAAATTTTATTTAAAATTTTTTGCGGACATTTGTATGAGTATGGAGAGCTCAAGCTATCCTTAGAAGTTAACTTTCATATGTATGCTTTTTTTACGAAGAACAAACAAAAAACTTTGTTTTTCTTTTTATACAGCAATTTTTTTCGGAAGAGGGTCTTTAGTACACACATGTATTGGAAAATTGTTTGATTGAGAATATTCTTGAGAATACAAAGAAAAGTTTAGCACCTTTTTTTTGCATCACACACACGCACACTCGCCCGTACACATATACACACTTCAACCCTATAAACTCATCAATGTTTCATTTGACACTTTACACTTCATTAAGTTCCACAAATTCAACTTACGAGTATGCAATCTTTGAGTTTAGTTGCTGGAATCTTTTTTCCATATAGAAAGAAGAGCTAAAGATAGTTGCTGGTGTGTTATGCGGTGGTGAAGTTTTAAAGTAGTGGTTTCCGGTGTGTCTTAAAAATCATTTTGCAATCATTTCTACTTTCCTTACTATCTTCCTTACGGTTTAAAAAAGGCTAAAGTTTAACAAACATTATATTTTTGGCAAAAATAAAATAACCTGAAGTTAAGGAAAATACTTATGAGGGTCATCCACAAAAAAAAAAAAAAAAAAAAATGCAGGACGAAGCCGCCAGGCTAGAGTGTCTGTCGCAAGGAGTTTCTTTTGCAAAACTTTTTGTTTGCGATTAAGTTTATCGTATATGGAAATATAAAAACCTAATCTAAGGTTACAGCATATCCACCAAAAACTGTTGGTATTTCTGTGTGCCCCCCTTCTTGTTGGCTTCAGTACCCTGGTTTAAGCAAGTTTATCATCAAAAGTCTTCCTTTCTCATCCGTTATTATTTTAAGCACTCTTCAAATACGACGTTTCTGCTCAAAATATAGATAAATTATTCATTATTCCAAACATTTCTATGCATATTTATGTTGGATTCTGGTTTTAGGATTTGATTTATGTACGTTTTGGTTACAACTTTAAGTTTCTGTCTACTACAATAAATTTATGTGTTTTTAATGAAATATTGTATGTTCTTACAAAAGGAATCATTCAAGCAAAATGTATATATGTAGGTCTCAGCAATTTTAGATTAGTCAGTATGAATTAAAAGAGCAAATTAACAAAATCTTTGTGGTCAATGTTTTATTTATGAACAAAGTATGACCACAGAAACGGTGACATTTGACAGTGGGTTAGATAAGAAAGAACCTGCGGATGTACTTCATATTTTCTACCCACTTGGGGAGTAATCGAATACAGTTATCTAACTTCACTTACAAATATAACTTCGTCCAACGTCCTTTTGTGTTGGAGCAGAGGATGAGTGAACGATTCCTGAAGAGGCGTGGTGAATTGATAGAATCTTACCAAAAAATTTGATAAAACTCAATAAAATAATTGAGTTTATAACCTCCTGAAGTTATCCGGTTAGAAATTATAGATGGACCACTGATAATTACTAAATCGGCTAATACATATGCTACCCTAAATGCCTGATGGATGCTAAAGTTCACTAATTTAGAGCAATTGAATGCAGGATATAAATTTTGGAAAAATACATGTAAGAAATTTGGTTATTTACGGGGCGGTCCCAAAACTAGCCGACCTACCAAAGAAGACACAAAAAAGTTGTGAAAAAACTTCTTTATGTCCTTTTAACTCGATACACGTTTTTCAGCGATATTCAGTAGCTTATATACCCTGTTTATGGCGAGAACTGTCAAACTCCTTAAAAAAGTCATCAACCAAAGACTCCACCGCTTCATTGTTGTTAAATCTTTTACCACCGAGCCATGTTTTCAAGTTTGGAAATAGAAAATAGTGCGGGAAAGCAAATTCTCGCAAAGAAGATGTGTGATGAAGCAATTCGAAATTTAATTCATTAATTTTGGCCATCGCAATAAAGGACGTGTGAGCTGGAGCATTGTCTTGATGAAACAACACTTCCTTTTTCGCCAAAATGGCGTAATTTTTTTCATAATTTCATCACCTAAGCGATACAATAAATTGATATAATATTCGCCATTGACTGTTTTTCTTATCTGAAGGTAATGAATAGAAATAATCCCATTCGCATCCCAAAAAAACAGACGCCACGCCGTTGCCTGCAGATGAAACCGCCTTCGTCTTCTTGTTCCTTTGTCTCACGTCCATCACCTTAGGACCCATGTCTCATCTATGGTTATAAATCGACGACTTTATTGCAGTGGAACATCACCAAACACTCAACTGAAAGATTTTCACAACGCCGTTTTTGCAAGCGCGGCACCCATCTTATGCAAGCTTTATCTTCTCTAAATCTTCGGCTAATACACGATGCACGTATAGCACTTTTTGAGATACCCATCGTTTCAACCAGCTCACGCATCTTTAGCCGACAATCATCCAATAGCAATTTGTGGATTTTCTTAACCGAGTCTGTCGTGGACACCTCAATTGGTTGACTATCACGATGTTCGTCTTGGCAGCTCGTACGGCCTAGTTTAAACTCTGGTATCCAATATTTTGCGGTTGTAAACGAAGAAACAGACTCCTCCAGAGTGAAATTTAGTTCGGCTTTAATATTAGTTGAACTGAGATCTTTCAAACAGAAATATTGACTCACATAACTGTGACCGCTTTTTTCCATACTTCACTGAGATCGTTTACTTTTGATGCCTCAAATAAAAATACTAAACAACGTGGCGCCTTAAAACTTAAAACATATGTTTTACGAGATGTATAAAAAATAAGGTGCATTTGCAAATTTCGCGGGCTACATACATTCGACTTTCGATTATTATTTTTTTTTATGTTGGTACACTCGTCTCGAAAATATGTTGACGGTTTTATCCATATCTCATGTTGAGTTTGCTTGTGAGAGGCATAAATAAGACAAGTGTTTTGCGTGTTCATCGATTTTCTGCTATCGAAAAAAATGGGTAAAGAAGTTGCATCAATTTTTGTGTAAAAAATGGAATTAAGTGCTTAAAAACACAACGTTCACAGAAAGTCGAGAAGATGTGAATGACGACGCTCGCTCTGGACGCCCCAGCACATCAACAACCGATGAAAATATTGCGAAAGTGAAGAAAATTGTAATGTCGAATCACAATTAGAGAACTTGTTGAGGATGTCGGCATATCGATTGGTTCATGTCATGCAATCTTTTCGGAAATTTTGGGCATGAAGCGTGTGGCAAAAAATTGCTGAATTTTGACCAAAAACAACGTCGCATGAGCATCGCTCAGGAATTGTGAAATGACGTCAACGATGATTCAGATTTGCTTAAAAGTGTGATAACTGGTGGCGAATCATGGGTATATAATTATGATATCGAAACCAAAGCGCAATCATCCCAATGGAAGAGTCCAGGAGAGCCAAGACCAAAAAAAGCACACCAAGTTCGATCAAATGTCAAGGTTTTGCTCACGGGTTTCTTCGATTACCATGGCGTAGTGCATCAGGAGTTCTTATCTCAAGGTCTTACCGTACTTCAAGAAGTATTATCTTGAAGTTATGCGCCGTTTGCATGAAGCAATACGAAAAAAACGTTAGGAAATGTGGAAAAAGAATTCATGGTTTTTGCATCATGATAATGCACCTGCTCACTCATCTTTGCTAGTGAGAGATTATTTGGCCAAAAACAACACCGTTATCATGCCTCAACCAATGTATTCACCAGATTTGGCCCCTGCGACTTTTTCCTGTTCCCAAGATTGAAGAGACCCTTGAAAGGACGGCGTTTTGCGACGTTTAGGGAGGTAATCGCAGAGAGAGCTCAAGGACATACTAAAAAGTGCATATCAGAACTGCTTCGAAGATTGGAAAAAATGCTGTATTATATCTTAAGGGAGACTACTCTGAATAAATAAATATTTTTTGAGAAAAATTAAAATTCACCTCATTTTTTAAACACATCTCGTATGTTAGGAAAAGCTCCAGATCTGAAAAAACGTGTCAAATCACGAAAAACTCTCTTATTTTAAATGTGAGGTCAAAAATTATTCCAAAATAAAACAAAATCGCTGAAACGCAAATATGCTTACAACCTTCTAATCGCTAAAATATTAATAATTTTATACATAACGGGTGAGGTTTATATGGTGACGTCAATATTTCACTAAAACAAAATTGAAAATAAAAAAATTGCTAGCTATAAAATACGCCCAAAAATTATAATATTTTAATGACTCAGAAACACGAGTAATTTCGTGGCCCCACTTTGGCGCTTTGGCATGTGAAGTCAAAGTTTATTCCAAATTGACCGAAATATCAAAATCGCTAAAACACAAACCTGTTTATAACTCGACAACGTAGCTTTCAAATGCAAAAACAATGTAATTTAATGGATTATAGCGAATTTTGACTTCAATATTTCGGTGAAAAGTCTAAAAAAAAAATTGCAAAAATGACAAATCGTGAAAATGAAAAAAAATCGCACAACTTAAAATATGACAAAATATTGGGATATTTCAATAATATGGGCATTCATTTTCCAGATTTAACCGCCTGACTACTTCTTAATTATAACATTACCTTTTCTTATTATAATGCTATTTATTTATTTATTTTATTAATTTTTTTTGTTTTTGGAGGTTGTTGATGGCAGATTGTTGTCCACCCTGGGCATAAGCCTTTTTAGGAAGTGAAACATTATACTATTTTGGCCAATACTACATTCGTCTTCTGACTGATACACGTTTATGTGACTTCGCGATTTTTTTGTTTTTTTTTTTTTCATTTTGGCGATTTTGGAACATTTTTTGGCACCGAAACTATTGAAAAACAAAGACGTTTTCGTCTCCGCGATAAGTTGTTTTTCTAACTTTTCCATGTTATCGAATTTTTATCACTTTGACGTTATTATATAACGCATTCTCATTGTGAAATTGTTTTAGCAAAATGGTGAAAGTTTTGCGGCAACAGTTCGCAAATTGCGATCAATTTGGGGTCACAATAACGCTCCAAAAGAGTCAACTGTAAAGAGATTAATGGATAAATTTGCCAAAACTGGGTTTGTTAGTGATGTAAAGACAAGAAAATGTCGCAGCTGTACGTGATGATGTCGCCCAAACTCCATCCTCCTCAATTCGACACCGAGCTCAGCAAATTGGTGTCTCCATCCACTATGCAGCGAGTTTTGACGAAAGATTTGCATCTTCATGCATACAAAGTTCAATTGACTCAGGAACTGAAGCCAACTGACCATCGACAGCGAAGGGAGTTCGTTAATTGGGTATTGGAGAGACAACATGAAAATGCTGATTTTGCCGATAAAATCATCTTCAGTGACGAGGCCCATCTCCATCTTGATGGCTTCGTCAATAGGCAGAATTGTCGCATTTGGGGTGAGGAAAATCCTCGAGTGATTCACGAGAAGCAAATGCATCCTTAACGTGTCACTGTGTGGTGTGGATTTTGGGCTAGAGGAATCATTGGACCATTTTTTATGAAAATGAGGCATGTCAAGCGCAAACAGTCAATAGTGTTTGGTATCGTGAAATGATAACCAGTTTTCTCGTGCCCAGAATTGAGGAAATGAAAGTGGAGGGCATGTGGTTTCAACAAGATGGCGCCACATGTCATACAGCTAGAGAAACAATTCAATTGTTGCATCAGTCATTTAAATCTTGCATTCTTGTTGGGACACCCTTTATAAAGTTAGCTGTGAAAATTTTTTGGAGCTGAAGCATATTTTTCCATTCGCACAGTATGATCCGATCGACGGAAACGCCGTACTTTAATCTCCTTAATTACATTGATATCCGCATAGATCTCGTGATTCATCGAAATTGACCACCAAAATTGGTGGATTCATATATTTTACAGGGTATTTTTTCGTCGACAATTTCCAGCTCCTGTGTTTCTGCCTACGCATCTTACTGTTGCGTCCCTTTTTAAACCTGGTGTGATTTGATGTCAATCAGAGTTTTTCTTGCTCACTGTCTGTGTGGCTTCTATAAAGTTAGGTGTGAAAAGTTTTTAGAGCCGAAGAATATTTGTTCATTCTCACATAATTACCTCAATTTCCACATAGATCTTGTGATTTATCGAAACTGTCCACCAAAATTGATAGATCCATACATTTTACTGGGTATTTTTCTGTCGCAAATTTCCAACTCCTGTGTTTCTTTCTATGCATGCCACTGCTTCGTGCCCATAAAACGATTGGTCAATACGGATAGGATACTCCTTCCTTGCAAAGAATTCGAACATTTCAGATGCATATCTCATAGTCCTGATATTATGTTTCTAATAACGTTTTAATAACTACACTTGGAGGATTCCGTTTCTACATTTTTTTTCTCCTTATTGGTAGCAAATGAAAAATTGGTGCTAATGAAAAATAGTAAATATTTTCGCGAAAAAAAGCTCAAATAAGCTTAAACGAACTAGAAAAAAAGGATATTAAATAAATTGATATAATTTGAACTGAGGTTTACTAAATGTTATTGCATTTTATAAGCTGACAAATTAACAAGTAAGACCTTATTTCATATTTAAACTACTTGTTGGATAAGAACACAAATTCCTTTGACTCCAAAGAATGAAATATGAGAGAGCTGAGCTCCATTCTATTCCCTTTTGAGAATCACTAGCTAAATAAGATGTATATTTAAAATTCTATTCATGAATTTATAAGAATCATAAAAAAAGTATAATCCTTAACAGCATGGGATTTTACAGTTTATTATTTATTATTAGAGTGTTCAAACCGATAAATCTGTTTTTCAGACCAAAGTCTTTATAATCTCTTTTCTAAATCGTAAATTTTGAATATACTACATTTTTCGGTTTCAAAAGTAAAGTTAAATAAGACACTTATGAAGCTATGATTTGAATGAAACATTTATTTCATTATAATGCTTGGACCTTCTCATTATGCACGAAATGCAATGTCATTTAAATGACTGCCTCAGGATTGGTTGCAGCAGTGGATGCTTTTGAGGTAGTTTTAGACCATTTTTTCGCACATTTCGGGTGGTATCTCGGCGATACCTTGACGAATGTTGGTTTTCAAATGATCCAAGGTTTGGGGATTATTTGCGTAGACACGGTCTTTGACATAGCCCCACCAAAAAAGTCTAACGGCGTCAAATCGCATGATCTTGACGGCCAAAACGTGAAATTACGCCTTGTGAAAACTTCTCATGCTGTAAAGCTAAAATTGATCGCACTGAATAACGGTTGAATCACTACTTTTGCAGTACAATCCATATTTGTAAATGACAAATCTTTCACTAAATAAATAGCACTTCAGATGACAGGTATTTTAACAGCATTGTCAGACCGGCGATTTTTAAACTTCCGAATGAATAATACTGTACTTTTTGATTCGAATTATATTTCAATATTTGCAAAATCATTTTATTTTTAAAGTCATAAAAATTAAAGAAAAAAAAACTAATATATTCTGATTTATTTTAGATAATAAAATTTACGTAAAAAATATCCGATTTTCTACACATCGCTAAATCAGCGCAAATAAAAATTTTGCATTACATTGAAAAGTCCACCATTGATTTAAATATTATTTTAACTAAACCGAAGTTGTGTAAATTATTATACAAATCTGCAGTAAATGGTTATTTGAAAGCCGTATTCAACAGAGTAGTTTTTTAGAACCGATCAGATGACATTTTTTGCTTAGCTTTTGTTAAATAAGTATGAAATATTAAATAGTTGAAACTCACGAAATTAAAGAATTACTAAGATTAGAAATCAGATAATCGATATATTGATTTCATCCAACTTTATAGACGATTCCATCATAAATTGATTTAATAGATTGTTTCCAGAGGTGAAACCTATTAAATTTTGCCTTCAAATATTGACCAAAAAGAGTGGGTATTGTGCGAAGTTGATTTTGTTAAGAATATTGGTATTTTATTAGTGAACTAGAAGTAAGTTATCGCTGTTTGCCAATAGATGGCGCCAGCTGTAAGTGCTAGTCGATTGTGCCTTAACCTAAACGTCATGAGCCAAGCTTAAGCATATTGTAAACATACCGCCTCGACACAATAGTAATTTTCCTTTGGCGTCATATTCTTTTGGTTGTGTGAATTTGTATGATTCTGTGCCAAATAATCGTTATATTCGGGAAGTGTTGATTTTTTTCTTTCATTTGAAGAAAACGGCGGCTGAAGCTCATCGAGAGCTTCAAAGCGTTTACAGAGATGCGGCTTTAAGTGGAACAACGTATCGAGGTTGGTTCCGTCGCTTTAAAGACGGTGATTTTGATGTTGATGACTGTTCGTATGAAGGAAGACGAAAAACCTTCGAAGACACTGAATTGACGACATTGCTTGATGGGGATCCATGTCAAACGCAGACAGAGTTTACTTAGGAGTTAGAAGTTACCCGCTAAACCATTTCCAAGCGATTACATGCGTCGGAAATTATTCAAAAGCAAGGAACTTGGGTTCCATGTGAGTTGAAGCGAAGGAACGTAGAACGTCGTTTTTCGTCTGTAAACAACTGCTTCAGCGACAAAAAAAAGGAAGCGTTTTCTTCATCGTGTTGTACAAAAATGAAAAATGGATTCATTAGAGCAATCAAAAGAAAAGAAAGTCATGGAGGCCGCTCGGTAATGCTTCTACGTCGTCGCCTCAGCCGAATATTCACGCTGCGAAGGTTGTGCTCTGTATTTGGTGAGACCAAGTCGGTGTTATTTATTACGAGCTGTTGAAACCAAGCGAAACCATCACTGGGGATCAGTATCGATTAGAATTAATGCGATTGAGCCGAGCTCTGTACGAGAAATGCCAACAAGACGCGGAAAGGCACGAAAAAGTGATTCTTCTGCATGACAACAGTCGGCCTCACATGGCCAAGTCCGTTAAACGCCTACCTGGAAACGCTGAAATGGGAAGTCTTACCTCATCCGCCATATTCTCCAGATATTGCGCCGTCCGACTATCACTTGTTCCGTTCGATGGTACACGGTCTGACTGACTAGCAGTTCCACTCATATGACGGCATCAAGGAATGGCTAAATTCGTGGATAACCTCAAAAGATGAACAGTTTTACCGCGACGAATAGTAGCTAGCGATGGACAATACTTGCAATTAGATCATTTGCAAACATGTTTTAATAATAAAGTTGCATTTTTATAAAAAAAAACAAGAACTTAATTTCGCACCAATATTAGTAATTCAGTTATTTTGAACTAATAGAGAAAACACAGTAAAAAAAGGTTTAAAGAAGCCCAATTTATCTAAATAGATTTTTTGTAACAATTAGGGGTTTGCATCGCTCTTAGGGTGTTAGGCAAAGATATTTTTTTGAGTATATTTCTTCTTTTTGTTTGATAATAAAATTATCTTATGCATAGAAATGAAATGCATAGAAACATTAATTTTTATACACAAAAATTTTAATATTTCTGGTCTCCTTGTGAATGATCTATACCTTTTTACTTTGCAAAGCTATTTTACAAATTAAATTGATTTTGATCTTCTGCTGCGTGTAATACCTCCAAAACTATGACCTTGAATCTGTACAATCCCATAATTCAACCGCAGAGCCATTCTTTCAAAGCCTTAATATCTTTTTGCTATCACATCGTTTTCATTTGCGTTTAGTTCTACTTTAGTATTTTTTTTTTTTTTTTTTTTTTTAGTTTTTAGTAGAATTTTTTTTAGGTTTTATTTATGCTGAAATAAGTTTCAATAATATACATATATTTAGCAAAAAAAGCCAAGAAAAATGTTCAAGAATTTATGAAAAAAGGCACAACAAATGTTAAAGCTAAATTTAAATTCAGCGGGGAAAAAACTTAATTGGCAGATGCTTGGCAAGTTCAATCAACAAAGATTTTAATTTATCACATTAGCCGCTGTTCGTGATGCATATCATTTGGCATATTAGAGGTTTGTGACGTCGTCATATCCCATCAATCTATGTATGTAAATAAGAAAGTATGCAATTTTATCCTTTTGTCACCAACATTCAATCCTTCATGAACGCACTGTTTGTTGGTTTTTAATGGAATAGAATAAAACATTTGTAACTTAAAACTACTTGTTGCTGAACTAATGGATGTAACAGAATGGACCTCCACATACTCACACATACACACACAAACACCTACACACACACAGACCTGTATGCATTATGAGAGCACGACTGTGTGTATGAAGTTTTCTACTTAAATTTCTCATGTTTTTGCTTAGGGCATACTCGGTTTTTTTAATGTACACAGATGTCCTTTGCACACGTGCACACACACACACACGTACCATGTCCTACATTATTAATACATACTTGAACACAACTACTTAAGCACACATACTTATGTACTCGGGTAGATTCCTTTGTAGTGTTACATTTCCGACTTAATTTGTTGTTCTTTTAGCGAGTACACGTATTGCTGCGTATGGATGTAATTGTTACGTTACGTTGCGTTGTGTTGCGTCGCGTTGCGAATTGAAACTGGCTGTGAGTGAGAGATGAGGACAACGATGATGAAGACAGCAAAATAAATTTGTTGTTATGGCTATTTTATTTTTTATTTTATTTGTTATTGTGAATGATTCTCGTTACGGTTGTTGTTACCGTTTTTTTTTTTTGTTTCATATTTCATACATTCATTATGTGCATGTATTGCCTGTTACTTTTATTAACAGTACATGGTGTTATTTTGATTAGTTTTTGTTTCTTTCTCTTTTTAGCAAAAGTTGATAATATTACAAGGTACAAAATATTGCCTTAAAATAATATCTGGAAACATGATAAAAATGGAGGTGCTCGATGACTCGGTCCTCCACGTTCAGTGATATGTAATAATTCAAGGACATTTTGTGAAGAGTGTAAACAAAGTCACTCTCTAATGTGAAATCAGAATGAGTCTCAAAAATGCCTTTAGAAAAAAAAATCTAAATTTGGAAAAAAAGAAAAGGTAAACATAAAAAAGTGGGCGCATCACGATGACACATAGCAGATGTGAATTTTCACGAACATGGTAAGTATTATGATTTAATTTTCTTGCTTGACGGAGGACGAATCATTTCGAATTCGTTTCATTTTTTATTTATCAATCACTTGTCATCGTTATGCCTTTGTAGCAACAGTCATCAGCCACCCTATACTTTAGCGATTATTTTCACCTGTCGTCACTTCCCCCCTTGCTCTTAAAATCAATGAAAATGTAGTAATTTTTGCTATTGAAGCTCACGATATGAGGGCCTGACGTTTACAGTCTAACACGACATGGCCCTCGAGCGACATTCGCTCCTCTATCTTTCGACACAAAACAACAGTTTTACCTAATGATACGAATGAAAGACACTTACGACTGGAAACAAATTCTTAAATGATTCATAAACAATACCAAACTTCCATCTTTTTGCGATTGTTTTACTTGTAAAATTGATTATAAATTGAAAATCTCGAGACAATTCCCGCTGCAAGCCTTCCAGAGTGAAAATGAATCATGTTTAAATTCAATTATTTTTAGAAACCGTTTAAAAATTGTAATAACAACTTTATTATATTTTTTATTCGGCAGAGGCGACGACGTAGAAGCATAACAGAGCAGCCCCAATGACTTTCTTTTCTTTGGATTGCTGTAACGAATCCATTTTCAACCCGTTACAATACGATGAAGAAACCCCTTTCTTTTTTATCGCTGAAGCAGTTGTTTACAGGCGATAGAACGACGCTCAACGTCCTTTGGCTTCAACTCATAAGTTCCTTGCTTTTGAATCATTCCTAATGCATGCAACCGCTTGGAAATGGCTTGGCGGATAACTTCTAATACTGAGCAAGGTCTTCTTGCGTTTGACACTGATCCCAATCAAGCAATACCGTCAATTCAGTATCTTTGAAGGTTTTTCGTCTGCCTTCACGCAAACGCTCGTCAACATCAAAATCTCCGTCTTTAAAACGATGGAATCAATCTCAACACGTTGTTTCACTTAAATCAGTACATCTCTAAATGTTTTGAAGCTCTCTATGAGCTTCAGCCGCCGTTTTCTTCAAATGAAAGAAAAAAATCAGCACTTCCCGAATATAACGATTATTGGGCACAAAATCATTCAAATTCACGCAACCAAGAGAATATGACGTCAAAAGAAAATCACTATTGTGTCGAGGCGGTGAGTTTACCACATGCCTAAGCTTAGTTCAGAATCGACTAGCACTTACAACTGCTGCCATCTATTGGCAAAAGCGGGAACTTAGTTGGTCACCTAATATTTTTCGAACGAATGGATAAATAATGCATTATATGATTTAAAAACAAAAATTATTTCAGTTTCTTAATGTAGCAACATTCATCAGCTATCCTGTGTGTAAATGTATATATCGCAAAAATCGATTGTCGTAAAGTAAAAATGACAACATTTTCGGAATTCGACGAGACAAGAAGATAGCAATATAACGAAACATTCACAAAGTCGCCAAATGCGGAAAAAATTGCTAAAAAGATAATTTTTAATGCCTCCCAAAGCAGTGCCTAATCGCGAAAATAGCGAAATTTTGGATTCAATGGTGTATTTTGTTTTTACCAGTTGGCTTCAACACATTAGCAATTCCTAAAATCACCGAAGTCAAATAATCACTAAAATACAAGTAAGTTAATTTCCCGGTGTACAATTACCGGCTGTATCTTCCAATTACCGGCTTGATGGTTTTCTAAGGTTCCTGGGAAAAGGAATGCAGTTGTATTTGAATTATATTCTAGGCAACCTTGCACTGAATTAAGAACTAAAATCATGTACCAAAATATACAAAAAGTCACTAAAACCGAAATCGCTGAAACGAAAAAATTTCAAAAATGAAGCATCTGATCACAGATGGTTCAAAACTAGTGAGTTCTAAGCACCACCTTCAACACAATACCAATTTTTTACATCTCTTTATTAAAAAAAATCGTTAAAATACAAAAATGTTCATATCTTGCGAGCGGAACTCTTAACCGTGGAAATAACCATATTTTGGATCCAGAGAAATTCCTTACACCAACTGCCATCAACACACTTTTAAATAGGTAAAGTCAAAACTCCCTAAAATAAAATCGTTAAAAATAGTAGCTTAGTGAAGTAACCATATGTTCACGGTTCCAAGTGAAGTGGGAACAGTGGCAACCATCAAATGGCGTCAAAAAATATCGAAAGAAATCACTAATTAAAATTTATAAAAATTTCGTGAAAACGCAAAAAACATTTCGGAAATGGGGCATCCAATAGCGGAAATTAACAAATTTGCGGAATTCTACGGGATTTGGAGATAAGAGAACCCTTAATGTGGTGTAAAGAATTATTTAAAAGATTTGGTTTGCCGCCATTTTGGTAAACATTAGCCTTGACGGTTCATATTTGGATGTCGTAAAGTAAATACGTGGCAAATTTATTATGGAAAAATAATCGAAAAAACCAACGTGTTTTAATCGTTAAAACATTTTATCAAAATCAATCATCGATTACTGTGACGAGAAAGTTACGTGAAATTTTTGGGAGAAGCAACGTGCCAACAAGACGCACTATTTATCGTGTAGTGAACGATTTCGAAGAAAGAAGGTCTGTAGCTGATAGAGCCAAGCATGGACCACAACGTACTACAATATCGGCTGAAAACACTACTGCTGCTCAAGAAAGTGTTCAAAACAATCCATAAACCTCAACGTTCACCATAAACGTTCTCAGGAACTTGGTTTTCAAAGAACAACTTTGGCCACAATTTTGCACAACGATTTGCATTTATTTCCATTTAAGATTCAGTTGACACAAGAGCTTCTTCCACAAGACCATTTGTGCCGCCGTACATATGCCAATTGAATGTTACAGCTCTCCCATGAGTGACGAGGCATATTTTCATTTGAATGGATATGTGAATAAACAAAATAGTCGGCTCTGGGCAATGCAAAACTCTCAAATTATTCATCAGTCACCTTTGCATCCATGAAAAGTGACAGTCTGGTGTGCAATTTGGTCAGGAGGAATAATTGGATCTTATTTTTTGAAACTGAAAACGGCGTAACGGTAACTGTCAATGGGGAGGGGTATCGTGATATGATTGAAAACTTTTTAACACTTTTAAACTTTTTAACTTTGGGCTTGATTAGCATGTGGCATCAACAAGACGGTGCCACATCGCACACAACCAGGAGTACAATGGAATTACAGCGAGACCTCTTTCCACAACAAGTTATTTCAAGAAATGGTGACGATCGACACGGTGACTGCTCCGCACCTCTTTTTGTAGGGATGTCTGAAAAGCAAGGTTTACGCATACAAACCGAAAACGCTTGAGCAACTCAAACAAAATATTCGTGATGAAATTAATAAAATAACGCGTAAAATGTGTGAGACTGTAATGAAATGTACTCAAAAGGGCTCGCATTTGTGAGGATAACAGAGGCGGGCATTTATCTGATGTAGTATTCCATACATAATTGGCGACATTAAATAAAACATTTATCACTGTACGATTTATTCTCTTTTATTTAACCAAAAATTATAAACAAAGTGGTATACCTTCCAGACGGACACCCTGTATATCTATATCTGACAAACGAAATGCTGCCTCAACCGGTAAATTTGCCCGATAGCGTGGGGATCAGTAGGCCCCAGGACTGAGTTCGCGCCTTATCATTTGGTGTAAGACCCCTAGTGGGAGCATCACTCGGGTTGTGGTTGATACCAAAATCGCTGGTAGCGACTTTGTGCTCGAATGTGGAGTTCCATTGCAACCGGTTGCTATAGACCAATGGAGTATCAGAGGTCATAAGATAGGCCTCACCTCCGCCAATCGGGATTATGTTCCATACTAGCATAATCAATTTGGTATCCCCTGGCTGGAAGAATGGGCTGAAAATTGCGATAGCACCAAAATTATCAGCTCCTTTTCCTAGATACTCCAAGTTTTACTTGGCTATCTCCGGGCGGCGTTGCCAATCGCATTATAATATGTCCAGTGTATCACACACCGTGGGTATGGCCTTCAGGGCAAAACTCACGTTAAACCCCCATGGACTCCAGACGGTTGGTTGCCTCATACCAAATAGCAATCTTTTTAAATCGCTAAAACCAAAAAAATCACTAAAATCCCAAGCGGTATGAAGAAAGCAGATTCCATCCCGCTGTATAAAGAAATATTCAAGAAGGCATCTAAAAAAAACATCAAAATAAAAATATTTGTTTTCAAAAGAGTTCCTTTTACCAACTACTTCAATATACTGAAAAATTCTTTTATACACCAGAAATAAAAAATTGCAAAAATACATATAGGTCGATATGTCGAAGATTAACAGCCGTCCAACCACGGAAGCAGTTATATTATCGGAAATTTGCAAAAAAAAAAAAACTGTACCTTTAATGTGATGTAAAGAAACAGGCAAAATAGTAAAAAATCGTTAAAATATGAATATGGTCATATCTCTAAAATGGTGAAATGCTGAAAATAATCAAATTTGACTTCAATGGATTCCCTTTCAATAATTGTCTTCAACAGTTGCTGTCATTTTTAAATCGTTAAAACCAAAAAAAAATCGCTAATATACAAGTGTATTGATATTTCTGAAACGGAGCGTCCAATTGCGAAAATAACTGATTGGTGGGGTGCTAAACGTGTTGGAGAAATTATTGTGCATTTGGTATAAAAAAATTTGCTTATTACGAAAATGTGTGGAAGATAATTGTGTGGGATGTGTGCGTGAGTTGCCGAATAGTTTGTATAACCATGACATAATATCGAAAAAATATTTAAAAATACAGTTATGTGTATATCTTGGATATGGAGCAGCCAATTTGGTCAGAAAATATTCAAAAAGTCCCCAACTGACAAAAATTGTCTCAATTCAAATATGCAAAAATGCAGTTATATCCATATCTTGGATATGAAATATGAATTGCAAGCTTGGCAATTAGTTTCGGAAAAGATTTTATCACATTGTGTCAAAAAATATTCAAAAAGTCACCAACTGACAAAAATAGTCTTAATTCAATTGTGTCTTTAACAAGTTTGAGCGACACAAGTTTTTTTTAATATTTTCTAAGAAATCACACCTAGTGAAATAAAAGCTACACTATTCCGTTTTAAAAAAGGATTGCCAAAAGTTGTTAATCATTTTATAGTAAAATTATTAATATGTCTAATTTTCTTTTTCACAAATTAGTAGAAAATGGAGTTTGCAGCCGCATCAAAATGATAAGGCATCTTTTATCTTAACGCTAAAAATTAAACAATATGTTTTGATATCTTTAAAAAAAAATTAAATTAATAATTAATTGAATTTTCCTGAGCTCTTTCAACATCAAAAATGCGTTTTTTTCATCGAATTTGAGAGGTTTTATAATAAATTGTGCTCTAGGAGATCTCATTCTCTGCAAATTGCTGCTTTCAGTTCAGTAATGTTTCCATATACTGTAATATTTTTATACATACGCCTTACCAGTATCCTCCAAACATTTTCAATTGGATTTAGATCCAGGGAGCATGCTGGCCAGTCCATTAAATCGACGGAACAGTACTGTAAAAATGCCTTTATATAACGACTCATGTGGATCCTTGCGCTATCCTGCACAAAAATATATGAGATTTCCCTATTTTCGCATAGGAATGGTAGCAAACTACTCTCTAGAACTTGGATGTGGTCGGAGCTATTCTTTCTGGAGATTGTAAATTGCAAATTTAGCTTTCCAATCTTGTTAAACGCTCCCCACATCATGACCGATCCTCCAATAAAGTTCCTCTTTGAAAAAAATAACGGGTTTTTCTCAGATCACGCCAGTAATGGTGATATTCATCCGGTTCATCCAAATTAAATTTTTCTAATCAGAAAAAAGTTACCTTTATTTAAAAAAACGATAGTACACATGCAAGGTACCGATATAAAACTTTTCCCGATATAACATTTTTTTCCAGTTTGCTTGTAAGTTTCTAAGCGCGAATTGAATCCTGGCAGCTTTGCAACGAAGAGTTAAATGGGGTATCTTTTTAAGTCTTGCTTAGACTTATTTAAAATTTTCAAAACAGTCATGGCAGACACTTTCTTGCCGGAAATCGGAGCAAGTTGGACACAGGATATAGTCGAATTGCTTGCTTTGTTTACAATGCGCCGTTTTTCTCGCTCATTAAAGATTGGATTTAAATCAGTGCTTCGTTTTGTACCGTAACTTTCCGGGTTTTTCAAAAAATTGGCAATAACCGTGCGGCTACGACCAATTTCGCTGGAAATTTGGATAACAGTCCAACCGGACTTTAAGCCCGGCTCCCAGGATGGAGCCCTTTTCTTTCTCCCTAAGCAAACTAGACCGTCCCATGTTATTTAATTTAGTCAATATTAAAACTGAAATCAATAGAAATCCTACCTCATTAACTCTACTTTAAAAACTGTGTCTTAACATTGTGATGCACTTGCAAACAAACAAAATTCTTGCACTTCAACGAAAACTTAACGGTGCATTTCCAGGCAACGCTAAGAAGTAACGGTACTATTTCACAGTCTATGCTTTGCTCTTTCGTTCCTTATTTTTGTTTTCGCTAAATTTCTAATAACAAATAATTTGCAAGGGAATGAACAAAAAATGTTGATGCGTCTTATCATTTTGTGAAGCACTGTGTTTAGACTTTTGGTTATAAATTCCAAAGTTTTCTGTTTTAGTTTTTGTATTTTTAATTTATGTTTATTTCAATTTTTTCACAACTTCTGTTTCATTTCAATTTACAATGTTTGATTGTTTAGATTTTTTCTCGTTATGTTCACTGTACTTATATGTATTTAGCTTTCTCTTCTGTTTATTTGTTATTTCTTTACTCCTATTTTCATGTTCTTTTGGTGACTGTTTTTATGCAACTGATGTGTTGACAACTGTTTTCTTCTTTACGTAGCCGAAGATGCAACAGAAGATCAAAACAATAACAACAAAGACGATACTCGTATAACTCCGTTAACCATCAGGGATGGCAAAATTGATTTAATGCACTGAGGTTTCGAGAGTATATGAGTCATTGCATGTAGAATAAATAATTCGTAAGTACTATTCTGGACTAAAGGGTACAATTTAATTCATTTGATATTCAATTAGTACAACGCAGAGTGTTTCGACTAGTACAAGTTAGCGGGACAAAATAATTTTTTCACTTATTTCAATTGTTTATGTATATTCCAGGCAAATTAAGCTATTTTAAGAAAAAAATTTACCGCGTTGTTTTTTTATGAGCGTGGCTAAAATGTTCCCTCTAAATTAGTCAGCTACGCAAACATATTTAACTGTAACTCGGGAACGACTTGTCACATTTTTATAAATAAAACATTAGTAAATGCGTAATAAAATTTTATTAAAGTCGATTGAATATCATTTTATTCCATCTTTTACCGTTTTGGAGTTATTTAGAAATTAATAGAGAGAAAAAAAATTTTATTCGCGTAAAATTCAATTCAAATTTATAGTGATAGTACCCACATTTATTAATTTTCAAAATATTATTTCTTTTCAAATAAAGTCGAACAATATCAATTACTTACAAGTATAAGTAAACTTCATAAGTGCAAGATGTACGAGCAAAAGAAATATAACTAATATTACATAACGTATATAATTAACGTATTATAATTATGAATTAAAAGCAACTGCAATACAAAATAAAATAAGAAAAATAGCTACAATACAAAATATAGACCTGCTAATCGGCATCAGATGAGTCGTCATCACTACTCTCCCATTCAGAGAGTAAATGATCCTTCTCATTTAATACGTGATGATGACTTACTGATGGTATTTCGGATGGTAATGAAGGTGGGGTAATCAACTGCAGAATTTCCGTTGGCAAAGAATTAAAGTTTCTTAGTTTCTTTCTTCAATACGTGACCGCTTCCTGGTGTGCCGTTCACGGAATCTACGACAGTCTTTATTTCATGCCTCCAGGGCTTCTTCGGAGAGTTGTCCAATGGGAAGAAGAAAGTTTTTTATAACTTCCGCGCTGTGCACAAGACATGCACAGTAACAGGCATGGAATACCACGAATACAGATCAATGTAGAGTTTTCTAGTATCAGCACAAAACTTTTCGAATTCTATATAATTTATATCATATCCCGATGATAAAGTTCTTAAAATTACATGAAATCTACGAATAAGGTTTACGTCTAACCCTGTAATTTCGCTGCCCAATTCAGCTTTCGCAAAACATCTACGAGCTGTGTTTCCATCGTTTGTATTACCATACCCAGGTTTTGGTTAATCTACAATGCTTACCAATGTACAATATGAACGAGGTGATACACTTCTAATGACTTCCGTCTGAGCTTCAACTTATCGTTCAGCCGTTTTATCCAAAATTGCCTGAAGTTTAACTTCTGCTCGAGATTCAGTCACAGAAATATATTCATCAGAAGGACAACAAGATGCTTTGGCCTTTCCTAAACTATAAAACGATGGAAACACTTGATGTTCTGCTTTTATTGATCACTTTCTTGTTTGTTTATACGAATGAGAAGTCGTTTTCGAGTCAACCTTCATCAGAATATTTTATCACAAAAAAACTCGTTTCACTTTTTTATCAATTTTAAAATATGTTGTCACAAATATGCATAAAATGCACTTTGCCCACTTGATAAGATATTTTAATAAAGTAATAAACGTATTAATTTTTTAAATTCTTTACCTGCGGGGTGTTGTTTAAAAGTCGTGATCAGTTGGTCGTGGAAATTGTGTCATGAATTTTGTTTCGCTAGCATGTTCTAGCCGAATCATTGTGCAACGGTTCAATAAATGATACCAAGTAATAAAAGAAGCAAAAGAATTGGAGATAGTTTTCTATATGTGGCATCATTAAACACGTAGTATAAAAAGGGGAGGTCATATTTGATCGTTTTTTTTTTTTTCATTCGGCCCAACCGCATTCATCGATAATCATATCCATAGGCCACACTGTGTATTTCTTAATATTTTATTTCATTTAAACAGACGCACAAAACCATTTGGATGAACGTACGAAAACGTCTGCCTCCCAGAATTTCCACTTTTTTCTTAAACTCAAATGATATTGCTGAATATTACTGAAATTGCTTTAAATATAAATATATATTATTATGAATTCATTACCTAGCACAGATGGGGTCTCAAGCATAATCCTCTGTGTTGTTGATGTTGTTAGACCAGACTTACCGCAACATTGGGAACCTTCATAAAAATACAAATTTATTACTTTCTTTCATGCCATTATTTACATGTCTACATCTTTATTTTGGTTTTTATTTCATTGCAGTCATTCAAGGATATCATAGCACTGTAATATTATTGTACATTTATTTCGATTTACTTGTTTTATTTAGTATACATACATACATACATACATATACATACAGTTATATGTCAGTTTTGGTCTATATAATCTTTACATAGTTTATAAATCTCTCTCTCCCTTTACGATGCATACAAAAATGATAGTTTATACAGAGGGTTTGTTAATTGTAGGGTTTTATTTACGGCCACATAAATTTATTTACATTGAGCTACATAAAGTACAATAATTTGGCTAATTCTTTACATTGCTACGAGAATTCCTTTAATAGTTGATAATCTAAGACTCTTAGTCGTTGAGCTGCACAAAACTTTGTGGAAATTCTCAAGAGATAAATTCGCAAAGGATTCAAAAAAGAGACATTAGTAATTGTACTTAGTTTTGTAGGGGGAGGTGGGAAGACATTTAAATTAATCAAACTTAGTTTGCTTAATGCTTAGTTACACCGAAAGAAAAATGTAAATAAAGATGCGAAAGTAATGCATTAAATTAATGAAAAATAGTTCTTTAGCATCTCTTTTCTTTGTTTTTAAGGATACATAGCTTAATTAAGTGTAAATTGAAAAATCAAAATTTGTATCCATGTGCTGAATATAGTGTGTCAAAAAAGCACCAGGAATTGATCATTTAAAAACCCGTCTTAAAGGAATCGTCAAAATTATTTTTGTCTGTAAGCTGACCCAACTGCCATCTATACCGATGCGTAGTTTCAGCACGTTCTATCATTGAGTTTCTTTACAATGCTTAATTTTGTCAGTTCATTTTAAGTCTGTTTTCGTGATTCTTGCAATAGATAAAATTATCGAACAAAGAATTTATTTCAAATTTCGTGTTGCCAAATCAGTAATTACAGCTGTCAGAGAATCGAATTTGCGCATGTAAGTGCTACAGTTCATTTAAAAGTGGTCTAGATGTGATGGAAGATTTACCTCACTCTAGTCGGTCATCAACGTCTTCAACTAAACACCGATAAAGTAAAAAAATGGTAACTTAAAATCGTTGCTTAACTTTGAGAGAGATGACCGCTGAATTTCCTATTCCAATTTTACATGATTGTTTGGCTATAAAGCGCGTTACCGCTCGAATAATCCCCAATGACCTAAAAGTGAAAAAATGGTAACGAAAAACTTTGAGAGAGATGACTGCTGAATTTCCTACTTTCATTTTACATGATTGTTTGGGTATAAAACGCGTTACCGCTCGAATAGTTCCCAATAACCTAAAAGTGAAAAAATGGTAACAGAATATCTTCATTTAACTTTGAGAGAGATGACCGCTAAATTTCCTACGTCATATGAATCGGTTCATACCATTTTATACGATTGTTAGGGTATAAAGAGCGTTACCGCTCGAACTAAATTTTCCTCTAATTGAACTAAATTTTCCTCCAAATGACAATCACTTAAAGGTTCCTGAAAACATACTAGAATAAGTCAAGTCCCACCCCACATTCAAAAAAGGCATTATAATTGGTGATAAAATATGATTTTACGAGTTTTATATGCAAACTAGTCATCAAGCTTTGGAGTGACACTTAAATAAAAAAACATATCAAAGTCGATCAAAAGTTATTGTTGTGCACTTCAAATGCCTGTCAGAAGGCCCTAAAGAATAAAAAATATTTCCTCGACATTATACTGCGTTTGAAGGAACAATCTCACAACATCTCACTAGGATATAATTGTGAAAACCGGATTTTTGTTCAGAAACTCAATCGCGTAAAGGTTTGCTGAAAATATGTTAATTCCAAATTAGTTCGTAACCACATTCACAAAACGCATTGCAATCGATGATAATAAAGGGTGTCCCAACAAGAACGCAATATTGAAATTTGACGCCATTCGAAGTGCCATTGTTTGACATTTGAACAATTTTATTGTTTGCTAGTAGAAGGTACGAGATTACACGAATGAACAACGCATTCTCATTGTGAAATTGTTATACCAAAATGGTGAAAGTTTTGCGGCTACAGTTCGCAAATTGCGATCAATTTGGGGTCACAACAATGCTCCAAAAGAGTCAACTGTAAAGAGATTAATGGATAAATTTGCCAAAACTGGGTCTGTTAGTGATGTAAAGACAACAACGCGTCTTCGATCAGGTTGATCGACCGAAAATGTCGCAGCTGTACGTGATGATGTCGCTCAAACTCCATCCACCTCAATTCGACACCGAACTCAGCAAATTTTTCTCTCCAAATCCACTATGCAGCGAATTTTGACGAAATATTTGCATCTTCATGCATACAAAGTTTAATTGACTCAGGAACTGAAGCCAGCTGACCATGGACAGCGAAGGGAGTTCGCTAATTGGGTATTGGAGAGACAACATGAAAATGCTGATTTTGCCGATAAAATCATCTTTAGTGACGAGGCCCATTTCTATCTTGATGGATTCGTCAATAGGCAGAATTTTCGCATTTGGGGTGAGGAAAATCCTCGAGTGATTCACGAGAAGCAAATGCATCCTCAACGTGTCACTGTGTTTTGTGGATTTTGGGCTGGAGGAATCATTGAACCTTTCTTTATGAAAATGAGGCATGTCAAGCTCAAACAGTCAATGGTGTTCGGTATCGTGAAATGATAAGCAGTTTTCTCGCGCCTAGAATTGAAGAAATGAGTGTGGAGGGCATGTGGTTTCAACAAGATGGCGCCACATGTCATACAGCCAGAGAAACAATTCACTTGCTGCATCAGTCATTTCCCGGTAGTGTTATTTTGCGTTTTTTGAGACCAGAATTGGCCGCCTAGATCGTGCGATTTAACATCATTAGATTTTTTTCTTTGGGGTTTTTTGAAGTCGATGGTTTACGCGAATAAGCCGACGACGACTTAAGTCTTGAAAAAGGAAATTGGAGGCTACATTAATGAAATACTTCAGCATTTATGCAAAACGGTCATTGAAATGTCATTAAAAAATCGCGTGTGTGCCAGCAAAGCCGCGTCGGCCATCTGCCCGATGTGTTGACCTCATGACCTCATTCTGTCTACTTTATGATATAATAAAGTTTCACGATTTTTTTTAAATATCTGTTTTATTTAAAATTTAAATCTTGCGTTCTTGTTGGGACACCCTTTATAAAAAAAAGGAATACATCAAAATCGACAAAAAATCAAGGTAACATTGAATGTTCTATATGATCATCGCGGTGTTGTGCACTGGAAATTTTTGTCAGAATGTCAACCAGTAAGTTAAGAATATTACCTTGACTTTTTGCTATGTTTAAGAGAAGCAGGTTCGCCGAAAGAGACAAAATTTGTGGTGGACTTTGCAGTACGATAACGCAGCACCTAACTAGAATATCATTGTGAACGAATTTTTGGTCAAAAACTTGACGGATAACATCGGACAGCTGCTTTGTTCATCTGATATGGTTTCGACTAACGTTCGTCTCTTTCCGAAACTATCATTTCGAGGCCCCCGTCTCCAGTCAATAGAAGACGTAAAAGAAGATTCGCGGTGAGAACTGAAGTCTTTTCCGGAAAATATATTTAGAAAACGCTTTGATAATTTAATTGATCGTTGACATAAGAGTATTATTACGAAAAGCACCCAATTTCGTCTTCAATTAATTAATATATTCAATGAATAATAAATAAATTGTATATATATGTGGGGTTTCTTTTGTGAAATAAGTTGCAGGTAACACACTTTTAGTTCATAATTCATTTATTCACAAAGTAAAAAAGGTAATGGTTGTCACTTATCTCTATTTTAGTTAATTAAAATGATGGAGTTTGTAGTTGATTGCCTATGCACGTCTTTTAACACTTCTTTAGAGACTTCTTATAAGTACGTCTTTTCCCCAGCAACCCTCTAGTTCGACTAACTTCTCCGTCATACCCATTGTTCGTTTTTCTCTCTACTCCTTTGTTCTGTGTCACATTTGGTCGTCCGTTCTGTGTCAGTGAGTTGAACACAGATCTCCTTTTTTGAGTCGAGTTCAATCCTGTCCAACTATAAAAATGTTGTTGAGAGATAACACGCGATATATCAGAAAAAAACGTAAATCACAAAGCTTTAACTAGTTTAGAATGGGTTAATGATTTAACTGACATATATAGGGTGGCGCATAAGTAACGTTAAGATTTGATCAGTGAATACATTTTTTGTTTAAGTTTTTTTTTTCGTCTCTTTACAGAATTAACTAAATAATACTTTGGAAATTTATAATGGAAAGGCTCAGCACAGAACAAAGAACCAAAGTTGCTCAATTTTACTTTGAAAGTCAGCAGTCGATTATTCAGCTCATGTCGAAATATTTTTTCATATTTGAAATGCTCCTAGCGCTTCAACAATTTATCGATTGGTTTAGCATTTTGGGTAAGACCTCCGCGTGCTGGAAGACCTCGTGCAGTTCGAAATGAAGTGACCATTGCTCGAGTGCAAGCAAGTATTGAGGTAAACCCCGAAACTTCCAGTAGGCGACGTTCTCAATAATTAGAGAAGTCTAGGCGGTCTTTGCAAAAAATTTTACATATATCACAACTTTTTTCTTATAAGATGCAATTGGCTCATGAGTTAAAACCAAATGATGCACAAGAATGCATTCAATATAGTCGCCGTTAACGTTACTTATGCGCCACCCTTTACACATCTTCTGATAGGTATTGCAGCAGGTTTTCCAATAGCGGATTTGATAAGATATTTTTGTACATTCCCATATTATATTACATCAAAAATACTTGAATACTTCCCGGGGAATTACTACTTCATTGTTTCTACCAAATTTTAACTTCAAGTTCAATTTAATTTAAAATTTGCAATTACATAAAATTTGGAATGAGAATGAATGAGATATGAAATACGTCAGATATAGACATGTTTACTTACGTGACGATTATTCCAATAATCGAAATATTCCTCGGACAAATGTTCCTTGTATTTTAGTCATCATGCCGATGCAATGGTATGTCACATATCAGTAAAAAAAAAGTATCCAAGAAAGTTTAAAAAAAAAATTGAAAATTCACATTATTTTCTGAACACCCCTCGTATGTTGATTTATTTTGAATATCTTATTGTAGTGCAATTGGTGCGCCACCCTATACCATCTCCAGCGGCTTTAGCTATTTGTGCTTTCTCGAAAATCATTGCCATCGCAAGGTTTTCCTTATATGGGCCGATAATTTTGAAACTGGTGCAAGTTAATTTTATTCTTCTTTTTAGGTGGTGTCATTACTATAACTTTCAGTAACTAAATTTTAATACTAAATTTGATAGAATCGTAAATACAATTGCTGATCTAACTTAATGAAACTTCTAATATCTAAAATTTCAAAATAAGTCCGATTAATACAATTTTCGCCTAACACATTACTGAAGAGACATATTCGGCACTGCTAAAATAACACAATTTTTCTTTAGAGAGTAGTTATCGTATATCAATTATTGTATTTATTTTTATGACAAAAATTTTATAATTTCTTTAGACATAACATTTACAAACTATCTTTCAAAAATTTTATAGAATTTTCCACCTCAGCTAAATTTACATTTTTCTTTCGATACGTGGTAAAAAAATGCTTTCATATTCATTATAGAGTTGTTAAAATATTCTTAAGTAACATTAAAAAACTGTGCTAAAATTATTTACATTGCGTTGCCGTTTTGTATGATTTATACTCATATTTTATGATATTTCAAATTACACCATTTATATATTTTTGTACAATTTTCTTTTTCTTCTAAAACTTTTTGGTTTCATTTATGATTTTAGTCGTTTTTTTTTCTAATATAATAAAAACATGGAATTTAGTTTCATATTGCTATTCATTTATTTTATATAAATATATAATTACATACTTTAGTGTTTTGATGCCGTCTAATCAGTTCACACGGAATTTTCCTCGAGGTCCTTTAAAGAGAGAGAAAAAAAAACAGAGTGAAACTTATTACAAATGGCCACCACAACAAAGCAGTGAGATTTGGATCATATCTTGTCGTAACTTTATAAAGAAATGTTTATATTGCAATATGTTTTCATTGACCGAAATCGATCTTTATGCCTACACCGGAAGGAATGAAGGAATTGTTTGTTATGGCAAAAATGTAACACCTAGAAAGAAGCATTTAAAGTCGGGGATTGAACCTGCAATCATGCAAATGACAGTCGCCTGTACTAACAATGGCGCCACAATCGGTCTAGTACCTACTGCAGGAATAATAGAAAAAAATTATATACTTTCGAAATAAAGTGGTATATAGTGCAGGCCTCACTGCACAGATCTCGAAATAGTGTTTAGTTACGGCGTTTCGAGTGGATGCTCGCTTTTTTGGGGAGTTTCGGGCAATTAAAATCCTGTTTTCATACGATCTAAGTGTTAAAAACGGGATTGATAGAAAGAACTATTGAGTCTTTTAAATATGTAAATGCGTTTAATTAACAAATACTTTTAGAAACTTTACTTCTTTAAATTTTTTTATAGTTTAAAGCTGATATCTCAAATATATGTAAATTTTTCAAGCGAAATTTCGTTTCTTGCGTTGACAACCATTGCTGAAATTTTCAAGTAACGAAGATTTCGGTAGCGCTATAAATATGTGTCCTCCATGAGAAACGAAAAACAAGTGATATCTACCTCAAGCAGAATTACTTTTTCTCCATATGTAAATTATGCAAACAACTTTCCGTTTGCACAAATTTTATGTGTCCTTCATGAGAAATGAAAAATAAGTTTGAGTTGCTTACTAACCTTCAAATGGAATGTGCAAGTACAAAATTTTACATTTCAAACTAGTGCAGTATTGAATTGAAAGGCATTAGAATAGCAAGAGATAAATTCAAAATCGGAATTTCAATAAACATCAGCCGTTTTCTGTTTTGTTCACTCTTTTCTTAGTCTGCTCGTGCAAGTACAAACTCGAAAAAACTCAATAGAACCACTTATCTTGACTAATATAACAGCACGAGCTGCTAGCCAAGACATATTTTGATGCTTTCGCAATTTTCTAGTATAATACACATCCTCAATTTGCAATTTAGATTCTTGGCTAAAAACGGAATTCCGTTTGAGGCCAATATCAGACTTAAATTAGTTTTTTTCTGAATTAATTGGTTTGATGTAACACCTGTTTGAATGCTTCTGCTTCAAAGTGCGTTTTATAGTGAGTTGAGCAAGTTCGCAATTATTTAAATTGCTTGCAAAATTAAAAAAGTTCAAAATATTTCCCAAATAAAGAAAGATCTCTCAGTGAAAACTGTCAGATATTTAATAGAAAAATTTAACCAAATTATCGACAAATTAATTTGTTTTTTTCTGAATGAGTTGGCTTGGAGAACCACCTTTTTAAATGCATCTGCTTTAAAGTGCGTTTTATGGTGGGCTGAACAAGTTTCCAATTATTAAAATTGATTGCAAAATAAAAAATGTTTAAAATATTTACCATATAAAGGAAGATCTGTCAGTGAAAACTGTCAGATGTTTAAAAGAAAAATTTAACCAAATTATCGACAAATTGTTTTGTTTGTTTTCGTATAGGCATCAAATGCAGATATTTTTTCTAATAAACAAAATTCAAAGGCCGATGTTTAAGCTCCTTTTATTCAACAAGACCTGCAGCCGCTGCCGACAATTTTGTATCATCTCCAAATACGGGCGATGATGTCAGCCTTATATTATTTGGTTTCTTTCAAAGTTTGGAAAAAGTTTACAAAACAAGTACAATAATAATAAGTAATTCTCTATTTCTTTTAAATGTTTACTACTTGACACAACACTTATCGCACTTTGCAAAATTGTATGAAATTATTATGAGTTCTTCCCCTCGTCCTGCACACAAAGAAATCTTTGACACATCTCAGGTCCGAAATTATTCGTTATAAAATATTTAAAACATAAAATTTACCAATACTTTTTCAAAACTCCTCTCCATTGACTCATTGTTGCATTGCCTGTTTCTATGCTGTTTGTTAGATTTCAAATTACATTTCATTTTACGTTTCCTTATTTTTTACCTGGTTTTCAAGCCAATTTTTATTGTGAAAAAAGGAAATTACCTTCATCAAAGGACTCACAGCCCGGGGCATCACGGTCAGCGCTGTTGCTGTTGGCAGCATGTGGAGAGCACCATTTGAGCCACGTTGCAGGGATAATGACTGATGTTGACCAATTAAAGTAGTTGTGGTGGCCGATGAAACACAGGATTCCCGTTTACCTTTGCCATAATACGACGTTAAGGGTCTGTGGAACGGTACACAATGGGAAGTTTGGGGAGATAATATTAACGTTGGAAGCAGGGAAGGGGAGAATAATATCGCATTGATGGAAATTACCCTTATCCGTTTTGTATTATACCTAATCCTATAAATCATACCTGGTACATTCAGTTCTCGGCGAGGTGTCTTTGGAAAAACCTTTGGTACCATATCTGCAAAATGTTGAGCATTAACATACACAAGAACAAAGCAAAATAAGTCTGCAAAGGCTATCGTTTTCACAAAGTCAAAGTACCTTCTTGATTGATTCAATCTAATGTTACGTTCATCTTGCCACGTCGATATATGATGACGCAGAGCATTCCGCACCTCGGAATTGAGGAAACAATAGAACAATGAAACGGAAAACCCCTAAGCCACAGGCAGGATACAGAAATTCAATTTACTTGCTATAAAACATGGGAGTTTTGTGCAAATCACTCTCACCTGGGTGCTCAATAAGACGGCTCTAACAATGGCAAACATATGACTCATCACGCCACCCTCGGTGGGTCCGGCCAATACCACCAAGTAGGTAATACCAAACAACGGAATTAATACCAGTAGAGCTTTGGCGGCTTTGCGATATTGTCGCGTTTCCACCGTATTGGCCATACGTAGTTTTGTTATCAACACCTGGTGATGAGAGGAGGCAAACAGTTTGTGGAGTTGCAGTCAATTACAATTCAATGACTGGTTTGATCTAACGTTGTAGACTTACCCACATGATTCGTAACAGGAAAACTAAGTTTATTATTAAGACAACACAAACAGGACCCTGAAATATCCAATCCACGTTTGTTTCCTGCATCCAGGGGCAACCCTCAATTTGAATCTGTTGGAGAGGAACGAAGGAATTACAAAACAGAAATAACAAAGCATGTAAGAATAATTAATCTTAAATTCATATTCTTCTTGGTTCACTGGTTCCATCTTATTTTAAAGCAACAATGCTAAACATTTCGACATTTTTAGGTCAATATTCCAACATTTGAATATTATAAGGTGTAGTCATCAAAAGAAATCCATTGTTTATTCATGACTGTGTAGGCTTTATTTAGCATATTTAGAACGGTTAATTATTCGTATTTGTTTATTCAAAATCCTGTGCAGTACATAACAGTATTAAATTTGGCCTCAGCACTGTAAGTTTGTATAATTTCAAACACACTGGCATTACATAAAAAGCATCTGGAAATGCTGTTTTAGGTAATTTTTCAAATTCTTTTTAAATGTGTATACATTATTTAAATTTTTTATGGTTGTTGTCTCATTATTGTAGTCAAAGCTACCCGAAAGTTCCATAAACTCATCTGCTCCTCACAAATTTCAAATTATTACAAATTTCTTGTATGAAAGTTAGTTTGATTTATATGTTTGTTAAATACTATGTTATTGTCAAATAGTTTAAATAATACTGAATGGGTGATTTAAGGAAAGCAGCTAAAATGTATTTTACAGACAGTTTTCATAAAACGAATCACTCAATTCGTTCGCCAAGTAAACGAACGCTTATCTGCGTTCGTCTTTTTTTAATTCAAATATATTCTCAATCGAAAAGCTTTTATATTTATTTACTGCTTTTGTGGACCCAGCATGATAAAATATCTGGAAAAATATTACATATAATTTTAACACAGTCTTTTGAAAACTTTTATGATTGACGAAAACTTTCAATTTTAATGTTTAAATTGACGATATATATGAAAAAGAGGATTTTAAAGTAAAAGAGCTTATTTTTGGCATTGTATGCATTAGTTAAGTAAAAAGAAGTAAAAGTACATAAAAAGAATATATGTGTTTCCTATACATCTCGGTCAAAGTAAGCTGTTTTATCGTCCTAGCTTCGCGAAACGAAAGACAAAAGCGATTCGGATAATCAGCGATTCGGTTGATCGGAGTTCGGATAATTGGAGTTCTACTGTTCAGGCTTCTCCATTTAGTAGTTTCAAAACAGCTGGTCTGGCAAGGCTATCCCAGCTATTAAATACCTATCATCTAGAGTGTTATTTATTTAAAGAAAGGTTTTCCATTTACAAATATGGATCGTTTAACAACCAAAACTGTTGATTCAAACGTTAGATTTTTTTTTTGTGCGTTTACGTCAAAGACCGTGTTTACGCGGATAATCTCCAGATGTTGGAACATTTGGAAACCAACATTCGTCAAGTTATCGCTGAGACACCGCCTAAAACGTGCGAAAGAGTGGTCGAAAACTATTTAAAAAGGATTCGTTGCTGCAAGCATTCCAGAGGCGGTCATTTAAATGAGATTGTATTTTGTACAAATGACAAGGCCCAAGCATTATAATGAACTAAAAGTTTCATCGAAATCATAGCTTTATCTGTGTTTTATTTAGTTTTACTTTTAAAACCGAAAAATGGATAACCCGGTACTAGGCCGTATTTATATGCACGAAATTAGTCATCACCAAATATATACTACCGACCACTTAACTTTAAATTATTATGAGCGCAGCCAAGTTCCCGCTGTTTGCCTATAGATGGCGCCAGCTGTAAGTTCTAGTCGATTCTGCAATAACCTAAACGTCACGAGCCAAGGTTAAGCTTATGGTAAACATAACGCCTCGACACAATAGTGATTTTCTTTTGACATCATATTCTTTTGGTTGTGTAAATATGTATGATTTTGTGTCAAATAATAACTTCAAAACGTTTACGGAGATGCTGATTTAAGTGAAACAATGTATCGAGATTGGTTCCGTCGCTTTAAAGACGGTGATTTTGATGTTGACGACCGTTCGCATGAAAGAAGACGAAAAACCTTTGAAGACACTGAATTGACGGCACACACTGGGGCCAAGGCGGAAAAAATTCGATTATCGAAAGCGCTGATATCGATTATCTAGTTTGTGATTCTCACTCTATTATAGCTGCAGGATCAAGGAACAACATGATTTTTTTCACTGTTTTAAGGGTATTCCCATTAATTTAGGCCAACTGTCGGAATAATGGCAGTTTGACCAAATTGTACTCTATTGTAAATGAGTGCATATAATTGTGAAAGAGGGAGAAAAAAATTATCAAATTTTTTCCCTGCTCTACGATGGCCAACTAAACCACACATGAGTCAAACTGGGCAAAAAAAAATATTAGAACGCTTTACAACGTTATAAGCTACGAATTTCAAATAAGAATCACTATCAATATGTATGACTCAGCGTTGTCCTGATGGACCCAAATTCCTTTCCTATTGGCCAAATCATTGCTTTTTTTGGGCGACTGCTTCCTCCATACTGCTCAGTTATTGCAAGCATAGTTTCGAATTAAGGCCTTTCATCACAGATCACCATCCACTTTAGATTTTGTTGTCATTCAGCAACGTTGTCATTCGTTGATTGAAATTCGGTCATTGCGTTTTTTTTTTTTTTTTTTTTGCGTTCACTCGTCTGACATGTATGCATTGAGCTTCTTTTTGTTTCCAGCAAATGGTTCCAAAAAGCCTTTTGAGCAATGTTTGGCTCTTGGGCAATCAAAATAGTGCTTAGGTGTCGGACTTGACATTATTATTATTCTATCGATATTTTCGACAATTTGTCTTTCAAAGAACGGTGTGTCTTTGACATCAAAATTACCGAAACGGTATAGACGAAACCAAAATTGAGCATGACTATACACGCTATTCACATTTTCGGTAGACTGGCTTTCTTTTCTCTTTGTTGAGACAAGTAATCACTAAAATTGTCTAAATAGAATTTTCTAACGCCATCTAGCGCAACCAAATCGCACATAAACAATGTGATATAAAGCCATCTACTGGAAAAATAATGGATTTCTTTTCAGAGTAATTTAAATACAAATATTTATATATATTTCAACATGTGAACATTCGAAAATTCTCGTATTTCTATATTCCAATATTGGGTTTAAAGTCGTGTGAATCGTGTGCTTATCATTTTTCGATGATTAAGCTTTTTTTTGAAAAAAATAGAAAAAAAATGCAATTTGTATAGGTTTGCGAAATTTTTTTTCGGGATGAATTTCGTTTTTATTGATTTTTGGGCAATCTATTCAACGGTTGAGGCTGATTTTTTTCCATGTCCATTAAGAATAAATAAATAAATACATTTTTACAAAATGATTTCATTTGTTGCAAAATGTCAATAATTTTTTTT
>JAHXMU010000146.1:101675-148993 GCA_019455685.1 Philornis downsi | reverse complement strand
GTTTAATTACCTATATTTCACAAAAAACTGGAACTTTGCAAAACAACTTTAATTGTATTTTCTGCCCTACATTGTTCTCAATCAAAATATCTAATCACAAATGCTCGACCATCGAAAAATCATGGACACATTTGACAACCCTGCTTTAATATTTCAATATTTCCTTGTTATAATTTTTCCTTAGCCTTTTGAATTCTGACCCAAATATGTCAATTAAAGATATTTCTGTGTGACAAGACTTTCTCTCCAACACACACAAAAATGGAGTTAGGAAGTTAGGAAACTCACGCACCTGTTCAGTTGTGGCAGATGACATTGTCAGTCCTTTGGCTATGGTCCAAATAACAACAAAAACAGCAGGACCTCCTGCCAGTCCGTCCAGGATGATGTTGGTGTCGATGTTATTGTTATAGATGAAGAAAAAATAAACGAAAGCAAACAAAACAAAGATAAAGCAATTTTAACAATTAGAAAGCAGAAAAAAAGAGCGAAACGTAACAGTAAACCGGAAATGGAAGTAAAACGTATCCGGTGGCAAAAGGTAGCCTAAATATATCATTATTTGAACAGAGGACACAAAAGTGTAATTTCTGTTCCTAACAATTACTAAAATGGCTATAATTAAGCAGACCTTTTGTATTCGTGGATTTTATTTAACAAACATATTGTAATTATTCGTCTTAATATCCACCAGATTTTGCACAAAAAACTTTGAGAGAAAATTCGAACATAACAACAGACTACAACTACCGCATACTCACCCCATCCTATTAAAGCGTACACATTAAATCGAATGTTATCACCCGAAAATGTTTTCACCACCAGTATGTACAGATAGAGGCCTTTTCATTTTCATTGTTTCCGTTGCAGGCGACGTGAAGTGACCGCGACCATGGCATTTATCAAAGCAAATGGAAGACATAAAACAGATAAAAATATTGGAAAAATATTATTAGAAAAAAAAAATACAAATCTCATTGTAAAATTTTGCGCGGGCAGCGTGCGAAAATGTGCAACTGTTGCATTGCTATTGATCAATAAACAAAAGCTTTAGGGGAATGTGAACTAAAACGCTATAAACAATTATGCCAACCGAATTGTTATTTCCTCGACAATGGCACATTGTGCTGCCTGTTTTTTTTTTATTGAGGCTTGATATTTCAATCGAACGGTTTGAAGCTCAAGGCTGGCAAGGCTGGCATGTTCATTCGCACGGAAATCGACATCAACTTCGTTCGCCAAGTCATGTTTTTATTTTCTGTTTCCAATTTTTCAAATTGCATAAAATAATAGAATTTTGATTACATTTCATTTAAAGTAATACATGTGCTTATTATTCAAAACGATGCTATAAATTTTGTCAGAAGCATTTAAACTGTTTCGTGCATAGAGCGTTGCTATGCTTTCTCAACATTTTTCCTCATTTTTACACCTTTTCAAGAGAGCGTGAAGAGATAGTACATAGATTGATACAGTCACAAAAAACACACAGAATGGGGCGTTTAAAGTACTAAACTTCCTTTGACTTAATGTGTTTCACGTAATTTTAAATCGACACCGTTCAATCGATTTAAAATGACAGTATGTTTAGCTGGCTGGTAGACACAATATATGTAAATGCCTTAAGTCTTCACAAAAATCCTTAAAAAACACTGCCTAATGTGTAGGGTTACCCATTTTTCGTTTTCAAGTAAAGTTAAACAAAACACACATAAAGCTAAGATTTCGATGAAACTTTTATTTCATTATAATGCTTAGACCTTGTCGTTATGCACGAAATAAAGGGTGTCCCAACAAGAACACAAGATTTAAATTTTAAATAAAACACAGATATTTAAAAAAAACCGTAGAACTTTATTATATCGTAAAGTAGACGGAATGAGGATATGTATGGAACAACACATCGGGCAGATGGCCGCCGCGGCTTTGCTGGCACACACGCGACCTTTTAATGAAATTTCAATGACCGTTTTGCATAAATGTTGTGGTATTTCATTAATGCAGCGTCCAATTTCTTCTTTTAAGACTTGAGTCGTCGTCGGCTTATTCACGTAAACCATCGACTTCAAAAACCCCAAATAAAAAAGTCAAATGGTGTTAAATCGCACGATCTAGGCGGCCAATTCTGGTCTCCAATTGAATCCAGCAATTGAATTGTTTCTCTGACTGTATGACATGTGGCGCCGCCTTCTTGAAGCCACACGCCCTCCACATTCATTTCTTCAATTCTAGGCACAAAAAAAACTGATTATCATTTCACGATACCGAACACCATTGACTGTTTGCGCTTGACATGCCTCATTTTCATAAAAAAAAGGTCCAATGATTCCTCCAGCTCAAAATCCACCCCACACAGTGACACGTTGAGGATGCATTTGCTTCTCGTGAATCACTCGAGGATTTTCCTCACCCCAAATGGGGCAATTCTGATGAAGTCATAAAGATGGACATGGGCCTCGTCACTGAAGATGATTTTATCGGCAAAATCAGCATTTTCATGTTGTCTCTAAAATACCAAGTTAACGAACTCCCTTCGGTGTTCATGGTCAGCTGGCTTCAGTTTCTGAGTCAATTGAACTTTGTATGCATGAAGATGCAAATCTTTCGTCAAAATTCGCTGCATAGTGGATTTGGAGACACCAATTTGCTGAGCTCGATGTCGAATTGAGGTCGATGGAGTTTGAGCGACATCATCACGTACAGCTGCGACATTTTTGGTCGATCGACCTGGTCGAAGGCGCGTTGTTGTCTTTACATCACTAACAGACCCAGTTTTGGCAAATTTATCCATTAATCTCTTTCAGTTGACTCTTTTGGAGCATTATTGTGACCCCAAATTGATCGCGATTTGCGGACTGTAGCCGCAAAACTTTCACCATTTTGGTAAAACAATTTCACAATGAGAATGCGTTGTTCATTCGTGTAGCGCTCTATTTTTACTAACCTCATACCTTCTACTAGCAAACAGTAACAATTGTTCAAATTTCAAACAATGACACTTCGAATGGCGCCATATTTAAATCTTGCGTTCTTGTTGGGACACCCTTTACAATGTAATTTAAATGGCCGCCTCTGAATTGGTTGCAGCAGTGGATCCTTTTGAGGTTCCTCCAGCGTCATTTTCGAACAAATACAGCCCAATGACACCTCCAGACTATAATGCGCACAGTCACTTTTTCCGGGTGCAGTGGCTTTTCCCCGATCACTTCTTTGTTCCCGAGCCCGACAATTTTGCTTATTGACGTAATCACCGAGTGGAAAATGAACGTCACCGCTGAAGAAAATGTTGTTTGATTAAAAGCCCACATTTGTATCACCACTTTTGTAGTAAGTTTTAAGTTTTTGTAAGCGATCTTCGATTGATAAGCGATCCATATTCATAAAAGGCAAACGTTTCACTGTCACTTCAGATAACAAGTATTTAACAGTTGACAGCCATGCAAGACCGGCGGTTTTGAAATCACTAAATGGATAACCCCATAGTATCAAACCGTAGCCGGGGATTGTAAACGGGCTATATCGACCTGCCCTATACGAGTATAACAGCCTGTAATTTCTCATTTTTAGAAAGCAGTGATTTGAATTTTTATACAGTATTTTGATCCATAACTTTTAAAGAAATTTTAAAAATCAATCGGTTGGGCATGCTCCTTCTGGTATTTTTCATACAAATGAACTTCTTCTTCTTAGGTGGCGACTGGAATAGACATCCTTATCTATTAATAATTCCAAGCGCTTCGATCTTCTGCGCTTCTCCTCCAATTCGTCACACTAAGTTTCGATAGTATTTCAAAAGCCTGGTCCTTCCAACGGAGTTTTGGTCGCCTCTTCTGCGCCGTCCATCGACTTCGTTGTCGAAAACTTTCCGTGCCAAAGCATTTAGGTTCACCCGCACAACATAACCCAGCCAACGCTGTATATTAATGCGTTCGTGTCAGTCAGCGTCATCCTACACGTTTATACGTTTAAGTTTCGTAGGAATTCCAAACTCGGAAATGGCCTCATGCGGCTGTTGTCGTATCGGGCTATCGAAGAAAACTTTATAATCGACGAAAAAATGGTAATGTCGATCTATTTTTCTTTGGTCTTCTCCAGAATTCATTGTAGTGTGAACATCTGGTTAGTTGTTGATTTACCAGGTGTAAAGCCACACTGATAAGGTGCAATCATATAAGTTAGTCTTTCTCATATCACACTCGACAGGACCTTATAGGCAATGCGTAAAAGCCTGATACTACGATAGTTTTTGACCGACTTTTTTAAACACAGAACACAGTGCACTCAAATTCCAATCATCGAGCATGTTTTCCTTGAGCCAAACCGTATTTAGGAGCTGATGCAGGCTGTTTATCACCTCATCGCCACCAATTTTAAACAACTCTGCTGGCGGGCCATAAGCAACCGCAGCTTTTTTGTTCTTAAGCCGCAATACCACTTTTCTGATTTCTGTTTGGCTCGGAGCTGGATAATTTATGCCATCGTCGATAATTTGGATGATTACCTCACTCTTGCTGCAATCCGGACCTAAGAGCCCATAAAATTGCTCTCTCCATAGTTGTCGCACATTCTGCGTATCTGTGACCAGATTTCCCTTGCTGTCCTTACAGAAGGCGAGCCCTGTTCCATACCCTGTCCTTCTTATCTTTTGGTAGAATTTCCGGGCTTCACCTCACACAAATGAAATATTTAATCCAAATAATCTTAGACATACATATATCTATATATCTATCTATATCTATAGGTAATCTAGTTACTTCAAATTCTGTCAATGAAAGAAATAAAAATTAATCGTCTGGTCGAGATCCTTTTGGTGCCTCATACACAGATTGAAAGATTTTCCGAAAATCTAATTTTTTCCTGTAAATCCTAATTCGTAGACTTCAGCTACCAGAATTTTTATTCAATGTTTTACCCTCTCAGTGCTGGTAAAATTTGACAAAATCGGCAGGATAACCATGCCCCTTCTTAGTTTCATATCTTCTATACAGTTATACTAAATTGTGTCAAATTTGGTAAACATTAAGGGTTCGGTTAGATAATTTCTGAAAATAGAAATCCCTCATAGAAATTGACTTATTTTTCGAAATGCAACATTTTCTTGTAACTCTTAATTCGTAGGCTGCAACAGACAAATTTTTTATAAAAATATTTATAATATCTGGCAAAATTTGGAAAAATCGACGTCCTTCCGCTACATTCCATACAAGTGAGTGACATTCAGCATGTTCTACAAAACAAAAAAAAAAATGCTGAAAACAATTCACGATTATCGAAAAGTGCAATTTTAAGTGAGTAAGTGAGAGATAGCAAAAGAATTTGTTTACTATTTTAAATGATAATTTAGCTACGAGAAGAATGTTTCCCAACGAATGCCGCGTTTGCCAACAGTAGACCAAAAGTATTAACATTTCATTGATTCATCGCGCCAATTAGAGCAGTTTAAACATAATAAATGAATTTCAGTTGTAAATTACTGAACTCAATTATAACTTTCTGTCTTTCCCTTAGAAATGATTCCTAAATCGAGTCTTTTAAAGGGACGATTTTTATTGGCAAAATTTTACTTAGTAGTACTAAATTTGGTACAATTCAAATATTTTCATTTCCCTAGACTGCATTAACAGACACTTAACTTTTATCGCATTTGAATGAATTTTGTGCAGTTGAATTAAAGATATGAACCTAAGAATATATGTTCTAAATAGGGGATTTATAGGAGATGTACCGGCAAGCGGAAGAGGTTAAGTTGTCGATTTTTTTGATAAAAAAAACAATAGAATGGATAAAAACTTAGACTGTTACAGTCTACAAATTAAGAGTTAGGGAGTAGAGAAAAAGTTTAATAAAACGTCCGAGTGGACGCGATAATTTAGCTCATTTTTATTCTCAAAACTAAGTTTGCGGAACGAATGCTGTGCTCTTAAATTTAATACAACTGTTTGAAAGGTATGAACCTGAGAATTTATAAATTAAATGAGTCGTTTGTACGGGTGCAACCAGAAGAGATATGGTTAATCGGTCAATTTTTTTTTAATTTTAACAAGTAGTTCCGAATAAAACTAATGTTTCTCCAGTATGTAAAGATTTTATGCAATTTTTTTTTTTGTTTTTTGCAAATAAACTACTTGAGTAGTTGCACTTTTGTGCTGGATGCACTTTTGTGCTGGGGCCTCATCCAACGTATTCTCTAGATCTAAACCCCACAAAATATTATCTGTCTGGAAATCTCAAAAAGAAAAATAATGGCTCAAATGATGGAGCCGTTGCTGAAACTGAAGCGTATTTCTAGAACATTGACAAATCGTTTTAAAAACTAGGTATCGAAATGTACTTGAATGTTGAACTGATTGTAACACGTTTTAAGCAGATTATGATGATTGTTAAAGTAGCGATTTATTTCTACAAAAACATAAAGATATTTTTAATCAACAAAATATTTAGAATGCAAAACTACTTTACAAATAAAAGTAGGAAACAATTTGATATATATTTCAGAAACATTAGTTGCGTACAAAAAAAGTATCGGGAATCGGTCAATAATATATAAAATATTATTATTCAAGCTTATTGCATATCTGGAATATCAAAACATCGGAAAATTTGCCAAAAATTTGTTCATATTGACAATGACGTGGGATGGCGCGTTATCATGCCGCGAGATAAATGAGTGTTATTTCCACATATATGGTGTATTTCCAAGAATCTGCTCTCTAGAATGCCGCATAGTAGCCAGATAATATTCCTTATTGGCCATCTAATCTTGTAACAAGAATTCAGAGTGCACAACATTCCAATAATCAAAATGAACCACTCAACATCTTTTTGACTTTTGATTTACTTTGACATGTTTTTTATGGACGTTGGGTCGAAATTGACTTTTACGGGATTGAGTTTCTGAAGAAAACTGAGGTCATTGTGAGCTAGTCGAACAGCAACGGGTTTCATACCCGAACAGTCGTGTAAAATGGTGCGAATTGATTTTTCACGCACAAAGAAAGTTCTACGACTACATCTGCCAAATTTAACTAAAAATTTGTAATTAACATTTCCTTTAGTATATCGATTTTAATTGTAGTTCACCATATTGATGGCTCAACAAAGCTAGAGAAATCTTCCACTATATCTCGATTGCTTTTGAATGCACAGTATCGCTCGTACAAATTAAATGACAAATCGCGCCAGTGCAATGAGTAGTTGTGCTGACTTGCACAACGAAAAGAGTTCTTACAATCTCTTTAAGCGGCCTTTTTAAATGGTCGATACAGCAGGTACTTTTTAGAAGAAGAAGCATGTTTGTAAAGTAAAAGTTACAGCATTTAGTTGCAACAGCATCTAAACTTGGTACGAAAGGTGAGGGAAGGAAATTCCACGACAAAGCGCAGTTCATTTGGTAAAAAATTTCAATGTGTCTGCTCGCAGCACGTGGCGACTGGCAAGAGTAAAATACTAAAAATTGCACTTTGCTGGTGAGTTTGAAATTTTGCGCTTTTTTGATGAAAAATGTTGACCGTTCAGCAATATAGATAAAGACAAAGTGTGTTCAAAAAATAAGGTGAATTTTCATTATTCCCAAAATATATTTATTTATTCTTCAATTTCTATTTTATCTCTTTCAGATATAATTGACTTGTGCCAGCGTTTTTTCCAATTCCCGAAACAGTTCTGGTATGCACTCTTTGGTATGTCCTTGAGCTCCCTCAGTGATTCGGTTTTTATCTTCTCAATCATCGCGCCGTCCTTTCCTGGTTCTCTTTAATCCCGGGAACAGGAAAAAGTCCTGTCCAGGGGACCAAATCTGGTGAATGCGGTATCGTACATTGATGTCCTTGCACACTCCTCTAAAGCCCTCTTAAGTGTTGTTTATTATACCTATACATACCAAAGAATACCACAGTTATATGGAAAAACTGGTGAATGCGGTGACTGAGGCTCGATAATGGTGTTGTTATTGGCCAAATAATCTCTCACAAGCAAAAGGGAGTTTTTTTTCGTATTGCTTAACGCAAGCCGCGCATAACTTCAAGGTAACACTCCTTATTTGATAAGAACTCCTGATGCACTACGCCATGGTAACTGAAGAAATGAGTGAGCAAAACCTTGACATTTGATAGAACTTGGCGTGCTTTTTTGGTCTTGGCTCTCCTGGACTCTTCCATTGGGACGATTGGGCTCTGACTTCGATGTCATAACCATACGAGTATACCCATGATTCGTCACTTGTTATGACCCTTTTCAGCAAATCCGGATCATCGTTGTCGTCATTAAAAAATTCCTGAGCGACGCTCATACGAAGTTGTTTTGGTCAAAAATCAGCAATTTTAGAATGAACTTCGCTGCCACACGCTTCATGCCCAAAATTTCATAAACGATTGCATGGCATGAGCCAACCGATATGCCGACATCCTCAACAACTTCTCTAATTGTGATTCGACGATTCTCCATAACAATTTTCTTCACTTTCTCAAAATTTTCAGCGGTTGTTAATGTGTTCCAGTCGAACGTCGTCATTCACATCGTCTCGACCTTCTGTGAAAAGCTTGTGCCACTTTAAACATTTTTTTGACTCAGAGTGCTCTCACCGTATGCCGCTGTCAACATTTCAAGTGTTTTTGAGCACTTAATTCCATTTTTTACACAAAATTTTATGCAATTTCTTTAACGCATTTTTTTCGATGACAGAAGATCGCCGAACACACAAAACACTTGTCTTATTTACGCCTCTCACAAACAAACTAAACATGCTGTATGGATAAAACCGTTAACATATCTTCGAGGCGAGTGTACCAACATAAAAAAAATAATAATTGAAAGTCGAATATAAATAGCCAGCGAAATTTTGAAAATTCACTTTATTTTTTTAACACACCTCGTATGTGTATAGGGTTATCCATTTCTCGTTTTCAAGTAAATTTAAATAAAACACACATAAACTTATGATTCACGAGAAGCAAATGCATCCTCAACGTGTCACTGTGTGGGATGGATTTTGAGCTGGAGGAATCATTGGACCTTTTTTTATGAAAATGAGGCATGTCAAGCGCAAACAGTCAATGGTGTTCGGTATCGTGAAATGATAACCAGTTTTTTCGTGCCTAGAATTGAAGAAATGAATGTGGAGGGAATGTGGCTTCAAGAAGGCGGCACCACATGTCATACAGCCACAGAAACAATTCAATTGCTGCATCAGTCATTTAAATCTTGCGGTCTTGTTGGGACACCCTTTATAATAATAATATACCGTCTATATACTCAATTCTACTTGTTCTGGAAATTTTTTAAAAAAGAAAAATTATTTTGTAGAATTTCGTCAAAATATAAAAAAAAAAAAAAATTACTTAATAATTTGTTTACTTTTGAAACCATAGCAATACCTCAGCAATGAATTCGATGGACGGCGCAGAAGAGGGCGACCAAAACTCCGTTGGATAGATCAGGTTTTTGAAGTGCTATGGAAACTTGGTGTGACGAATTTATTTATTTATTTATTTCCATCTACTGAGCATTGCTCACAGATTACAAAAATAGGAAAATTTGAATAAAATAACATAACTGCAGTTACAAGTATATAACTATACATATTTACTAAGTAGTCGGTTGCAATAGATTACAACAATAAATTACAAATTTAGTAAAAATCTTCAAAATGAGGTATCATTAGCTAAAAGTCTGAGTACAGCTTGTCTAAATGAAAATCTATTAAAAGTTATATCGACAGTATTGGCCACCAAATTAAATATTTGCAAACGTCGAGTAATTGGTTCATTCCTTCCATAATTTGTTCGATGGAATGGAACAGCGAACATATGAATTTTTTTTAAAGACCGTGTTGGTATGTGGAAGGGTAGAACGGATAGCAATTCGGGCGAATCAATGTTCGAACCTATAATATCCTTTATAAAAATGATGCCTAGAAGCTTTCTGCGGTTAGAAAGTTCCATAATTCCCAGAATATTGCAACGACATGGCATGTTATCAAAGGAAAAGTTTTTTCGAAGGGCAAATCTTGTGAAGCGCTTTTGAATTTTCCCAATCCGATTGATACCTACTTCATAAAAAGGACTCCAAACAAAGCTTACGTACTCTAAGTGAGATCTTACCAAAGACCCAAATAAAACAGTAATAGCTTTAAAATTCAAAAATATTTCGGTATTTCTTTTTAAAAATCCAAGTTGTGAATTGGATTTAGAATCTATGTAATTTATATGATCTTTAAAAGTCAGCGCGATATCAAAATATATACCCTGATCTTTTACGATGCTTACACGCGGAAATGATTGATCGTTTTCATATACGTATCTGTACACAATTGGTAAGCTCCTACGAGTATAAGTCATAATATTACACTGAGAAAAATTTAAAAATAGTAGATGGTTGCCACGGCACCATACTATTAGTGCTGCAATATCTTGTTGAAAGTGTAAGCAGTAATGGATAGATGTTATATTATAAAATAGTTTCAAGTCATCCGCATATAACCGACATTGACAATACTTTAATATATTAAGGACGTCATTGACAAACAAGAGAAAAAGCAATGGGCCCAAATGGCTACCCTGTGGTATACCCGATTTCACGTAAATTGGATTAGACTCAGCTTTATGAGCTTTACCAAATAAAACTCTTCCCAAGATGTAAGAATGTAACCAGCTCAATAGTGGCGAGTGAAACCCCATTTTGAAGGGTTTCCTTATCAAAATTGAATGATTAATTTTGTCAAAAGCTTTTTTAAAATCAGTGTAGAGGGCATCTACATACCTGGATACCTTTTCCAATGGAATCATGACAAAAGTGAATGGATAAACAAAGATTAGTGGTAGTTGATCTTCCATGGAAGAATCCATGTTGTTGCGAACAAATGGTATTTTTTAGAGTTACAAATAATCTATGATTTATGATTTTATCCAAAAGTTTAGGAATAACAGACAATTGTACAATGGGGCGGTAGTTCCCCACCATATCCTTTCGACCAGACTTGAATACGGGGGGAAATATGAGCAATTTCCCCTTCATCCAAAAATTGGAGGAGAAGCGCAGAAGATCGAAGCGTTTGGAATTATTTTCTACGGGCGGCGTATAATAGATAAGATATGTCTATTCCAGTCGCCACCTAAGAAGAAGGCCAAGCAATACCTTAACATTCGATACACTAAACTATAGTTTCCAATTATTTAAAAGCTATTTCTTTCCACTCCACATCGTGTAGTTATCACCAGATCTCAGTTACTCTTAACTTGAATTAAAAATATCAAGTATAACATGGGAAGCTTAGTACGTCAAGCTCATATCTATCTATTCAGCTGTATGTGTTGCCACCAAACACATACGAGCATGTAACGTACATTGATGTCCTTGCACATTCCTCTAAAGCCCCCTTAAGTGTTATTTATTATACATACCAAAGAATACAACAGTTATATGGAAAAACTTACCTTCGACCAGCATCCAAAAGAAATTTGTCAGTGTGAAAAAATGAAATAACGTAACCAGAACAATACAGCCGCCCAAGCCGGTATGCAGGGAAATCTAGAGGATGTCAGGCGGCAACAGGAAACCAAAATAGAAAGAAAAATGTAGACAATATCGGGAAGTGAAAAACATTAATAAATCACAAGTGTAAAGATAAAAACGACAATAAAACAATTTAATACAAGCAATTCCTTAAAAAATAAAAGCTTTATGTACAGTCATGTAGACAAAAGCAGTATTTAAGTATTATGTAAGATGTACGAATAAAATGGTACACAACATTTTGTATATGCGGGTCATATAAAGTAGTAATTTAAACAATAAACGTTTTTAAATAGTATAAATTATTCACTGGAAGGGACGAACATATATTACGGGTGTTCCTTATGTGGCGTTCTTTCACGTACTTTCATGGAAGTTCAATTTCGTTTGGATTTCAATATTGTATAATAATTTTTTTTTTTAAATACGCCAGTTTGTTTTTGCTTCTGATTGATATTGAAAACGAACAATCACTTCACATATTTATGTATATGTTTCTTAACCAAAATTAAACTAAAAACTTGGACCCAACATGAATACAATTTATTTTTTTGGTGCCCTCGAGTCTTTTTGGTCTCAGTGGCTTCACTTTTCCAAAAGTAAATGAAAGACAAGCCTTTCATGTGGCTGCTTCTTTTGCCCTTCATCTATTAAAATGAATTTATAGAATGTTTTGAGCACAAATTGTTTAGTTCGTTGTACAAAATACTGGGATAATTGCAAAGGAAAATTATATTCAGATTGTTTAGTTAGTTGCAGAAAATACTTGGATGATTGCAAAGGAAAAGTTTTATCAATCAGAATCGCTAAAATAAAGAAAACGTAAAAACATAAATATAATTTGTTTACTCGCTAACGAGGTTAACGAGGTTATAGCCAAAGTAAGAATCTTTGCGCACTTTAATTAGGCATGTACTGCTCAGTGTCGAAAAAATTAGACAAGTTTTTATTATTTTTATTATCAGGGACCATCACCGAAATGTAATTAAATTTGAATATAGTTCAGATTTATTTCAGTTTCTAAAATCTAAATCAAAAATATATTATACAAAATTTATATTCTGATTCCGCCAATCGAATCGAAATTGTATTGAATTTTGTGTGGTTTTTAAACATCCAAAACGAAATTAGAAACAATTTAGATTCAGATGTAGTTTATGACAAGTTTTGTTTACATTGCATTTGAAATGTTCAATTAGAAAACAGACATAATTTTTTGGGTAGCTGCGGAAATTTCTGAGAGCCTGATATCGTAGTAAATTCTGAAAATTAATGAGTTGAACTATTTTTATCTTTTACAGTTTGGCGTTAAGGCTTTTTCTCTGCCAAAGAAATGAAACTACATTTGGTTTCAGTTCTGATACAGACTAAAGAAGAAAACTGCATAAAATTATATTTCTGTTTCAGATTCTCAAATCAAAATATCTTTTTCATAATGTTTTGGCAGAAAAACAGAATCATTTTAGGTTTCTAATTTTATTTCAGGTAAAGAAAGAAATCAATATATGAAGTAAACTGTTGTTTCGAATACGAATCAAAAACATATTTCCAAAATGCATTAAAAAAACCTTACAAAATTAAGGCAGAAACAAAAGTGAACTTTCACGAAAGTTCATCTGATTATTATTATTATTTTTGTTTTTTCAAAAAAAAATATTTTTCTATTCGCACAAATCTATTTCATTGCCTTAAAAGTACTCAACTGCTCTAAGCACAAAGTATTTTTCCCCAATAATTGGAGGATGCGATTATTCGGCGTGTCACCTTTAGTTATAATATGATCTTCAGAGGACGCTTGAATCTCTTCAATATAATCGAAAGGGTGTCCCCGAAGCACTCTTTTGATGTTAGTAAATAATGCCAAATCAGACGAAACCATTGTTGTTAATATTAGTTGGGTTTTTGACGAAAAACTCACAAAAAGCTATTGTATTATCATGGTGCAAAATCCAAGAATAGCCTGTCCGCATATCTGCTCTCTTTATATTCCTTATTGACAGTTTGCATTGGCAGAGAAAACTCATGATGCTCAATACCACAACAACCGAAGAAAACTTTCAACATTAACTTGATATTTGAGTCACTTTGTCACGGTCTCTTCGCTTTTGCTTCACATTTGGCATGATATTCATACGATTCGTCGTTTGTCTCGAGATCACAAATATAGACCGCTATTTTGGCGATAATGAAAAAACAAATAATTTTACTACCAATTTGACGGATCTGAAACACAAAATATCTTTACATCTTCATAAATAGAAATGACCGATCCACTTGATATGTCAAAATCTTCAAATGCTTAATTATTAACTGATAGTTTTTGAGCAGCGAATCTAAATTAAAGGTTTATGATCGTCTAGGACGCTCTTCGTCTTCAGCTCGTTCTCGTCCTTATTTGAACTTAGAACTATGCCATTTGGAAATATTACTTTCCGAAGTCTGTTTTCCAAGGGCCTTCTGCAACATCCTAAAAATTTTCTAAGCAAAAATTACCTTTCGTAAAAAATAATATTCAACTTATTTGCTCAGCTGAATCACATATTATAAAAATCGACAAGATCACTTTTTGCGTACGAAGAGTAGCTCAAAAACTAATGACGTTTATGATATGATATTCGACATTCGACTTTGAAAAAAAGAAATATTTCCAAGATTCAATAAATTTAAAATTGATCCTATTTTATGGGCACTGATCATAAAAGATGACTTGAGTGTTTCATCAGAAAATTTTTAAAAAATCACAATGAACAAATTAAAAAAGATTTTAAATATAAGATATGAATATAAATTTATAGATTTTCTCGATCTTATATATCATTTTCAATATTATGTGATATGACTTTTTATTTAACGTTTTTTTACTTTAGCGATTTTTCAAAAAAATTTTTGTTGCGAAATTTGTGTCCTCAGCGAGTTCTAGTCTACACTAAGAATCAAAAATTAAATATGCTATTTCGGGATTTGGACATCTCGTTTTTATTTTGAGTCGTATGTGCGAGGGCTGTCCCAAACCTAGCCGACCTAACAAAGAAGACATAAAAAAGTTTGTAATTTTTTTTTTTTTTTTAAAAAAAATTCTCCTCACTTTTCCCAACGATATTCAGCAGCTTCCATATCCTATTTATAGTAAGAACTGTCAAACTTCTTAAAATAGCCACCAACCGCAGACTTCATCTCTTCATTTTTGGCAAATCTTTTACCTCCGAGCTGTTTTTTCTAGTTTTGGAAAAAGAAAATAGTTCGAGGGAGCTAAATCGGTTGATTTAAAATTCAATTTGTTTACAAATTTGTCGGTTGACGGAATCAGAATAAAATCTTTGTATATTTTTGATTTAGATTCCAGAAACTAAAACAAATCAAAACTGTTTTCGCATTTAATTTCATTTCGGTGAGGATCCTTGCTTGCACTCATGTCTTTCACTCAATTGAACTAAATTCAGTGTAATGTCACATATCTCAGGTGTTTAATAGACGCAGTTCTGCGAATGAAAATGGACTGCATTGCCACGCCCTTTACCCTACATATAAATAAAACTTGGGCAATTTAGCAAAAGTCGGTTATCCATCTATAATTTTTAGGCCATACAGAAAACAAGGGCTAAAAGCGATTCTGAAAAAAACTGAAACTTTCGCAAAACATCTGGAGAAAGTGTTCATACCTAATGAACAACATGGTAATGACACTTTTTTTAATGAGCTGCACAACTTTCTAAATGAAGACCACCAGATGGACCTGCCCATTACACAAATTACCACCTGCGAAACTAAAAATATAATTGCAGGTTTAAAAGACCGAAAAGCCCCGGCCTAAAGTCTTAAAAAAATTGCCTCAGGAAGGCTTACAGCTTCTAACAAGAATATACAATGCAATCATTTTAAAGTTGTACATTCCGCCACAATGGAAAATATCTCAGGTGAGAATGATACGAAAACCAAGAAAACCACCTGAAGAAACCCCGTCTTATGGGCCCATAGCCTCCTACCTATACCATCAAAAGTCCTCGAAATTTTATTTCTCCGAAGAATAAACCCCATAATAGAGTCAAAAAAACTAATACCAGATCACCAATTTGGTTTTAGACAGGGACATGGGACGATTGAACAGGTTCATAGATTAGTTGAACTGATAAACAAATCTTTCGACACGAAAAAGTATTGCAATGCGGCATTTCTGGACATTTCACAAGCCTTTGATAGGGTATGGCACGAAGGTTTATTATTCAAATTGAGGAAATGTTACCCACGAATTTCTTCATTTTTCTGAAATCTTATTTATCTGAACGAACCTTTTTTGTTAAACACGCGAAGACATGTCGGACATGTTTAAATCGCATGCGGGAGTACCTCAGGGCAGCATTATTGGTCCTATCTTAGATCTAATTTTCACTTCGGATCTACCCACAGAAGAAGGGACTCTTATCGGAACGTTTGCAGATGATACAGCTGTTCTTGCCACTGACGTCAACCCGGATCAAGCATCTAGAAAATTGCAAAATCATCTCGATACCATAACAAAATGGCTGCAGAAATGGAGAATAAAGGCAAACGAAACGAAATCGGTTCAGGTAACGTTTACACTTCGGAGAGGATGTTGCGCTCCCGTGTCTATTAATAATGATACAAAGTATCTAGGCATTTATTTGGACAGAACACTGACTTGGAGATAGCATATATTTACAAAAAGGCTGGCCTTGGGGCTCAAACTAAGATCCTTAAATTGGCTTTTGAATGGCAAATCCAAATTATCCCTAAAGAATAAATTAAAAATCTATGAATGCGTCTTAAAGCCCGTATGGACATATGGAATCCAGTTATGGGGGACTGCAGCAAACTCCAACCTTGAAATATTGCAACGCTTTCAATCCAAAGTACTGCGAACCATTACCGGTGCACCCAGATACTTCTCGAACAAACAATTGCATAGAGAATTGAAAACAGCCTTCATTGAGGAAGAAGTCCAAAAATACTCCGCTATATGCATGAATCGTATTCAACAACATCCGAATCAGCTCTCGTTCAATCTGATGAGCGAAACACCATCATTTACCAGACTAAGGAGGAGAACCACACAGGACCTGGCTACTCAGGACGAATATAGAAGTAGGGACACTCAAGGAAGTGTTCCCGAATAAAAATAAAATTTTAGTATATAAGTAGTATGTAGGCCAATGTAAATATTACTGAATGTCCAAGGACAGATTGTAATAAATACAGAATTTAAAAAAAAAAAATGTAGGCGGAGAAAGTCAATAGGCAGTAATTTCCCTTCTCATATTGAGTTTTAATTCCGAGGAATTTTTATGAGAATCTTGGGATGCACCACGTTATTCGTCGAGAGAGCTCTTTGTCATTAAACCCCTTACTAAGCCCACAGTAAGTAACATCGGTTACTTACTAGTTTATGCTTTAGTTATCAATATGTATGCAACGTCCCAATCGAGTAGACTTTTTGCTCGCCGAAACAGATAATTTGGTTTTGCCCTCATTCCCCAGCAGAACTACAATTGCTGGCTCCTACTCAATGCTTGAGAAGGCTGTAGCAACCTCTTCGTGTTTTCTGCGAATGACTTGTACAATGTCAACATAGGTAATTAACATACGAGTATGTAGTATGTGTATATAAATGCAATTTCTCCAAGTATATATTCTAGAAAGATTGTTAAGACCACTCCCAGAATATTCAACTATCATCTATATGTATGTACATATCATCTCGCGAAGAATGTGTGTGATGAAGCAATTCGAACTTTAATTAATTAATTTTTGCCATCGCAATAACGGATGTGTGAACTGGAACATTATCTTGATGAAACAGCACTTTCTTTTTCGCCAATTGCTGGCCGCACTTCCATAATTTATCACCTAAACGCTACAATAAAGTGGCTTATTCATGTCTCATCCATGGTTATAAATCAACACAAAAATTCGGTTTTATTGCGGTTAAACATTGCCAAACACTTTACTGAAACGCTGTTTTTGCCTTATTGAAAACAAACACGGCACCCATCTTGCACACAGCTTTCTCATCTCCAAATCTTAGGTCAATATACGATATATAGCACTTTTTGGAATGCCTATAATTTCAGCTAACTCACGCATCCTCAGCTGAAGATCATCCAATACCATCTTGCGGATTTTCTTAACAGTGTCTGGCGTGAGTACCTCAACTGGTCTACAAGTACGGTATTTGTCTTGGCAGCTCGTACGGCCTTGTTTAAATTCTGCTATCTAATATTTTACAGTCACAGACGAAGGAGCTGACTCTCCTGGAGTAGAATCTAGCTCGACTTTAATATTGATTGGACTGAGACCTTTCGAATGGAAATATTGGGCTACATAACGGTGACCAATTTTTTCCATGTTTACAAATTCACTGAGATTGTTTACTTTTGACGGTTCAAAAAAAAATACTGAACAGTGTGGCGCCTTCAAACTTAAGACATATGTTTTACAAGGTTGTCGCTTTTTACCAAAATAATTTTTCCCTAACTACTGGCAGCATCTCTACGTCAGGTCGACTAGTTTTGTGACTGCGATGGTTTTTTTTTTCAATTTTGAAAAATTCTCTGGCAGCATGTGAAAGATCCCGTCAATCATATACAGCCTCATAAGATAGTGCGTTATCGTGGCACAAAATCTATGAGCTTCCTTTCCGCAAACTCGGCTGTTTGTGAAGAATTTGGGTTCTCAAACGCCGTAAAACTCCTAGACAATATTATTTGTTTATCAACTAATCTAAAAGACAAGAGCTCTGAGTGCACAAAATTGCGATGAACAAAGAAAACAATCAACATTATCCTGAATTTGTGTAATTTTTGCAGTTTCGGCTCAGTTGGAAGGCGTCATTCCGAAGCTTCTAGACTGGTATGCATATCAAACTCGTAAACTCATGTCTTGTCATTAATTATAATGCATTTTATAACCGTGGGGAATCGGAATTGATTCGTTCTAGCGCCTTTTCAGCGATCTTTATGCGATTGAGTTGTTAAAGAAAATTCAGTCATCATTTCCTTTATCGACGCCAATTTCAGTTGAAGACATTGACGAGCTATTAGATCGAGGCAAGATTTAAACCATATCTCGACAGCTTTAGAATGCACTGCACCACTCACATTTATGTGTTTTTAATAAAGTCGATTCACTGTCTCAACTCTGTAATATTTTCACTGATGTGGTGCACGTAATTCCATTTGCAATACGAAATGTGAGACAAATTCTTTCTTCGATATTTGCATCCATTGTAAAAATCGCAAGATATACTTGAGATGTAGTGATTAAATCGAAAACTGCAAAGAAACCGAGTGGCTGATCGTGCTTAAACTCGGCGTCAGTATAAAAGACAGTTGCGCCTATTTAGAGATGAAAGAATTTTTAAATAAAATTTTTAAATGACTGATTCCCGGTACTTCTTTGAAAAAATATACATCTTAAGACAATTTAAAGACAACAAAAATTTTGCTAACCTCTTTAAACAGATACTTTCAGAAGCCAATTCCCGGCATTTTTTTGTAAGAATGTACATTTTATGTCAGTCGAATCGTTAGTTCCATAGATTTACAATTATTTCCATGTTTTTTGTGCTATGAACCACTGTGCAATATCTTGAATAATGTTCTAATATTTATTTTTAGAACTCCCATAAAATTATAATAATTATTAATGCAGGGATTTCCTTGACTTTATTCTCTCTCATAATTTCCTACATGCTCTAATAAGAAGATACAATTTTATGTAAATCGACTTTCCCTCGAATCGAAGTGGATAGTTTTGAAATTTTTCCTCATATTTTCCGTCATCGTTTTTGAATGAATTGAAATGGACCACATAAATAATACTGGCACATTGCATCGTGTATAGCTGGAGGATAAAAGGGATCTAATGCTACAAAACAGTCACCCGCACACATATACAAGTACACAGGCGCACATAAACATACATACCTGTACGGAGAGAGTTAGTATCCATAGCAGGGCTGACATTATGTATGTGAAGAATAAATTCGCATGTATGGAATTGCGCAAGCAACGTAATTCCCTGAAGGTAACCCACGACGATGAGAAAAAAAAGTAGTGAGAGGCCATCAGGATTTGCAGTCAGCCAAACGCACGGAATAGAATACAGGAAAGACGACGTGGAGCAAAGGCACCGTAACAAAAAGCCAGCCAACATTGCATTTATTGGAGTGGGGCCAAGCGGCCGCAGGATCCACGATTACAGATGAGCAGTTGTTGTTGTTTTTATTTAAGATATATTAACATATTTTTCGCGCATTTTATTTATGTTATTTAACCGCGGTGCGGACACAAAATGATATATTCGGTGTACACGTTAAAAAGCAAAATGGTTGGAACAATGCGGTAGTCCGAATACGTTCCCGTTGGTTTGTTGATAAGCATAATTAAAAGAGAGAGAGAGAGAGAGAGAGAAGAAAAATTATACCATGATTAGAGCTTTAATTATTTTTGTGGTCAATTTAATCAGCATAATGCATATATAAACAAATTAACCACCATCAAACAAAAAAAAAAAAAAAAAAAAAAAAAAAAAAACCCAAAAAAATGAAAAAAAACTGTATTTTAAAAAAATGGTCTAATTAATTTGAAGTAATTTTATTTATAACGAGCACAACTCAGTAAATCTAAGGATTTAAGTGTACCTTCATTATGGTAACGAATATGACGGCTTCCTTTAAACTGCTATTTTACGATTTCATTCAAACACAAATATTATTAACAGAAACCATGAGAAGGCAGTAATTGCCATCTGTTGGAAATATCGATACACAGTGGGAGGCTTGAGAAATTGTACACATTTGAGTGTTCTACAAATTAACTACAGTTAAATTTATAACTGTAGTTTTAATTATGATTGCATTACATTACAAAATTTAGCACCAATGCGGAAAACCATTGCCGTTCCCATTAGTATCTGTATTATAAGTCTATGAAGACACTTTGCTACATGAGAGGTGTCTACGAAGACACTTCTATATGAGAGGTGTCTAAGAAGACACTTTTAAATATGAGAAGTGTTTATGAAAACGCTTTTCTATATGAAAAGTGTCTACGAAAACACTTTTCTATATGAGAGGTGCCTATAAAGACACTTTTCTATGTGAGAGGTGTCTATGAAGACAATTTTCTATATGAAAAGTGTCTATGAAGGCACTTTTCTATATGAGAAGTGTCTATGATGACACTTTTCTGTATGAAAAGCGTCTATGAAGACACTTTTCTGTATGAAAGATGTCTATGAAGACACTTTTCTATATGAGAGGTGTCAATGAAGATACTTTTCTATATGAGAAGTGTATATGAAGACACTTTTCTGTATGAAAAGTGTCTTCGAAGATACCTTTCTATACGAAAAGTGTCTACGAAAACACCTTTCTATATGGGACACTTTTCTATATGAAAGGTGTCTATGAATGCACTTTTCTATATGAGAAATGTACATGAAGACATTTTTATATGAGAGGTGCCTTTTAAGGAAACTTTTCTATATGAGAAGTGTCTATGAAGACACCTTTCTATATGAGAGGTGCCTACAAAGACACTTTTCTATATGAGAGGTGTCTATGAAGACACTTTTCTATATGAAAAGTGTCTATGAAGACACTTTTCTAGAGAGGTGTCTATGAAAACACTTTTCTATACGAAAAGTCTCTATAAATACAGTCTTTTTACGACAAGTGTATATGAAGCCACTTTTCAATAAGAAAAGTATACATGAAGACAGTTTTCGCATAAAAAACACTTTTCTATATAAAAAAATCTCCATGAAGACACTTTTCTACACGAAAAGTCTCTATGGAGATACTTTTCTATATGAGAGGTGTCTACGAAGACACTTTTTTACATGAGAGGTGTCTATGAAGACACTTTTCTATATGAGAAGTGTATATGAAGACACTTTTCTATGTGAAAAGTGTCTTCGAAGACACCATTCTATATGAAAAGTGTCTACGAAAACACCTTTTTATATGAGAGGTGTCTATGAAGACACTTTTCTACATGAGAGGTGTCTATGAAGACACTTTTCGATATAAGAGGTGTCTATGAAGACAATTATCTATATAAAAAGTGTCTATGAAGACGGTTTTCGATATGATGGAAGTCTATGAAGACACCTTTCTATATGAGAGGTGTCTACGAAGAGACTTTTTTATATGAAAAGTGTCTATGAAGACGCTTTTCTGAACAAAAAGTCTCTATGAAGACACTTTTTTATAAGGGAAGTGTCCATGAACACACTTTTCTACATGAAAAGTATATATGAAGACACTTTTCGCATAAAAAAACACTTTTCTGAATAAAAAATCTCTATGACGGCACTTTTCTATACGAAAAGTCTCTATAAAGACGCTTTTCTGTACGAAAAGTTTCTATGAAGACACATTCCTAACGAAAAGTCTCTATAAAGAAACTGATTTGTAATGTTTGATACATGCAAATAGCCTTCCATACCAATGGCCACCCTTACAAATGGCCGGTTTGACCCATATATTTACAACTTCACATCTTTCAAGCAGCAGTACTGAATTCAGTAAAATTTTGCACACATCATGCTGAAAATGAAAAAAGGGGGACCAACCATACAAATTGACCGGATAGTGGGCATTTAATTTTTCCACTGCAATCCCTAATGCGTATTCTGCAGTTACATGAATTTCTACTAAATGTGTTGCATTATTATGCTTAGTAAAATTCAAAAACATCGACCGGATGACCACACACTCTCTGTTGACTCCCACACAAATTACTTAACTTATCTAAAATAAAGGAATTTTGTTGCTGATTCGTATTAATATAAAAACTCAACTTTATACATTCATTTATTTTTTTTATAATACTTGGAGCAAAATTAGAAATCTACATTAATTCGAACGAAAATATAATTTTATACAGCTCCGTTTCTTGGTCGGAGTCAGAACTGAAAGCATATCTGGTTTCTTTTCTTGGCAGAGAAAAATGCCTGCAGCCAAACTGCAAAAGGTAAAAATGTTGCTAATAACTTATATCCTGAACTTGAGGTACGTTGTACGTTTATTATTATTATTTTTTTTTTTTTTGGATTGAAAATTTTCAAATGAAATACTAACAACATGTTTCATAAACTGAATCAAAATCTCAAAATCGAATGCGTGATTCAGAATTGAAATTGTTTATAATTGTGTCAGCTGTCGAAATCAGAGTAAAAACTTTGTATATTTTTGATTTAGATTCTTGAAACTGAAACAAATCACAACTGTTATCAAATTTAATTTCATGTCGGTGAGGATCCTTGCTACATTCATATTTTTCACTCGATTGTACCAAATTCAGTGTAATGTCACATATCTCAGGTGTTTAATAAACGGAGTTCTGCGAATGAAATAAGACTGCATTGCCAAGCCCTTTCCGCTACATATAAATACAACTTGGGCAATTTAGCAGAAATCAGTTATCCATCTATAATTTTTGGGCGGAGGACTTCAGTAGGCTCCAATTTTCCTTCTTATATTGAATTTTAATTTCGGGGAATTTTTATAGGAATCTTGGGATATACTACACTACTTCTTGCACCAAGGCAAAATTACGTTGTTCGTCGAGAGATCACTTTGTCATTAAACCCCTTACTAAGCCCATAGTAAGTAACATCGGTTACTTGCTAGTTTTATTCAAGAAGAAACACATATTTTAGTTGTCAATATATGTATATGCAACGTCCCAAATGTCCCAATCGAGTAGAATTTTTGCTGCTCTTCAATACTTGAGAAGGCTGTAGTAACATTTTGCTGGTGTCTGCCAATGACGTATACAATATCAACATATGCAATTAATATATGTAGTATATGTAAAGGGTTGCCCATATTCGACGGACCCATGTTTTTAAAAAAAAAATCAAAGAAAAAAATAAAAATTTGGCTGTTGGCAATCTTATTCATTTAATTTGTTCCAAGTAGATTTGTTTACATCAATTTTTGAATTTTGTACGGGAACAAATGCAAATCAACGCGAATAATCCGTTGTAAAGTGGACCGAGCAATGCCCAACTGTTGAGAACGGCGTTTTTGGGATGTTCTTGGGGACCTCTCAACACTGGCTCGTACGGCAGCGATATTCTCGGCCGATCGCCTTGGTCGACTTGTATTTGGCCTCTTCGGATTAGAAAGAGCCTCACCAGTCGAAAATTTTTCGTATAAACGCTTAATGGTGTTCTTAGAAGGCGCACTTTTCACATTTTTTAATATTTTAAAAGCACGTTGAGTTTTCACAATTGACTTCTTCTGTTGAATGTAAATTTCAACTATTTCAGAGCGCTCGCGTGGCGTGTATTGTTCCATGGTAAAAAATCTGCTTGGACTGACGCTTCAAACGCGGTATGTCATTAAGCGATCTGACATCTCTGTCAAAAGTTATGGCGTTGCCAGATGGGTCCGTCGAATATGGGCAACCCTGTACATGAGTGTAATTTTTGTAAGTGTATTTTCTAGAAAGCTTATTAAGTATAATCTCTTTTGGTTCTGTTATGTAGGTAAGAACATTTTAGAATTAAGTTTATATTAAGCAAAACTGGTTGTGTTTGCTGGTATCCTATATAGGATACCTAAATATCGCATCAGTGCTTAGCAAAATTAACTTGGCAGCATTGCTATTTATGACATGTTTATTCATTTTATTTTGTTCTTATTCATAATCATTTTATCTTCCAAACAACTCCAAAACAAACAAATCCATACAAACATATATCCATACATATGTCCCTATATGCAAACAACTCCATACAAACGGCAATAACACCTATAACACACTAAGCCAAAATTCACCAACTGAAGTTTGCAAAAAAATTAACAACTTGTATTTGCGTTATGTGCTGTTCTCCGTCTTCTATAACTTCTTCGTTTGCTTTTGCGTAAGAGAACTTGGTCACATTGTTATTTCCATACTTTTCTACTACTTTTTTATACAACTTATTCCCGTTTGGCTTAGCATGCAAAATTATCCCCATTAGCGTATACCGAATAGCATTTGTTTGGTGAAACGGGTATAGGACACCAAGAAAACGCAGTCACTATTCTGTAAATATGTTTGTCTTTATCGCATCCATTATGTAAATATATGTTCTCCCAAATCTTTTAGCATGTTCTATGATTAGTAATTTTAATATAAATAGAACGACTTTGTTTTTTGAATGAGTTAGTAAAGTTGACGTTAAAGTGGAAATGCGTTCCACGATTCTATACACATGACTATTGACTGATACTGCAGTTTCCTTATAATCAACACCAATATTATTTTGAAGAGGTCACATGATAGGTTATCACCATGTCTACCATGTCTTATTTCCTATAAGATGGTTCACTACTATTTTGGCCTAACTTTAGTGAAAGTTAGTTTGGTTTAAAATGGTGGGATAAGATGTTTACCTGCATTTAACAAAGATTTTGTGCCGGAAGAACACCAGATTTAAATTTGGCGCCATTCGAAGTGCCATTGTTTGACATTTAAACAATTGTTATTGTTTGCTAGTAGAAGGTACGAGGTTAGTAAAAATGGAGCGCTACACGAATGAACAGCGCATTCTCATTGTGAAATTGTTTTAACAAAATGGTGAAAGTTTTGCGGCTGCAGTTCGCAAATTGCGATCAATTTGGGTTCAAAATAATGCTCAAAAAGAGTCAACTGTAAAAAGATTAATGGATAAATTTGCCAAAACTGGGTCTGTTAGTGATGTAAAGACAACAACGCGCCTTCGACCAGGTCGATCGACCGAAAATGTCGCAGCTGTACGTGATGATGTCGCCCAAACTTAATTGGGTATTGGAGAGACAACATGAAAATGCTGATTTTGCCGATAAAATCATCTTCAGTGACGAGGCCCATTTCCATCTTGATGGCTTCGTCAATAGACAGAATTGTCGCATTTGGGGTGATGAAAATCATCGAGTGATTCACGAGAAGCAAATGCGTCCTCAACGTGTCACTGTGTGGTGTGGATTTTGGGCTGGAAGAATCATCTGACCTTTTTTTTATGAAAATGGGGCATGTCAAGCGCAAACAGTCAATGGTGTTCGGTATCGTGAAATGATAACCAGTTTTTTCGTGCCTGGAATTGAAGAAATTAATGTGGAGGGCATGTGGTTTCAAGAAGATGGCGGCACATGTCATACAGCCAGAGAAACAATTAAATTGCTGCATCAGTCATTTCCCGGTCGTGTTATTTCTGGGTTTGGAGACCAGAATTGCCCGCCTAGATCGTGAGATTTAACACCATTAGACATTTTTATTTGGGGTTTTTTAAAGTCGATGGTTTACGCGAATAAGCCGACGACGACCCAAGTCTTAAAGGAGGAAATTGAACACTGCATTAATGAAATACCGCAGCATTTATGCAAAACGGTCATTTAAAACTTCGTTAAAAGATCGCGTGTGTGCCAGCAAAGCCGCGGCGGCCATTTGCCCGATGTGTTGTCCCGTACATAACCTCATTCTGTGTACTTTACGATATAATAAAGTTTCGCGATTTTTTTTTTTTTTGAATATCTGTGTTTTATTTAAAATTAAAATCTTGCGTTCTTGTTGGGACACCCTTTATTCCTTTTTGAGTCAGTCTTAGAGGCCGTTTAAGTTTTTACTTACTCCTTTGATAGAGTAATATTTATTTAATATCAAATAGATAATGCGAAATCCTATCATGTGTCCCCTTTAACACAGATTATGACAGATTAACAGAGATTATGAAGACAGTTGCAGCTGGTATTATTTCTAACAGAAGCGTCTACTGCTTAGAAATGCTCACATTATTGATAGAAAACTGTGATATGTTACTGCAGCCTTCGCAAACAATGAAAAGGAGTCAGGAGTCAAAAATGATCCAAACGTAATGCATTTAACATATTTCTGGCACTTCATCATCACAATGATTTTTTGAGTAGAACTTTCCATCAATATTACTTATTTGCGATAACTAATCAATATTATTGACAAACCTCTTTTCTCAAACGCATTCAATTCTCTTTTAGCCCTCTCCCAGCAATGTAATTTAGCTTCACCAAACCATGAACACGATGCATTTTTCATAAATGGCTGGTGTACCATTACATGCTGATGACCTCTGCCCTAAAGTATATTTGTTACTCACCCACTTAAATTGTTCGAAAAACTTATATGACGTAACAATTGTGTAGGCAGTTAAGACAATTGTTTCACTATTAGTATTAAAGGGTCCGTAAGAAACCAGAAGGTCCCTGTACGGCATATCTAATCAATAACACACAATTTGCCAACAACAAATTAAACTTAATTAAACTTTCTAGACACTGTGCAATGTGTAGTAGTAATTAGAAATAATAAAGATCATCACATTCTTACAACTTCATCTTCTTTTGTTCAACGCTTGTAATATGAAATAGCAAAAAATTGCCAACATTCCAAATAAAGTGACAGAACAAAGAGTCAACTTTGTTTAAGTATAACATAAATTAATTATTCATATGCTACGGCTGACACTCGAACAAAACTTTTAACCACTCATAAGAGCTCACACATTCTTGCAAAAGAGTTCAAGTGGAACGAAAGAATCTCGCCACATTTTCTACGGGAAATGAATGGCTTGGGAAAGGCCTGCCAGCATTAGCATTAGTCGGTGAACAATCCAGACGCAATTCCATCTTCTCTTCAAAATAACACACCGTAACAAACTAACACGCACTCTATTCTCTCATGGGAGGCTTATGGGAGGGCTGCTATGGAAAACCTGAGATCATGCTTCCTTTAGAATGTCAGTTAGAATGCCTGCAAAGAAGGGTTTACTAGCAGCATGTAAACTAAGGCCTTCAAGGCTAGTCGAAAAGAAACCTTTACAAGTGGCATAAATAGTTCAAGGAAAGCCGAACACGATTTGAAGACGAACAGCGGTCATCAACCTCTAACAAAATATCAAAGAATTGTACTCAAAAACCATCGACTAAAAATCGGGGACCTTGCCGATGACGTTGATACTTCAAATGTGGTACTTCCATTTTAAAAAACATTTTGAGCACCCAAGTCAAAGTCAAATCCTAATTGCTACCAAAATCACTAAATTTGTGCGGCAAAAAGAAACGTCATGTAAATCTGTGAAGGATTGATTTCTGACTAGCAGTACGTAATAAAACGCTTTATTACGCGAAATAAGACTTGATCCATGGCTATGATTCGTAAACAATCGACCAATCGAATGAATATTCCAATGAATATAGCCATTGTACGAAAAAAACGGCCGAAATTGTGGAAAAAAAATTCATGGCTTTTGCATCATGATAATGTGAGAGATTATTTGGCCAAAAACAACAACGTTATCATGCTTCAGCCAGCGTATTCACCAGATTTGGCCTCCTGCGACCTTTTCATGTTCTCAATATTGAAGAGACCCATGAAAGGACGGCATTTTGCGACGATTGAGGAGATCGAATCGCTGAGAGAGCTTAAGGACATACCAAAAAGTGCATATCAGAACTGCTTCGAAGATTGGAAAAAACGCTTGCACAACTGTATTATTATATATTATAAAATGAAAATTCACCTTATTTTTTCAACACACACAGAAACAAAAAATCACGGCATTGCCGTACAAAAATCAAAATTATACCGACAGTTTCTATCGATTGTTTTGCTATTATGCTTTACGACTTTTTTCTGTCTGGACGAACTGTCCATTAAGATTACAATTTGAAAGTTAAGATCGGATTTATGGTCAGACAACTCTTGGTTTTTCCACTACGATAGTACCGATTCTCACACTGCATTGAATCTTCATGAGTTTTTTGTCATGAATTTAACTAATATTGTTTCAAAACCATCGTATTTGACTGATTCAGCACCGTGTGTCTTTTAACTACCTCATAAACTCAAAACTCCGCTCCGGAAACACAGTTATATAGAGCCGAATATAGAGGATCCTACGTGAAGGCCGCACAATTGCCTCGAAAATTGGGCATAACGCTGGCATAAATGTGTTGTGCCTGGATGGTAGTACTTTGAAGGCAATGGAATAGACCAACATATGGGGTGATATTTTAAGATTTAAGTTTTTCAGGTTGACAGCAATGGTTGGTAATGGCGTCCAAACATCATCTGTCAAAGTGAAAAGTGTACAGTATACTCTGCCTCTATGACAAATGTGCATCGTTTGATACGACCATTTTATGGTCGTTATTATCGACCTGCTGAATCAACAATTCGTGCTGTTATCTCCAAATTTCGTACCAAATTTACTTTGTTGGACATAAAACCATCGACTCAACTACTAACGACTAATGTTACTCAACCACAAGGAATTTTTTTTTGCTCTAATTGGCTGAGTTGAACTTGGTTGACATGTGGTTTCATCAGGGCGGTGCAACATGCCACACTGCTTGTGAAACAATGGATATGTTGAGGAACGAATTTGGTGAGCAGCTTATCTCTCGATTTGGACCTGTGAGTTGGCCTCCAAGATTTTGCGATTTAACCCCTCTTGATTATTTCTTGTGGGGTTATGTCAAGTCGTTAGTCTATGTGGACAAGTCGAACACTATTGAAGCCTTACAGGATAACATAACACGCGTTATTCGTGGAATACAGGCCGAAATACTTGAAAAAGTATGAGACGGAAAATTAAAAATTAAGTGGCAAAGACCAATTTATCGATACCAATACAAGAATTTAATATATGATGCAAATTTGAGTGTTTTATTCGATTTTCAAAAAAGAACTTCGATTAAAAATCACCCTATAGTAGTAATGTATATAATATATGCGTATATATTATAAATGTATATGTACAGTAATATATACGAGTATATGTATATGATATTTATTTAGTGAAAGGTTTGCCACTTACATATATACCTATAGATTGTTTAACAACCGAAGAATGCGTAAAAACAGTTAAAATTTACTAATAAAAAGTGGTGCTTCAAACGTGATTCTCCACGGCCGATTTTGGTTTTTTTTGCATGAAAAGTTTCCCGAAAGCGTAATTTCACCTTTTGGCGATGTCTATTGAACACCGAGATCATGCGATTTGACGCCTTTAGACTTTTTTGTGGGGCTACGCTAAAGATCATGTTTACGCGAATAATCCCCAAACGTTAGAGCATTTGAAAACCAACATTCGTCAAGTTATCGAAGAGATACCGCCCGAAATGTTCAAAAAAGTGGTCGAAAATCATCTCAAAGAGATCCACTGCTACAACCAATCCAGGGGCGGTCATTTAAATGACATTGTATATCGTATACAATGGCAAAGTCCAAGCATTATAATGAAATGAAAGTTTCATCGCAATCATAGCTTTTTTTTTATTTAACTTTACTTACGCTCCGTTTCCGATTTACAGAAATGTATATATTATTTGATTTTTGTCTTGCCACGTTTTCAAAATCTTAAAAATGTGATCATATTTCGTGAGGGAAATATTGTAAGATTTTTTTTTAAATTTTTGGAACACAAGTTGAAGCTTGTTACTCAAAATGTATCGGTGCAATATGTAGGAAGGAACCCCAAGGCTGATCGTGCAGTCCTAATACTTCTGTTTGTGGATAGGGTACAGATGCTGATCAGTGTTGCCAATTTAGTTTTTCCCCCGCTAAATTTTACTTTCTTTCAACTTGTTTAGTGGTCAAAAATTGGATTTAGCTTTAAATATTTTTCTGCTTTTTTGCATAAATTTTTGTAACCTTTTTCGTTTTTTTGCTAAGTTTGTTATTGAAACTTATTTCAGCATAAATAATTATACTAAAAATTACTACAGTAGCATTCAACTTAAAAGAAAGCGGTGTGACTACGAAAATTTTATGACAGAATTGTAAAAATGCCCAACATTTTTTGACATATTTTAACATTTCCTCTTCTCCCGTGAATTAAAGCGCTTAAAACTCATACTAATGTGTAAAAAACACCCAACAAATTTCAACTCACCGGGTCATACGTGAACTAAACTATTGAACATAACTTGGAAATTAATTCCAGTAATTTCGTTCATTTAAAGATATTAAAACCAATGACGCGTTTTTTATGCAATGCAATATTAGTGTTCGCTCAGATGGTTAGAAAATATCCGATATAAATACACATTTTATTGTCTGAAACGGATCAGAATACGAGTATAATTCATCTGAGCTCAAAAAACTTAGTTCCCAAATGAGCCCTTGATTTTGAAAGTGGTATAAGTCACATTTTCCTTGTTTTGGGATATTTTGAGTTTTGCATTTTAAAGGATTAAAAATATTTTTACATATATATTAGGGAATATGATTTTTCGACAGTAAACTAGTGTCAATAAACTAGTATTTATTACGATTGTGAAATTTATAACCATTTTTAAAAGGAAATGTTGTTTAACAATTTATTCAAACTCATTTCATTGTAACCAAGTAAATTATTTATTAGTATTTAGGAAAATAAAGTGTTTGCGAAAAATTGGTGGGATATAGAGTAGTAAATCCATCATATCTTTACGTTTTTCTTCTGGTATTGGTCTAATGCTTGTGTTTAATGGAAGCAAATCAACATTTTCGAATATTCTACGTCTTCCTCTTTTAATTGAAAGGTCTAATACTTTGAATTCAGAGTTGTCATCCAAGGCAGTTTTATAAAACATCTTATATGGAGCATTTTTTAGAAATCTGATCCATTGTATTTTTAGCCAAGACACAGCTTCTCCATTGGTGTTTTTCTTTCTATTATTCGTTGATTCTTTTAGTTGTTTTGTCGAATTGAAATCTTTCTGGGCCATTTGTACTACCAAAATGGATTTCTCTTTTTACATGATTCTATTAAATTATAAAAATGCTCAGGAATGTATAAATAATTCGATTTTTTAATTTTAGTTTCTATCAAACCAAAATCGGGATCATTTGGCAAAAAAGAATGGCCGGATACTATAAATTTATGATCAACCGTTTCAACATTATTATCAGATGAATGAACAATTTTTAACCGTATTAAAGCTATGTTAATATTGCGATTTTGTCCTGAGCAGGCATCACTGTAAGCTATTACATGCTTTTGAGTGGTAATGTCCCGAATGCGCTTTAAGATGCAGGACGCAACTTTAGCATTTTCGTTGTGGAAATTATGAAACCCTAATTTGTATACATACATGTTGCGCTTATAATAAGCTACCAAAACAGAAAGTTTTGGATAGGAAATTGCTTTCTGTAGATCAAATGTGAATCCGTAATATTCGCTCGGGTTATGATAAACCAGCCATTTTGCCACGACCATCACTTCCAGGTGTAGTAGCATTTAAGACACGGCTTAATCTTCCGTTAGATATTTTGAAAGTATCCAAAAATACAAACAGAAACTTCTGAATTCCGCACATATAGATGAAAATTAAAACTATATTTTCTCACATGTCCTTCGTAATTTTTGGGTCGTCTTTGTTTTATTGATTGTTTTCGAACCAAACCATACAGAAACAAATTCTGTTTTTCGAAATTTGCTAATTTCCGAAAAGAAACAAAATTAGCTTTCCTGTCTTCATATCCGATTCCATTTACGCATTTTTTGAAACAAAGGCAATCTTTATTCTCGAAAAGTTTACCACTCACATGCTTAGACTCTTTTGTTTCATATTCCTCTCCACTATTTCTCTTCATTTTTCTTATATCTTGTGCATAATTACATGGATTTCGTGTCCTCTTTCTTGACTTCATGTTGGTTTCTTCCATTTGTAGGGGTTCCAAATTCACTTTTAAAATATGAACTGATTCATCTGAAGACGATACTAGTCTTATTCGTTTCCATTTCTAGGGATCATTACTTATATTTCTTCGCCGTATAATGTCTACAATTAACTATAAATAGGACGTTTTCACATTAAAAGGATCATACCTGAACCGCTATCTGAAGACATGACAAAATTACTAATTATTTTGCCAAACTTTGTGAACAGACTGACTTATTCCACTTTAAAAACAAACAGTAACTGTTTTTTGTTCGCCAACCGAAACATAAACCCATTTCATTGAGTTAATTTTCATGGCATACTGCTAAACTCTCTAGATTATGTTATTTTATTAGTATTTGATATGAAATAGCTGATAAACACAACTTTTTAAAGTTTTTGACTCATACCACTATCAAAATCAATGGCTTAAATATTAAAATGTTATTAAAAAATGTAAATGTTTCTGGCCATAAAAACTATACTCTTGTAATAACTTTTACAATTCTATTCTAATTCTCGGGATTTAGTGGCAAACAAGAAAGGAAATTCTATTGGCCGACGAAAGATTAATTCCTAGGAATCCTTGGATCGACCTGAATTACAATACGATCCCAAAACCAGCCGACCTGACGTATATGAGGTGCGTTAAAAAAAGGTGAATTTTCATTTTTCTCAAAAAATATCCATTTATTTATCAATTTCTATTTTATCTCCTTCAAAGTAGTCCCCCTCAGATATAATACACCTATGCCAACGTTTTTCCCAATCCTCGAAGCAGTTCTGATGTGCACTTTTTGGTATGTCTTTAAGCTCTCTCAGCGATTCGGTTTTTAGAAAGATGTTATCGTGCCGTGATCAGTAAAGTGCTCATTTTTCCTTGAATGCCACTTTCAGTTTGATCAATTGTGTTCCATAGTGATACCCTGTAATAGCTTCTTTCGTTCTAAGTAAGATATAATACGGGGTGGCGCACGCATCGTGCTACAATAAAAAATTCAAATAATCAACGTATTTCATTTATTTATTTTTTTATTATTGTGTAGAAAATTCAATTTTATTTTATACATAACGCGTTTAACTCAGTTCCGGCTGTTTGTCAAAAGATGGCGCCAGCAGTAAATGCTAGTCGATTCTGCCATAACCTAAACGTCATGAGCCAAGCTTAGGCATATGGTAAACATACCGCCTCGACACAATAGTGATTTTCTTTTGACGTCATATTCTTTTGGTTGTCTGAATATACATGATTTTGTGCTAAATAAACATATGCCGGAAGTATTGATTTTCTTCTTCCAATCAAAGAAAACGGCGGCTGAAGCTCATCAAGAGCTTCAACCCGTTTACGGAGATGCTGCTTTAAGTGAAACAATGTGTCGAGTTTGGTTCCGTCGCTTTGTAGATGGTGATTTTAAAGGATGGCGAAAAACTTCGAAGACATTGAATTTACTGCATTGCTTGATGGGGATACGCGTCAAATGCAGATAAATCTTTCTGCAGTATTAGGAGTTGCCCGCCAATACATTTCCAAGCGACTGCATGCATTGAGAATGATTCAAAAGCAAGGAGCTTGGGTTCCTTATTTTATTCATTTTTATTGTGTTGAAAATTAAATTTTATTCTGTATAACTAATTCGTTTTGAAGATGATACACCGTATTTGGCTTCCATGGTCATTTACTCGTACGCGACCCCTGATCGGAAAATGATTCATTGTAGCCTGAAGAAGAAGTCCGTTTCGACTCAATTATAGTTTTAATGAACTGCTCCAATTCAGTCAAACATCTTGGGTTCGTTTTGTACACATCTTGCTTTAAATAACCCCATAAAAAAAAGTGGAGTTCCAGGATATTAATTTGTTTGGGAATTTTCCGCAATAACCGGTCTGGCTATGTACGCAATTTCTCCATATTGCTAAAACCAAATGCTGTTAAAACGTATAGGTCTTCGGCGCAGTTCTGGATAAGAAAAACTCCTTCAATATCTTTAAATAACAATCCTCATTGACAGTGACATTGTGTTTGTAACACGATGCGTGCGCCACCCTATATATCACATCAAGCTCATCACACTATGAATATTCGGCTTGGCTATCGGTGCTGAAGCAAGGCCACGTTTTTCTCACGATTTCCTTCTCTTTGAATTATCGTGAATCAATTTTATATTAAATCATTCCCATCGATTGTAAATGATGTAAAGTTGGTTATTAAGCCACTCCTAAGCTATTTCTGAGTTCTTTTTCAGTGTAGCGCCAATCTGCCTTCAATGATGTTTCCAATTTTATGTCTTCTTATACTTTTGGTCTTCCGCTGCCAAGCTCAGCGTAAGAAAAATTTTTGAAACCATTCACGACAACATTTCTTCCGCTTAAAGCATCCTTTTCACATGCTTCAGTAAGGTAACGATGAGCTCAGCAGTATATTTTTGAAAAAAAGCCAGCTACAGATCTGCGGAAAGTAACAAAGCAAGATGAATATTTTTGTATGGAATATGAAGGTCTGATAACGTATATAGAAAAGACAATTTTGATCCTCCTAAATGATGTTCGAAGGTCTATAATAAGGCCTAGCATAGAATGCTTTGTTAATGCTTCTGCCGTGTTTGAATTAATATAAATGTTTCTCCCAAGTAACGGTTGTATATGTATGACTGATCTTTTAACACGCACTCACACACGCACACACGCACACATACATGTATATGCCTTTAATATGTTGTAATTAATTTCAAGCGTAATATTCTTCCAACAAGAAAAAAGATTCCATAACGTAAAACAATGATTAAAGTCTCAAAAACATGAATAAAATTTATGGTGCTGCTCATTAGCTTAAAAGCTCTTCAGCACTTCATTCACAGCTCTTCAACACGTCTTTACTATGCCATACTTTCCTATTCACTTCCCCTACTTTCTATTTTTCATTTCATCGTCATTGTGTAACTATTATACGTTAGAAATTGCAGCAAAAAAGAAATTAAGACAGAAAAGCTCCCAGTAAACTGAATAGCGTCGTCTTTTTTGTTTGAAATCACAAAAGGTTTGATTATACCGGCTGCCCTTCTTTAGTACAGGATACCTTATTAAAGGCAAACGATGGTTAAATAATATAAAAAAGCCGTTTCGGGTTCTTTCTTTAGATTGGTTAGTCAGAAGATACGAAACAAATAATCCAAGTTTTTATTACCTGCACATACGAGTATGTCGTAGTTATAGCTTTAAATTTAATAATGACTAATAATATATATCGACCAAATTTTTACGGTTGAGAACTTATACGAGGTGTGTTTAAAACATAAGGTGAATTTTCAAATTTTGCGGGCCATGTACGTATCGGACAAAACTAAAGCACGGACTTCTGTTTATCAAGAAACTTTACAATAACATTAAAAAGAATGCCCATTTCAAAAGAACAAAAACTATTAGGTATGTTCCAAAAAAGTAGTGGAATTAAAGTAAAATACGATTTGAAAACGTTTCGTTTTGGATGTTCAGGAAATGAAGTGGTTTGTTGTTTCATTTTTTCATATGAAATGAAGTTCGAAAACAGAAGTTGTAAACAGCTGATATTGACTTGAAAATAAAATTTAGTTATTAAAACTACTATTTGTGATTTTTTGAGCATAAAACTAAAGGATAAATATATGTAAATAATAAGGACAAATAAATAAATAAAGGATAAATAAATAACGAATGCGGTGTTAGTGTCCACTGTATACCAAACCAATGAATACGCAAGCAAAATTACAAAGGCGAATTTTGCGGGATTACTACAATCCTCTGTATATGGGCGAAACTACCTAAGTACACACATGTATGTACAGTGTGGGCCATAAGGGTGTTGGCGGTTTAAATATTGAATTAAAAAAAAAAAACTACGAAACATAAAAGTCTGCTAGCATGTTGCAATAAATGTTTGCTCTAACCGTCATCGCATGCCCTCTTTCGTCCTCAAAAAAGTATGGTCCAATAATACCGGTTGACGTTATCCCAGCCCACACGACAAGCTTAGGGCTGTGAAGTGGACGTTCATGCAAGCGTCGGGGATTAGTTTCGGACCAGAACCGACAATTTTGCTTGTTCACATGGCCATTAAGTTGAAAATTGGCCTCATCACTAAAAATCACGTTGTTGAAATTGTTGAACCGCTCTAGCATCAAATTGACAAAGTTAAGTCGGTTATTGGCATCATCGGGTTTTAATTCTTGGACTATCTGAATCTTTTAAGCCTTCAAATGCAAATCACTTTTCAAAATTCGTCGTAAAGTTGTTCTTTTGACATCCAAAGACTGACTTCTCTTACGTGTTGACTGTTGCGGATTTCGCTGAACTGAAACACGAACACGCTCCACAATGTCGGCTGATCTTGCAGAAACTGGGCGACCACGAACCGTAATTGGTACTGTTGAGCCGGTTGTTTCGAATATTCTGATCCATTTTCGTATCACATTGGCGCTTGGAACTTCACTTAAATCGTGTAAACCGTGTTCATGCCGATACAAACGTCGTGCAGTAATCACTGATTTATTGTTTTTGTAATACGCTCGGACACAAAATGCACGCTGCACTCCCGTGTACGGCTCCATGGCGACTAAATTTCCAGGAAGCGGCGCAGCGAACAACATATCCCCCCGCCACTCCGCACCGCGCGTTACCAAGAAATTGAAGAATTAAATCGCCAACATTCATATGGCCCACCCTGTACTTAAGTACATTCAATATACTTTTAATAAAAACTATTAGGTTTTTACAAAATTATCGCATCAACAATGATGCATTTCGTAACATTTTACATTGCATAAAATTGAGACTGCCCAAGTCATCCATTCCGGCAGAACTACAGCTTGCTGCCACATTAAGATTTTTAGCAGAAGGAGGATTTCAACGAGGGGTCGGAAAAGACACTAATGTGGCCTTACCACGGAGCACCACCTGCAAAATTTTAAATCGAGTGCTTATTGTTTTAGAAAAATATATTTGTCCTAGGTGGATTAAATTGAAAATGACAGTTGATGAACAAAATTTGTCTAAGCACCACTTCATGCAAAAATTTGGTATTCCCGGTGTAGTAGGATGATGCATTGATGGAACTCACGTGGAAACTACTAAGCCGCAAAAAGATTCCACAATTCTTCCAATTTTACATGGTCCCCTTTTTCCAGGTTATTGCATCCTGCGTTGTATTCTTGTGTTTTCCCCTTCAAACAAGGAAAATTTGTATTCAACCAAAGGAATCTGACCACTTTTATTTATTATACAGGATGGCGCAATAGAACGTGCATATTGCATCATCTTTTTTTGCGGGGTAGAAAAGGCGCGGGCGGGTGGGCGCCTACATCGTGGAGTTTTAGTCGTTATGAATTACTTCGACGGGAAGCGTCGCGCACTTTACGAGAACTCTCGTTCATATATTGCTACTAGGCGACTATATTGTGCTGAATATGGACTACGGCGAATTAGAGAAGCTCCGAGTGCTAATTTAATTAAAATATGGGTAAAGCGTTTTGAAGAGACCGGTTCAACATTTAAACCACAAGCAAATGGTCACCCAAGAACATCTAGGACCGAAGACAATGTTGAGAGAGTTATGGAGTCAGTACGAGGAAATCCACAAATGTCGACTCGCAAGAGATCGTCTGTCTTACAATTATCGCGACGAAGTTTGCAACGAATTTTAACATTGGATCTCAAACTGCATCCATATAAGCTGCAATTAACACAAGAATTGAAAGAGTCTGACTTCATAGCAACGCTCGCATTTGCTAATGAAATGCTTAATCGATTTTCCAATTGTGACAATATCCTTTTCTCTGACGAGGCTCATTTCCTTATGAGTGGGTTCGTAAACCGTCAAAATTGTCATTACTGGAACAGTGAAAATCCCAAAATGAAACACCAGAAACCATTGCATAGTCCTAAAGTGACAGTATGGGCAACAATCTCTGGCAGAGGAATAATTGTTCCTTTTTTCTTCGAAAATACGCGGGGCCAAAACGTCACGGTTAATACAGAACGCTATGTTGAGATTTTGGACGGATTTTTGGCTCCAGAAATTGAACGTTCAAGAGTAGTGAATTCCAGAACTTGGTACCAACAAGATGGAGCTACCTGTCATACATCAAATGACTCCATGGCGGTGGTGAAGCAGATGTTCCCTGGCAGATTGATTTTGAAAAGAGGTGATATCCCATGGCCCCCACGTAGTCCAGATTTGACGCCTCTTGACTTTTTTTTTGTGGGGATACCTCAAACACAAAGTCTACAGTAATAACCCAAGAAACATCGTTCAGCTCAAGGAGAATATCCGTGGCGAAATGGCAGCCATTACACCAGTATTACTGAAGAAAGTTTTCAATAATTTTCGTTTGCGGTTAGAGGAGTGCCGTGGTGGAGAGGGTCACCATTTAGATGATGTTATTTTTAGAAAATAAACTCCATTTATTATTCTACAATGCCTTAGATTTATTTTAACCATACCTTTTGTATTTATTTTTTAATCTATTTTTTAAATATGCACGTTCTATTGCGCCACCCTGTACTATAATGAATACCAAATTTTGTTGCAATGGCCGTCACAGACAATGGCCGCGATAGCTGCAAAAATTTGGATGAGCTCTATACAAATTTGGAGAATGCCTGGAATGAAATTTCTTCAGACGTATTAAATAATTTAATTGACTCTGTTAATACGAGGGGTTATGACAAGTGGTTTCAAAAAATTAGAAGTTAGAAAATGAAAACACGGGGGGTTAGAATTTCGGTAGAAACTTCTTTTTATTGAACGATTTACCTTTCCGCTTATATTTTCTGCTTATATATATGGGGTCATATATTTCCTTTCTTATTGAGGTGAGAGTGTAAGTTTCGCACTGTTCTTAATGGAGTGAGATTAAAATAAGTACTGAACTGTGTTAGCCACTTCACGAGAGTTCAAGTGTACATTTCACGAAGTATCTCACTACTTGAGTGCTGGAATAAAGCTATATTCTTAACAGTTAAAGGAATAGAAATGGGAACGGGTATTTAATAGTGCGTAGGTGGGACGATATGGAATCGTTAGTTTCTCGTAAACAGACTCCATGCATCGAAGATGTGCCGAAGTTTTACAAAATAATGGATATGCCACAAAATACTGAGTTTTTTCTAGCCCTCAGTTATGTAGTATTGGCTACGTGCTTTAGTTTTGTCGCCTAAAAACACTGAGTTTTACCTTTTTTCTTAAATTTTGATTGTTTTTAATAAAGAATTCATGTTTTTTTTTTTTTTTTGTTTTATTTTAAAATATAATTTAATAATCTAGAATGTAGAATACAAAAAATCAATTATCTAAACGAATTTTGAAAGGCTGTTTGATGACATTCGTAAAAAGCATACCGTGCTTTAGTTTTGCCCGATACTGTACATTCGACTTTGGATTATTCTTTTTTTTTATGTTGGTACACTCGTCCCGAGGATATGTTGACGGTTTTATCCGTCTTTAATTAGCTATGTAATAACTTATTGTCTGAAAGAAATTCTAATATTTGCATATTTTATACATTAAGAAAAATCCTGATTACGATACGTAGCGCATAACGTATCTTATTTTAACGTATTTATTTTAATTAACAAAAAGAAAATTATATTCGATCTCAGTTCGTGTACTTACTTGAAATAGACAAAAACCACAATAGCTAAGGTTAATGAAACCAAACTTATCGTGTAACCGATATAGTAAATTATGGTGGGCAATTCGATAATCGGCTCAAATTCCGAAACTGAGGCAGGTTCAGTTAAATGCATGCAGGCATCGTAATTAGTATATTGTTCCCATGTTCCATTGGGATGACAGTAACGGGTGGCATTTTCTGCAATAGAAAAGAGGGTGAGTGTAGGGTAATATTATTTCAATTAGTGAAAGAAATTTATTGCATTTAATTTGTATCATATTCAATATTTTATTGAAATTGAAACAATAAATATTTTTACAATTAATCACAATTAAATCGTAATTATTGGCATCTGCTTGTACGCCTGTTCGCACGATTTATTTGGACAGAAACTTTCACTTTTAGTCTCACAATAATTTGCCTAATAATCCAATTTGTATTCTTACTTAAAGCCTAAAAATAATTCCACTCCACACTCCAGCGAATGTGGAGTCTTCTCATTCCACAATTATGATCACATGAGCAAAAAAGGATTCTGTTTATCTCATTATAGTTTCACCCGAAGCAGTAAAGGGATACATCACTTGGTGCGGATAAAATATTGCACATGTAAAGGGTGTCCCAACAAGAACGCAAGATTTAAATTTGTCGCCATTCAAAGTGCCATTGCTTGACTATTGAACAATTGTTATTGTTTGCTAGTAGAAGGTACGAGGTTAGTAAAATTGGAGCGCTACACGAATGAACAACGCATTCTCATTGTGAAATTGTTTTACCAAAATGGTGAAAGTTTTGCGGCTACAGTTCGCAAACTGCGATCAATTTGGGGTCACAATAATGCCCCAAAAGAATCAACTGTGAAGAGAGTAATGGATAAATTTGCCAAAACTGGGTCTGTTAGTGATGTAAAGATAACAACGCGCCTTCGACCAGGTCGATCGACCAAAAATGTCGCAGCTGTACGTGATGATGTCGCTCAAACTCCATCGACCTCAATTCGACATCGAGCTCAGCAAATTGGTGTCTCCAAATCCACTATGCAACGAATTTTGACGAAAGATTTTCATCTTCATGCATACAAAGTTCAATTGACTCAGAAACTGAAGCCAGCTGACCATGGACAGCGAAGGGAGTTCGTTAATTGGGTATTGGAGAGACAACATGAAAATGCTGATTTTGTGACGAGGCCCATTTCCATCTTGATGGCTTCGTCAATAGCCGGAATTGTCGCATTTGGGGTGAGGGAAATCCTCGAGTGATTCACGAGAAGCAAATGCATCCACAACGTGTTACTGCGTGGTGTGGATTTTGGGCTGGAGGAATTATTGGACGTTTTTTATGAAAATGAGGCATGTCAAGCGCAAACAGTCAATGGTATTTGGTATCGTAAAATGATAACCAGTTTTTTCGTGCCTAGAATTGAAGAAATGAATGTGGAGGGCATTTGGTTTCAACAAGACTTTTTTCTTTGGGGGTTTTTGAAGTCGATGGTTTACGCGAGTAAGCAGACGACAAGTCAAGTCTTAAAAGAAGAAATTGGACGCTGCATTAATGAAATACCGCAGCATTTATGCAAAACGGTCATTGAAATTTCATCGGTCATCGCGTGTGTGCCAGCAAAGCCGCGGCGGCCATCTGCCCGATGTGTTGTTCCATACATAACCTCATTCTGTCTACTTTACGATATAATAAAGTTTCACGATTTTGTTTAGATATCCGTGCTTCAATTAAAATTTAAATCTTGCGTTCTTGTTGGGACACTTTCAGGATGTCTTTGAAGTACCAATTTTTTAAAGTTTGCGTATACTGGGCGATGTCCGCCCGTCTGGCCACCTGTTGGGCACGATAATTGCCACAGAATTTTATGAAAGAGACGGTTAATCGATGAAAGTAAGGCGTTGTAATTGACAGTCGTTGTAAGAATAGTGCACATTTTTAGTATTTTTTTATTTCTGATGTAGAAACTTAAAATTGTTTAACATTAATTTAAAATTGTTGTTCATTAATACCTTAATTTAATTAGCTATGTGAATTTTGATTTAAAGAAGAAAATTGTCAAGAAGAATTATGTAAGGAATTTACATTTCTTTAGAGGATCATGTGAGAAAGCAGCGAAAAGGTGTCAAAAACAACAGCATTTCTCCCATGACAAGCTCATATTCAAGTTCATCGATGGTTATCTAAATGTTCATCAGTTCAAGATTCCGATTAGTTGAATGAGTTCTAGATTAATTCCCCCGGATGCTCTCGTTTCGCTGAATTGCTGCAATCTGCCAATTAAGAGCTGTAGGAGAAAAATTTCATTTTGAATACTGACCGAATCAAATTAAAAAGTTATGCAACTCAATTAACCAAAATTAATTTAATTAGTAAATTAAAGGATTCCCTGTAGATGTCAATTCTAGCTCCTGACTGGCGGATCTGTTTAGTTTCCATGGATGCCTTTGTTTTATTGGATTGCTGCAATCCACGAGTTAAAAGCTATAAGAGAAAATTGTAATTTTAAATACCGCCCGAATCGAATTAAAAAGTTATGCAACCATTTAGCCAAAATTAGTTTAATTAGTACATTAATCGATTCCCTCTTGATGTCACAATTTTGCCGCATCAAATCATATTTTTCTCCATTTCTTCAGGTGAAGCCGTAACTAAAAGTAAATTCCGTTTCATCCGATGTATGAGATATAGGGGAGCTTTTGAAATTCAGTGAGCTTACACGAATTCTACTTGTAGATTCATTCAACGGAATCTACAGTTTAATAACAACACCGAAGGTCGGTTTGACAAGCATTTACTATATTTCTCGATTATCTGAATAGTCAAAGTGTTTGTCAGACACCTGAAGACGATCAAGTAATGTTAGCTGATTAATTCGGGGATTGAACCCACGATCATGCGCACGATAATCGCATGTACTAACAATCGCGTTACGGTTGGTCACATATACAGTGGGTGGCAGTTTATTTTACGTGGCTCTATAACTTCGAAATTAAAAAGAATTTGGAAAAAATTTGAATGTCATTTGAAAGAAAAAAATATAAAGTTAACAAGGGAATTAATTTTACTGGTAATGTTCATTACGTTAAGAAATTAAAGAATATAAAATTAATAGAAATACATAAGTCACAGCTTAATTTATGCAGAAATTTTTACAGTTAGAAATATACAAATTCTTTACGTTTTATTACCTGGTATGGTACCCTTTCTGGTTTATAACAGCTTTAGAATGACTAGTAAAACAATTATTATTATTTTTTTTTCTTTTGTAATATCTGGTGATATTACACTTTATTCTAATTCTAGAGCCCGTTTCAGATCATTTTTGTTGGATATCTTATGATGTCTGATATTTTTCTCCAATGTAGTCCATAAATTTCCAATGACAATGACAATTTCCAATGCTGGTGGTGTCATCAAATGTGGGCAGTTGTTATATACTCGTACACCACGTCTGAACAATTCCAGATTTATTTTTGAGGTTAGTTATCCTGGTAAAATCGAAAATCAGAGCACATGCATTAATCTGCCACACTTTGGGGCAAGCTATCCTTTAGAATTTGAAAATATTTATGCTTGTTCATTGTAAATTCGATAAATGCTGCAGTACCAGCAGCAGACATACGAGTACAGGCTCATACCATAACGCTGCCACCACCGTGCTTCACATTCGTCTTTAAATGTTCCTCAATGAGCTCCGTATTTGCCATACGTAGGACATGCCATCAGACCAAAATAAATTAAATTTTGTGTCATCGGAAAAAATAACAGAATTCCGAAAGCCGGGGTTCTTGTAAAGGCGGTCCTTGGCAAAATTAAAACAATTCTTGTTTTTCTTTTTCTCTTTTTTTTATTTTTGGGGCTAATAAATCGTTTTTCTCGCGCTAGTCTGCCATGTAAATCGTTATCTCGAAGAACCCGGCGGACGGTTTCGACACTAAATTTTTTGTCAAGCCCTGTTTTGAACTTCTCTGGCCAATTTTGTGGCCGAGTTTCTTGGTTTTGCCTTTATTTTTCGCGCCATGTGCCGCTCGTCAGCTTCAGTGACAATTTCATTTGGTGCTTTTCTGTCTTTATCAATCACTCGATTCTCGTGCAGCAATCGCTCACTAACTTTTTGCACTGTACAGAGATTAATATTTGGCATGGAATGCCCGTTCTTAAAGTGGTGAATGACCAATTAATTCTCTTTTTTATTTATTTATTGTTTTATATTTGCTGAATATAAGACAACATTTCTGCAGCGTTCTTTCTGCAAAACTCCTTTCAACGTAAAAGTTATAGAGCCTAACAAATTTTCTGTATGCACTGCATAAAATAAGCTGTGATCCACTGTATTTATTATAATAAGAAATTAAATGCTATAGAGCCTCTCTTATTTTGTAAGAAAGATTTGATTTTTACGTAAAAATTGATTACTTTACCAAATATTGACAGCGTATCGCTGTTTCAGAAACAAATAGTATGTCCAGCATTCCTACTTCATTACTTTAACATTAAAAATTAAATTTCTTACAAAACTTATGCTACTTCATCACGTACATAGCTCATGTATTTACTACCGTTTTTAGTAATTGTTGCAATGTAATCGATAGCAAAAACTACTCGTAAAGAGCTGCCAGTGTATTCCATTTAACAAACAAAACATTTGCCAACGAATCGAGAAACACTTGAATCTTTTCACCCAGAGAATGCACTCAAGTGCAGACCATCACGTATCAGCTAAGAGGGATGACACTATGAATGTGTCAGTCATGCTTCTTTTGTTGTTCGCTTGTCGTGTCATTGTTATTCTTGAACATAATCACAACAATGACAAAGTAACACATGACAAAATCATGTGTGAGAGCGCGTTAAAGGGTGCTTTGAGAGGGTTTAAGTTACTTCGTCGACACAGTATAATAATAATTATATGGATATTTCTTTAAGATAGGATTGTGTTTTTTACATCTTCACCCGGTTTAATGAAGTTACACATTATTTGCTTGGGCAAAAATTTAACGCCCTGAAGAAAACATTTAGAGTATCAGGTGTCTTTTTAACCAAAAGTGTTTCATGCGTTTTTGAGGCGATTGGACTATGTCGGCGTGTCCAGTTGGTTGGCTGCTGGACAGGATAACTGCCGTTAAATCTAAAGGGTGTCCCAACAAGAACGCAAGATTTAAATTTGGCGCCATTCGAAGTGTCATTATTTGACATTTGAACAATTATTATTGTTTGCTAGTAGAAGGTACGAGGTTAGTAAAATTGGAGCGCTACTCGAATGAACAACGCATTCTCATTGTGAAATTGTTTTACCAAAATGCTGAAAGTTTTGCGGCTACAGTTCGCAAATTGCGATCAATTTGGGGTCACAATAATGCTCCAAAAGAGCCAACTGTAAAGGGATTAATGGATAAATTTGCCAAAACTGGGTCTGTTAGTGATGTAAAGACAACAACGCGTCTTCGATCAGGTTGATCGACCGAAAATGTCGCAGCTGTACATGATGATGTCGCTCAAACTCCATCCACCTCAATGCGACACCGAACTCAGCAAATTGGTGTCTCCAAATCCACTATGCATCGAATTTTGACGAAAGATTTGCATCTTCATGCATACAAAGTTCAATTGACTCAGGAACTGAATCCAGTTGATCATGGACAGCGAAAGGAGTTCGTTAATTGGGTATTGGAGAGACAACATGAAAATGCTGATTTTGCCGATAAAATCATCTTCAGTGACGAGGCCCATTTCCATCTTCATGGCTTCGACAATAGACAGAATTGTCGTATTTGGGGTGAGGAAAATCTTCGAGTGATTCACGAGAAGCAAATACATCCTCAACGTGTCACTGGACCTCATTGAACCTTTTTTATGAAAATAAGGCATGTCAAGCGCAAACAGTCAATGGTGTTCGTTATCGTGAAATGATGACCAGTTTTTTTCGTGTCTAGAATTAAGGAAATGAAAGTGGAGGACATGTCATACAGCCAGAGAAACAATTCAATGCTGCATCAGTCATTTAAATCTTGCGTTCTTGTTGGGACACCCTTTAGTATAATGATTAATGGAACTGGAACAGGATGAACTGTTTATAAACCTTTATCTTCTAATATTGCTCATAATGGAGCCTCAGTAGATTTAGCTATTATTTCTCTTCGTTTAGCTGGAATATCTTTAATTTTAGGCGCTGTAAATATTATTACAACTGTAATTATTATACGATCTACAGGAATTACATTTAATCGAACACCTCTACTTGTATGATCTGTAATAACACTAGTCAACAAGGTTTTGGACTGGGACAACCAAATATTTTTCCTATGGTAATTTGGTGGGCTGAATTCGAATCTGTAATTGGTTTTTGTCTATCATGTCAGGTTTTTGAGATACAAAAAATGCTTTTATTCGTTTTTTAAATAAAAAACCATTAGGTTTTTTTTAAATCAATGAATTTTCAAGAGTGAATGGCGTTATCTGAACGACATTTGCATTTTGTTGCAATAGTCTCCCAGTATGCTTTTGTCCCAAAATCCTTGATAATTTCTTTCAATTTTCATTAAATCTTGGTGAGCAGACTCCCCTTGTTCATCGCTCACCGCACTTAGGTTTTGTGGAACAAAATATACATGCGAATGAAGAGCGACATTTCGTGGGCTGAATTCGAATCTGTAATTGGTTCTTCTCTATCACGTCAGGTTTTCGAGATACGTTTTTTACTTAAAAAATCATTAGTTTATTTAAAAACCAGTGAATTTTCAAAAGTAAATGACATTATTTGGACGTCGTTTGTATTTTGTTGGTTTGGTTTCACATATTAGAGTCCTTGATAATTTCTTTCGATTTTCATTAAATCTTGGTGAGCAAGCTCCCCTTGTTCATCGCTCACCGCACCCAGGTTTTGTGAAACAAAATCTAAGTGCGAATAGAGAAAATGCATTTTGAGTGACATTCGTGCACTTAATTCGTGATAATTTTTCAATAATTCAACAACAATTTGTCTGTAGTTTTCACTCTTATTGTGTCCAAGGAAACTGTTCACGATGATCTTGAAAGATTTCCAGGCTGCATATTTTTTCTCCAAAAAACATTGTGAAAAATTGTCATCATTCAATAACTTTCTGATTTGAGAGCCAACAAATACGACCTCTTTGATTTTTGCATATGAAATATAAGGAAAAAACTGTTAGCAAATATTTAAATGCTGCATCATCTGTATCCAGAGCCTTGACAAAATTCTTACAAAGACCCAATTTAAAATGCAGCGGCGGAAGAAGAACGTCATTTAGATCAATTAATGGATTATTTGAAATGTTTTGTTTTCCAGTGCAATACTCAGTTCTTTTAGGCCACTCTGTTCTGACGTAATGATGACATGCAGCGCGACTATCCCATAGACAAACGAAACACCAATATTTTATGAAACCTCCTTGAATACCAGTCAACAAACCAATGACCTGAAACAGATTAATTTATAGTTATTTACGATGGTTTATTTTATATATGCAAAGGAA